>LNAC01000172.1:2221854-2392138 GCA_002007465.1 Ailurus styani
CCCCCCCCCCCCCCCCCCCCCCCCGGCCTCGGGCTGCTGGGTTGGTTCTGCTCCGTTTTTAACAGTCGCCAGCATACCTCCTCCTTGGGACTTGGCTCTGCATGAAAGGAGGAAAACCGTGAGGTGTGAAGAGTTGCACGTCTTCCCCACCCACGGCCCATTTGTGCAGAGGGAACGCCGGGAACCTTGTGACTCCTCGTCGGAAAGTTTTAAGAGAATAGTTTAAGGACGGGCGTCTAGAAAGCGGAGAGATGACTGCAGCTGAATCGTGGCCCCCGCGGGAAAATGGTATTTGGCGAGAAAGAACAGGGGTCTGGCACCGGACACGCCTCATGTCTCCCTTCTCTTTCTGTCTGCTCATAGTCATGGAGCCCAGGAAACTTAGGGAAAGTGGTTTGCTCTCTAGAATGTGCCAGAGGATACACTTCAGTATCCATCTATCCATAAAGGATGGTGTGTGTGTGTGGTGGGGGCGGGGCGAGTGGATGGAACCCTGACCTCTGAGGTTGATAAGGGGGAACTAATCAGGTGCTTTCTGACTGGCCCTTTCTGACTTCACCCCTGCAGAGTCACTGAAGGGAATGGAGGGATGGGGTGGGTACATCACAGGCCTGGCCCAGGGGGCCGGTTCCATTCTCTCAAAGCACCTCCCGCCATGAGGGATACTTTGCCCTGAGTGTCCGCAGGGGCAGAACTGTATTCGGGTGCCCCTGAGAAGAAGGGGGCACCTGGAACTTTGCCACGTGGACCCATGTGACGCCTGGAGAGCCTTGCTCAGAGCAGGCCTCCCCTAGGCACCCTGGAATCACACTCGCGAAGCTTTCCTGCTTCCCCAAGCTGTCATCCTCCAGGACCATCTGGTCTCCAGGCCAGGCCTCAAAGGGCCCGGAAGGCGTTGCAGTCGGAAGTTGATCCGCAGGGGCGCCCCCGAGGGCTTCTGAAGGCCCCTGAGGTTGTGGGACTGGCCTGAGCCTCTGCCAGCCCTCCCTAGACTCATGGGGCAGCCAGGATCTCCTATTCCCCCTCCGGCCTGTGTGCGTGAGGGGCTGAGTCCTGACGTGTGACCTGGATTCTGAGGCAAGGGAAAGGGTTGGACTCTTGCAGGAAGTGCAGAGGGTCTGTGTGGAGGCCTGTCTGCAGATGCGCTTCGGGGCCCTGTAAGAAAAGTCACGTTGTTACACGCAGGATCGGCCTGAAGGAAATCTACAGTCGGTAAGTTGTTTAGGACTGCCTCATTTCCTCATAGGTGTCTGATGAACTGTAACCTCCCCTTCCTGACCCAGGGTCCTCCTGATAACCCTGGGCTTACAAGGCCCCTGGAATCCCACTTGAGTCACCAGAGCTTAATGCTCCTGATGGCTCTCTGTGGTCAGCCTCTATCTGCCTTTCAAAGAGAGACTGGAAATAGTCTTTTGTTCCCATAATACTTGACAGTGTGCGAAACCCATTTATGTAAACTGGGCTTTTTGAGCCTGACAACGACCTTGAGTGGGAATTTGAATGATCCCTATTCTTTAGGTGAGCAGAGCAAAGACCAGAGAGGTGTAAGGAGCGGCTCAGGTGAGTGAGGAAAAGTGTCTTTCCGTTCCAGGAGCCATGTTTTTCTGCCATACCTCTGATGAGACTGCAAGCTCATTCTCCAAGAAAGAAGGTTGATGGTGATTCCAGACACTTCCTCCTTCCTGGGGAAGATGTGGAACTGCGATTTCTGGGGGGGCAAATGCCCCATGCTTGTCAGAGATGTCGGAGGAGAGTTTTGAACCGTGTGGCTTTCAGGCCAGGGGGTCATATGGGAGAGAGGCATTTGGGGGCCTTATGCATTTTTACCCCCAAACCCCCTGTCCTCCAGTATGTGTAGGGTCTCTGCACAGACCAGTGAGGATGAAGTGGTACAGGCCTTGTTTTAAATTCATTCTCCTACCCTGCTGTCAGTATACAGAAGGCAGAATGGCAGAAGGCATTTGCCTCTGGTTGATTCTCTAAAGCTTTGTTGGACAGGGGCACCTGGGTGGCTCAGTAGGTTAAGCGTCTGCCTTTGGCTCAGGTCATGATCCCGGGGTCCAGGGATCGAGTCCCGCATCAGGCTCCCTGCTCAGCGGGGAGTCTGCTTCTCCCTCTGCCTGCTGCACTCCCCGTTTGTGTTCTCTCTCTCCGACAAAGAAATAAACACCATCTTTAAAGCTCTGTTGTGCAATGCAGTAGCCTCCAGATACCTGTGGCTATTGAACACTTGAAATGTGGCTGGACAGTGCAGGTGTTTGGTTAGTGTGAACTACACATTGGAATTCCAACACTTAGTACAAAAAAAAAAAAAAAGGAAAGGAGTGTATGATGTTTCATTAGTAAGTTTACATTAGTTACATCTGGAAATGATAATATTTTGGATATATTTGATTACATAGAATTATTACTGCAATTGGTTTTACCAATTTACTTTTTTTTTTTAACATGGTTAACTCAAAATTTAAAAGCTCCTGACTCACATTCTCGTTCCTCTAGACCATGCAGCTTCTACGGCATTACTGAGTAGTTCAAGGCAGCTGCATTCCTGTTACAGAAAGTATTCATGGGAAGCTCACTTTTCTTCCTGTTCATGTGAAGAAGGTATAAACTTCATAAAGCCGGGGGGAGGGAAGTCTTCAAAATACAAAAATAAACCTCTTCCTTCTGAATGATGTATACGTTATCTTACAAAGAAAAAAAAAATCGGTGCAAAAGAGCAGAAAAGTCCAGACAAGCTCCTGTGACCCAGACAGGCAGACGAGGGGTGTGTGGGTCTGTGGAAGAGGAGCCACTCCCAGCCCTGGGTATGACTGGCGGGCTGCAGGCGGCAGCATTTCATGGGAAGCCTTGAAGGATGAGAAGTGCCCATCACAGGAGGAGAATTTTGACTATTTTTAAGGAGCGGGAGGTCAGGAGTATAAATGTGTGGGGGACTGGCTGGCACCTCTCTGTTTCTGTCTCTGATCCATTGGCCTGAGCGTCAAGGGAACATCTGCTCCTGGACTCACTCCACCTGCAACCCAGACACACACCACAGCTGGGGAAGGTTGTCGGCCCTGGCGTGGGGGGGGCTCTTTTCAGCTGGACAACTCAGGCTTTTCCAAACTGCACCCTTTCCCCGAATCCCCACGGAGCTGGATGCTGTCCCCTCAGGTAAGGGGACTTCTTTCCCATTTGCACAGTCAATAGACAGACTTAAGGCCACGATATTTGCACCACATGGGCTTTATTCGTGCTACTGGCAGAGAGCCCCTTTTCCATGTGATTAGTGCTGTGGATAAAGAAATGTTTCCAGGTCACAAAGCCACAGCGAATGTCTCAGACAGAACCTGCAGAGCACCATTCGGTCCTTAATGATGTTTGTTTAAATAATCTGATGAAATATCCTGTATAATCCTCTTCGATTCACTGTGGACAGGACCTGTAACTACATCATTCCTAGGACTAGAATATATTATATAGCAAAGATGAAGGAATCTGCTGATGTAATCAAGGCCCCTGAATCACCTGAATCATCCAGGGTGATGATCCCAGGTGGGCCTGACCTAATCAGGTGAGTCCTTTAAAAGAAGATCTAGGATCAGAAACTGAAGAAGTCAGAGATTCAAAGCAGCACAGAATTGCTCCTACTGAGTCTAAAAAAGCTGGGACACCTGGGTGGCTTAGTTGGTTAAGCAGCTGCCTTCTGCTCAGGTCATGATCCCAGGGTCCTGGGATAGAGTCCCATATTGGGCTCCTTGCTCGGCAGGGAGTCTGCCTCTTCCTGCCACCCTGCCTACTTGTGCCCTCTCTCTCTCTGACAAATAAATAAAATCTTTAAAATAAATAAAATAAAAATAAAAAAACAAAGGACCACATTGTAGAGAAGACCGCACGACAGGGGGATGGTAGAGGCTGGCCTCTAGATGCTGAGCGCCTCTGTCCCATACCTCCAAAGAATGGACTTCTGCCCGACAACCAGTGAGCTCAGAGGGGGAGCTCAGCTTTCAGATGAATCCACAGCTGCCCGCCTGGGTTCTGCCTCTCCAGACCCTGAGCAGAGGACCCAGTGAAGCCATGCCCAGACTTCCAGCCCCCAGAAACCATGCCATCCTGGATGGGTGCTGTTTTAAGCCTCTAAGTTTGTGGTAACATGTTATGCAGCAATATGAAAACAGGAAATATGGTCCCACGTTGCAGAAAGAATCTGTGACTAACAGAGCTCACAGGGCTCTGTTTTCAGCCATCCGTGAAAATTCCAACCAAGCCACACACGAATGTTAGAATACATATTTGTTTGTTTCCCAGACAGTTATGTCCTGAAAGTGTTTCTTCAAGGTCCCTCCTTTCAACCCTCTGTGAGCTTCCAGACTTCACATGCTGCATGGGAGTGTGGATGGTGGGAGGAAAGACATCCGGGCAGTCAACCGAGCCCAGCTGGGAGCTCCTGGTTCCCCCGCCCCCC
This sequence comes from Ailurus styani, assembly GCA_002007465.1. NCBI lineage: Eukaryota > Metazoa > Chordata > Mammalia > Carnivora > Ailuridae > Ailurus > Ailurus styani. Next base: position 2,226,302 of record LNAC01000172.1, read on the forward strand.
ACCACGCCTGGAGAACAGAAGCAACCATTCCCGGTGCGGAGAATGGCATTAAATGCTGGTTGGATTTCTGGTAGGGAAGCCTGAAACAGCAGCACTGGCCTAGTTACAAAAGAGTAGACAATTTATATAAAGAAAGCTTCATGAGATCTCACTAGATATTTTATTGTTATAAGCGTGGACAGGACACATAGCTGTAAGCTGCTGTATTTTGATGACATGATTTCATATCCCAATTCATATTGTTAGAAACCTATAGCCTCTCATTCCAAAGCTAACATCTTTCAGATGATAAGACACTATTTTCATTGACTTTGTAAAAACTACATAAGAAAGATAACATCCATTGTAAGCCCCTCCTTTACTTTGGACACTCAGGGAATCAGACTTCCATTGGCCTGGGTCATGGCTCTCTTTGGGATGCACAATTTCTATCTGACATCATCTTTACGTGCCACAAATGCATTCCATCTACACAGGATTTCTACATGGGACCATACTTGTTTCCTTTTGTCTTCTCCAATGGTTGTGACTTTCTTCTCCTCTCACCTCAAAAGAACTACTTCCCCTGCGTCTACACTTACTGGTCACCATGCTCTTTCTCATCCTCATGTCACTTTTTTTCTTCTTTTTGACCTTCCAACACTGATCTCTCTGAAGTTCTCTACACAAACGACAAAAAGCAAGGATTTCCCCGTGTTTCTTAATTTCTGGCCTTAGCAACTTATATCCTGAAAACCCCATGGGTCTTATTTACCTCTTTCTCCTTATATAAGAAACGGGGAGGAGGATGGCAGACATGAGTCCTTCAAGACATGTGTTGCACTGGACTTAACAATATCCCCAGAGAATGTTTCTGTAGCTTAAGAAAGGAGCTTAGTTGCTCCTTTATGATTGCTCTCACCTCACAGGGTCTGAAGCATTAGCACAGATCCTGTCACAAGAAACCGACTTAGTAGAAGGCCCTTTAAAGCAAGGTAAGTTTGGGCCATGGAACTGGCTTTACCCCCTGACAGGTCAGGAACATGGGGAAGCACTGGGCCCTTTGCAAGCAGGCCAGACCACACACCTCACTTTGTACCAACATCAGAGCTGACATTCCTTCCTCCTCTTCCTCAGAAATCTGCTGCTAAAAGCCTTGCAGTCATTGTGGACAAAGAACGAGTGAACACAAGATGTGGCTGGGCTCCTGCTTTCATGAAGCTCACAGATTCATGGACGGCTCTCTTTTTACAATGCTGACTTCTATAGTTTATTTTAGGATATTCTTGGCAAACAGCAGTGGTTGAACTATATATCTTACAGTTGAGCAAGTATGTCTCTAAGTTTTTGTTTTGATAGGTTTTTTGGAATTTGGATCTAGTATGGTGGCTTGAAAGCTAGAAACCACATGCGTGTGTGTGTGTGTGTGTGTGTGTGTGTGTGTGTGTGTGTGCTGGGGGGAAGGGAACGTGCCTCAGTAAATGCACGTGGGCAGAGGGCCAAACCCACATCCTGTGAATGCTGCAAAGGTTCCTGCCATGATACAGGTTCCCTTCACAATACAATGATTCCCAAAGGATCCCTACTGCCGTGGCTGGAAGTTCAGTGTTTCTTGTCCCGTTGTCATTTTGGAGCTCCTCCTGAGGGCTATGCTTTCTTTGGCCGATCATGTCATGATGGCCAGGCTCACACACTGTGCTATATAATCTCGCCTCCCTCATCCCTGAGATCACTCCAGGAACCAGATCGGTCAAAGCCGTTCTCTCTCAAACCCCTAATTCTCATCCCATTGATCCTCCAACCTAGCCTCTGGCTCTGTCACCTCGGTACTGAGTTCTGCCCAAAGAGGACCATTCCTGGAGAATTTTATAGCTTCATCATTTCCTTTGTGACAATTTCCAGGCAAGCGTGGGTGTAGATGTCTACACCATTGGTGAACGTGTAGAAACGAAGAGCTCATTTACTTGAAACACTACTAGGACTTTTATCTGCCCCATCTGCTTCTCCCCCTGAGGAAAAGAAAGGCAGAAGTAGAATTTAAAATTAAAAACAAAAAGAAGAGAGGTTAAAAAGTTAAAATATTAAAAGAAAACTCTTTCAAAACTCAATGAATAAAAGGTTGCTACATTGGAGCCTCCTCTGTCCACCTTCCTGATGGTTGGATCTCTGCTGGTTCTCAGTCCTTACAAAGACCACACAGCCCACATTCCCCAAAGTAGCCCCACATTTTTATTCCATTTCACTGTGTCTCAGACTTCAATCTGAAATGTATGGTTGCTGTGGCTACAGCACATGCTTAACTTTAATATGGGTAATATTTTAATAAATATTTGTATTTTTATGAAATGCACACACCACAAGCAATACACACACACACATGCACGTAATTCACAGACAACCAAGTTCTCGGGGAAAGCTCCACCATCTGCTCATCAAAGTCAAGTGTCATTGGGACCCTAGAGTAGCCAACTGTAACATTTCATTTCAGAAGATTCTGAGCAGTTGGAATGAATACGCATCAGACAATACAAAACTCTTACCGTATCTTGGTCTAGGAACTTGGTCTAGGACTGAAAGAGCTAATATATAGGGAGCTAGACCACACACCAAGGGCCTCAAAATCCACAGTAGCAACAACAATAATAAATGATGCCACAAGATTATGAAAATCTATCCTATGATGCACAGAGAAGTACCTGGTTAAAGCTGTTAAATGCAATATACAACAGTTGCGATCTGTCTCCAGTGCAATATATCACATTTATATCACCATATGTCACATTTGGCAAGTGATGGATATAAAAATATATATATTTTTTGCCTTCAAAAAGTGGAACAAACCAAAAGGTAAGGCTTTTCCAATAAATGGTAAAAAATGTAACTGGCAGTTGGATCTGCTTGGATCTGGTGAAGTGTGGCTATTCTGTTTCCTCTGCCTGCTCCCTGCCCTGAGCTCCAACCTTCAAGTACACCAGCATATATGTGTGTGTTTAGCATTAGGAGAATTACATCGCCTTCCATGCATTTCTTGTAAGTATTATTATCCACTTGAAAGCATCCTGATGTTACAATTTCCTCCCAACCTCTTCCCAGTGCCTTTAAAAAAAAAGATAAAATTTCTTATAGCTAAGAAAATACCAAACTTTCTCCATGATTTATTTCAGTTTCTGTTTTTGAGCCATTTTTGTATTCTCCATGTTGCAGTATCAGAATGATTATGTTAACATGGAAATTTGAAAAATGTGTTTCTTATTGTTTTTCTCTATTTTTTCTTTTTTCTTGTGTCCTTCCTTCTTTCCTTCCTTCCTTCTGAGAGTTCAGTGAAGTATTTCCTAGGTGCTAGCCTCGCGCTTATTATTAGAATCAAAGCTTATTTTTGTGCCCAACGTGTGAAAAGTAAAAATGTCTCTTTGAAATTCTATTTTACAATACAGACAGGGAATTCGGGCCTCAGGGGACTTGAGTCTTACTTAAATACTGTACACATTTAGGATCACACAAGAGGTGGGAGTGGGGCAGCAAATAAACTTAACAATTATGCTTAGTCTGTCTATACAAAAGAAAGCTTCTTTTCCCTAATGAAAGAGTCTCTTCAGCATCTTCTCCAGAAAGCCTGCGGAGGAAACACTTTACCCACAGCTTTGAAAGGATTTTTTTTCTGAGCATATCCACTGTCCTTTAAAGAAGTCACACACGGGTCGATTTCCCTCTTCTTAGTTGAGCAAGGAGTAAGCACTGGATGTATTTTCCAGAGATGAGCTGCTTGTTTCTGGGGTGGAAACATTGTATGTTCCTGAAAAACAGAGCAGGAGCTAAGGCTTTAGTGCAAGACTTCACGATCACGGTGCCGTGCACCTCTCCTGATGTGGCCCGAGGGGAGCTCTCGCTCAAGAGCCAGGTAAGCTCGGCCATGCCTGGAAACAAACCCATGCCCACCCCCCTCCCAAGACCCAGAAGGGCCAGAGAACAAACAAAGCCGTTGTTCTCAAGCATGCGTGGCAGCCGACAAGACAAGCACTAACTACTTCCCATCAAACCAGCAGCCAGGTTTCTACACAGGACAGGGAGAACGTGAAAATGGGCAGCCCTCCACATGCCACCACGTGCACGGGCCTGGGGACATCCACATGAGGGATGCTCCCTGGTCCCCTTGGGTGGGTGCGACTTGGGGAGCCTCCTCGGAGGGGGTCAGAGGCGGAGTTGGAAGGCGAGGGGAGGAAAGGCGGAAAAGGAAAGAAAGGAGAAAACTACAGGGGAAGAAAAGGCAGGACTGGGAAAGAAGTGGAGGTTAGGGGATGCTAACAAAGGTGCAGCAGGGGTGGGGGGGACAGCCACGGAGCAACCACACACCGGCTGGCATCAGCAGGAGGCGGGGACTGAGCACAGGGCTAGCACAGGGCGAGTGGGGGTGCGGTGCTGGGCGAGGAAGGGACACGGTGCCCACCCTACCATCAATTTGGTGAGCTGCCACTGCTAACAGGGTTTCCATCACTGCCTGGGGGGCCCTTTGGGGCTGCTGACAACATAAACCAAAGTTACAGTGATTATGGGACCCTCAAGCAGGCCAACACGGGGCCGCATTAGTGACCCCCCAGAGGCTTTGGAATGGCAGTGACTGGGAATCTCAGACCCTGGGACCTCAGGATCACAGTCCTAACTCCAACTTTGATTGGACCGATTCAGAAACAAAGAACACATTTTATTGGCCTCAGATCGTGTAATTCTGATTCCGTCGACTCATTCTGCAAAGTTTTCACTTGGACGGAAATGGTCGGCACGTTCCAGTGACAGTGCCGGTCAAGTGCCATCCATGGTGGAACTGTATACCCTGAAGGTTGGATCATTTCACAGCAGACCCAATCAGGAACATTCAAGGTCAAAAGGAAAGACCCTCCACTTTCATGAGTCATGCATCAAATGGAAGCCCCAAACACCAAGTCCTCTGGAGTTTTAACAATTGATAGGCATTCTCCAAATTTGATTTTACAGGAAAAGCCTTAGTCTGGAATATTGACACATTTCTAGACTCTGCCTTTATGAGATCCATTCATTTTCAAGAAGCTGGAAGCAATTCTGGTGCTTATTTTCCTGGGGGTGGGGAGATGGTGGACAGAGGTTTCAACTTCCCAGTAGAGCTCAGACCCATTGCCCAAAGTCATTAACAGCATTTATTCTATACCACCAAGGGAGCCATTTAACTGCACATGTTCCTATAGAATAGGAGTGACAACAACTTGGGTGGTTCCTCCTATACACACGCACAATTTTATAAACATCGATCTGTACAAGCACACTCCAAAAAAAAAAAAAAAAGAAAAGAAAAGAAAAAGGAAAGGAAAAAAAAGGGGGGGAAAGAAACTCGCAGCATGTGATCCTATAGTAGAGCTTTCTAAATCTATTTTTTGTTACACCTTAACCCATAAATATGACCTTTCTCTTCCTATTTAACATGAATAGCAAAGAGGATGCCTGGGTGGCCCAGTGGTTAAGCATCTGCCTTTGGCTCAGGTCATGATCCCCGGGTCTTGGGATCGAGTCCTGCATCTGGCTCCCTGCTCAGCGGGGAGCCTGCTTCTCCCTCTGCAGCACCCCCCACCCCCTGGCTTGTACACTCTCTGTTTTTGTTTGTCTCTCACAAAAATAAATAAATAAAATCTTTTTTTAAAAAAACCCACATGAATAGCAAAGAACTCCGTGTTTGACAAGGCCAGCAATTTACAGTTCTCATTTCTGTAGTTGGTACAACTTTGACAGACAGCTCTCCACAGGCTTGTCAAGATTCCCCAAATTTTATCCTTCTTAAGTTATTATTAGCTCCCCACTAAAGGCAGTTGCCCTCTGCACCAGCCTCCTGGTGGTTTGGGAAAATGTAAGCGAGTTCCTGTATTGAACCTCTGCCCCAAAGGAGACTATTGTCTTTCGTAAAGTGGGGAGGGGGTGTGAGATTCCCCATCAGGGAAAATTTGTTTGAGTCAACCCAAAGTAAGTGCTCTAGGGAGTGACCTAGAGGTCACTACGTACCTGTTTTACCAAACAAATTGTTAAATCTTCTTGATATGGGAGAACTCATAGAAAATACTGGTGTCGATGAACCTAGGGATGTTGACTAAAAAAGAGAAGAAAGACAGTTACAAAGCAAATGTTAAACCAAAGCTCTGTTTTATCTCGGGGATGATTAATTTGCTGCCCCCTAGTGGTCACTGCCGGCATCTCTTATTTCCATGAAAAAAGCCTGGGGAAGCGTGAATTTCTACTTGAAACAAATCCAGCAGGAGAGCCACTTGGAAACACTGGACTCTCATCATATTTAGGAAAATAACTTTCAAATACATGTTTTGCTGTTCGATAGGGTTTGGTTTCTTCTGACATGTGACAACAGTCAAATACATTTGAGTGCAATAGTTACTTTCCCAAAATGAGCTACGGAAAATGTACTCATCGTTATTCTTTACGTTGTGTTCTCTAGTGTGTTTAATTTCCCCCAGAAGATTTCTTGTTTCTCATTGAATTTTGATTTTCGACTTCCAGTTGGTATTATCTGTGCTAACCGATTCCTACTGAAAGACGTGGGGCAACATCTTAATGGTAGTTCTGTGGCTGACTTTAAGAGGCAGAATCGGGTCCAAAGCAAAAACAGTGGCATAATCTATGCTAAACTTGGGTGTGGAGAAAGAGGGGTTTTCAAAATCTCTAAAAGGGAAGACTGACCTTTGAGTGCTGCGAAGACCATCTTGACAGTGAAAATTTCTTTAGCAAGGCTTCCTGGACCTACAATTGTTTAAAAGAAGCCATTGTAAGTTCAATATGCCACAAGCACTTTCGACTTTTCTAGAAACATGAAACAGTTACAGTTCTTACCTTCTGATCCCAGAGGCATCCAAAAAGTAAAATGAATAATCCCTGGGGGAAAAAAAAGAATTGGGAAGAAGGATGTTTTAATCATAGTCTATTGTCCAGCAAAATAGGAAGTATTATTAGCCTGGCACTGAATTTGTACAACCCCTTTCCACGTCTGTATTTATGGAATGAGTCCAGTGGATAGTAATGTTAAAAGGGATGGAGTAGGTCCACACCAGGGGACCTTAAATGTTATCATGTGAGAAGGATATTATTCTATTTCCTTATCCCTGCCTCCTTGTGGACTGGAGGGCTTGCTGGTTGTGTTGTTGAATATACCTCTTCTATTTGCAGTAGTGTTCACATCGTTGTGATGAGGACCTGGGGTCTGGGGTGAAATGATCAGCCTCTTGTAGTCAAGCCATGCTCTACACTTCATTAGACATGAGCCTTATAGTTTGAAGCCACAGGCCTAGGAGCAGAAGCTAGAATTTGTGTGGCTTTTGCAAGAGCATCCGGGACCGTGTCTCAGTTTCGCCTCCTTGCCAACTCATGGGAGCCCAGGCTTACCCCCACCTGCTGGTTGAATCAGAGTTCAGCATTCCCTTCCTTGCTGCCTGTACTTCTGCTAAAGCTCTTCTAACAGCGTGACCTGTATTATAAGTTTGTTATTTGCTCCAAGAGAGCAAAGGGTGTGTCTTTTTCATTTTAGTGTAATAGAGCAGAACGTCTACTTTATGTAGGGCATTCATTCTCTCATTCTTCAGCAAATGTTTCTAGAGAACATACTATGTGGTACATGGCATTCATTTTATTTACCAGACGGTTATCAAGCACCTACTCTGTACCATTAGGTACTATTAGGGATAAAGTGATAAGGAAGACAAATGCTATCCCTGACTTCACAAAGACAGTGCTCATTTAATGCTTGTGGAAATTAAGTGGAGAAATGACTTGGTTTAATAGTGGTATTTTCAATTAGGAGATAATAGGTGGCTTCATGATAATGTTGGGTAAATAGAAAAATCCTGTGTAGGGAAGGGACTTTCCTCTAACTTGTATTATTAGGGCTTTTCAAAGTAACTCATGCATGCAGCTAAATTATAATGCAGGAGATAAGAGGTAAGAGGTTCCATGGGAGCAGAGGAATGGGTCCCTTCTATCTCACTGGGTTCTTGTAATTCCCCCTCTTTAGGGCAAGGGCCTCCTCTGGACTAAAATCCTTCCCCATTCTTACCCCTGTTTGTGTTTCTATCATTAGCTTGTCCCACCAGTTCAGATACTTCCTGAGAGCCCTGCCCTGCCCAACTTACCTGAAAGGCATTGAGGAGCGTAAATATAATATGGAACACAGCATTGCTTCCTTGGAACACAGTGGCAAGACCAAAACCCCAGGTGAGCCCCAAGAGTGGCGTGAGGACCCCAATGCTCTTGCTGATCTGAAATAGGCTACTCTTCTCCTGCTTGCTTGGCTTGTCTCCAATGGAAGGTCTCAGGATCTTGGAGATGACCACAACTGTGATGGTCATGTTCACTACCACGATGATCAGCGCTGGTATGACAAAGGCCAGAAGGGCCTTGGTATCCTCCCAGTTGAGCCAGCAGGCATTCTTCCTGGTGTAGACTTCTTGGGGCTGGGTGGCCCCCACCGTGATGATGGAGATGACAAGAGGGCAGCCGTAACCAAGAGAAAATGCAATAGTTTTCTGAATGGACTTGCTAGTGTCATGCAGGATGAAAACCAGGCGGTAGAAGAGCATGAGGCCCAGAGTCAGCATCCAGAAAAAGACGCTGAGGTAGAAGAAGTGGATGAAGAAGGTGGCAGCCACACAGGCTGTCTCATTGAGAGGGTAGAAATGGTCGTGGATGGCAGCAGCCACGATGAACCAGATGTCGGCCACCAGAAGGGAGGCAGCAATGTTCACGATGCAGATGTGGCGCATATAGGAAGTCCGATTCTTGGTCACTGATTTCCACACCACGGCTTCCACCACTAGACAGGCTGCTAAGCTCAAGATGGAAAAGCACAACCCAATGTAGGAGATGATATCCAGTAGTATTTCCAGGAGGGAACCAGGGTATGGAGAGTCGGGGGACATGAGGATGGAGAATGACGTTAGGTGGTCACAGATGCAGGAGACGCTGTCCCCATCGACTCGGCTCACATAACACCCACTACTATCCCACCCCCCAGTGTGGTTGGCAAGGTTGAAATTCCAGAATACACATTGTGGTACCCCACCTGAAGGGTCAATGTTCTTAAAAGTCATCGAAATCCGGAAAGGCATGGTTATATTGTGGCTAACAGTGGTTGTCATCACTAAGCTGTTTGCAACATTCTTTCCTTGACTGTCCTGGGTGAGGATGGTTTTAAGAGTTGGGAAAGCCACAGTGACAATAGATGAACCCCACTGCAGGCTTCCCAGCTCACACTTGTCAACGGCCACATTACCCCAGAGGTCCGAGTCTGAGAAAACAAAGTTCTGTTTGTAGGTTTTTGGATGGCCAGGTTTTATTACCATGCTCCTCATCTGCACATTCGTTTGGTTGATGGACAAAAAAGTGCTATCTTCAGACCATAACACTCGGGAAAATCTTTCTACTGAATCCAGGAGCTGTGAGCTCTGGTTGGTGGGTTGCTGTTGGGACACCTTCCAGGTACTCAACATGGGCTTGCTGAGGATGGTGTTAACGGTAGAGAGAACATTCTGTAATTGACATGACATGGGGTCAGACCAACCAAATTCTTTCAGTCATAAAAGAGAGAAAAAGTAACATCTCCATGGAAATTGGTTGTGTGAGTAACAGGTAAGAGGAAAAGATAAGAGAAAAATGAGGCATCACGGGCTATGGAGATCTGTGTCTCTCCTTCTTATGGCAGGGAATTAGCAGAGGATGTGTCCCCAAGGCTAGGAGACCGGATTAATCATTACCAAATACCACCCCCCATCACCCACTAAGACCAATTCAGCAGGCTGATAGATGTTATGTATTCACTGTTCTATTTTATTTTAAATCTCAAGCTTGAAAGAGTGATATTTTCCCAGCAAGGGTGAAGTTTCAAAAGACCCTCTCCAATGCGGAACAATACCCAGACCCTATGAATGTGACCTTATTTAGGGAAAGGGTCTTTGTAGATGTAATTAGGTTAAGGATCTTGAGAGGAAATCATCACAGATTACCTCAGTGGGCCCTAAATCCAATGTCAAGTGTCCTTACTTGGAACAGAATAGGAGAAGAAAAATGGAGAAGAGACGGTCACATGAAGACAAAGGCAGAGGATGGACTGAGGCAGCCACAAGCCAAAGAGTGCTGGAGCTACCCAGAGCTGGAAGAGACAGAGAAAGTTTTCCCTGGAGACTTGGGAAGGAACATGGCCTGGCAGTCACCTTGATTTCAGACTTCTAGCTTTGAGAGCTATGAGAGAATAAGTCCCTGTCATGGTAAGCCACCCGGTGTGTGGCAATCCATTACCCTTGTCAGAGGAGGTCCACATAACCTCCTTGGACCCTTGTTCCTCAAGCTTCTAGCTTGTTCCTCCAGGTGCTTCTGGCTACATTTGGCCACTGGGAAGCACTGGCAGGAGATCAGAGGATGGGAGAAGAAAGAAGTTGAAATATATTTTCTGACGACCCACCGCGGTCACCCTCTTACTCCCTCTACACACATACTGTCTTCAGCACATCCTTGGTGATAGTTCTGTTGCTCCCACTAGTGATCCCTCCTCCAAGGCTTAGAACTCTCTCTGCCTTAGGTGCACTCTTTCCTCTCCTTTCCCCTTTAGTCCTCAGGGTAGTACTGGCCTCTATTTTTTTTTAATCCCTGGCTTGACCTCTGTAAATATCCTTTCATTAAAGTCTCATCATTCAAACTCTTCCTTTGAATTCTGGGTGACTCCTCTCAGAACCCTGATTGCCTCAGAGTTCATGTTTAGTGCTAGACCACTGGGAATCCCACCTTGTACATATTCTGAAAACCTTTCATTCCTGGTTTTCTTAGAAAGCAGATAAGAATCCATTCTATTTTAATGAGGAAATTAAGATGGAGATTCACTAAAGAAATCTTTTGATCGAATACTAGAAACACCTCCCGTGACCCTAAAAGCCATAGCTGACAAAGCATAAAGCATGCTCTATGACCCTAAAATTCAAGTATTGCTCTGGAGAAGACAAAGAAGAAGCTGCAATGATGACAATTTATGTTTCTTGACCACGAGTCCGAAGGGGTGAAAAGAGAAGACCTCAAACTCCTGTATGGTCTCAATCAACTCACCGTCATCATTTCTGAGTTCACTTGGGTTGGAACTGTTGAGAGCAGATCGAGGATGTTAATGATGGCACTCAGGCTCCCAGGAAATGAGCTGACTTCATGTTTCACCTTGCTTGTGCTGACAGAAAGATCCTTCAGGTATCCTGGGAGCTTTGTATCCTGACAGGGGCTCTTGATCAAAGCCTAGTAAAACAAAAGCCAACACAAACAGACACACAAAAATCTTGCCAGTCAGTCCTGTCATCGAAATCTGCTCATCTACCCACAATGAAAATCTCTTACATCTATGGCTTCTTTTTTTTTTCTCCTTTCCTATAAATATACTTTATAAGATAATTTATCTCTTAATTTAATCTGTGTGCTATTCGGAATAGAATAAGACCTCACACATAGAAGAGGAAGAGTGAAACACATGTCAACCTGATGACTACTAGTTAAAGAAAAAGGAACAGAGATGTGATTCCTAGAAAGCGAGATTAAAATTCAGTAAAATTATCCCTTGATGATCTGAATGGAAGCACATTTGCTGCTCTGCTTTTTCTTATTACTTCCTTCGCTGACCATTAGGGGGGTGACTCTCCATCCCAATTTTCCTGAGACAGTTCTGCTTTATATCTGCTGGCCCAGTGTAATTATTATTAGTGCCCTCTTTTATTTTCAACGTGTGTCTTGATTTGGATTGTAAATTATATGGTCACCCTAACTATAATGATCATGCTTCTGTTTCCCAATTATCTAGCCCTTACTTACAATTAAAGAATGAACTCCATTCGACCTCCTCCATAAAGAACTTTGATGAGTATTCCAATACTCTAACTGAAGGAGTTTCTTCCTCTAACTGCCTAAGTATTTGTTATTTTTTTTAAAAAAGATTTATTTATTTATCTTAGAGAGAGAGAGCATGAGTGGGAGGGGCAGAGGGAGAGAGAAAACCTCAAGCAGACTCCGTGCTCAGCGTGGAGCCCAATGTGGGGTTTGATCTCAGGACCCTTAGATCAGGGCCTGAGCCAAAACCAAGAGTCAGATGCTTAATGGACTCTGCCATCCAGGCGCCCCCATAAGTGTTTGTTATTTAACATACTTTGTGACATACATTGACATACATTAACATACATTTGTGACATTTCTACCAATGTCATCTTGTGTCTTAATTTCAATATCTTTCCAATTAAATTATAAACTCTTTAGCAATTTGAAATATGTTATAGTCCGTCTGATATAATATAATGCCTTACATAGTATAAGTCACAAAGTGGCCCATAGTAGGTATTCAATAAATACATGTTGAGTGGATAAATCTGATAGACCAACAGGCTCTCTTTCCACTGAAAATGTATCTAGGTATCTAGAATGGGGACCAGGGCCCAACGCTGAATTCAAATTAAAATATTCCTATCTTTCTCAACTGGGGAAATTCATATCACAGATGCATCCTCATCCAGGTCCAACTCAGAGACCAAGTTCTTCGAGCAGAGCCTCCTGATCATTCTAAGCAAAATTAATGTGTATAGAACTACCCAACTGGATTACATCCTTTAGCAAATCAGAGACCAAATTCTGGTTTGGTGGCCTTACCCTGATAGCACCTACAATAATCCTTTGCATCTAGTAGGTATTTTAATGAATTTAGTGCAAGACAAGAGGAGAGACAGAAGATAATTAGATGAGACACAAATCAGTATCACTCCTTTTCCTTAATTCTTCTTCCAACGGTGAGAGTATTTGGAACTGGTTGTCTAACAATGTCATTAACTATAACTCCACTAGTTGCCTTGTCAGTATTTATTATAACTCATGGCATTTTAGGAGTCTCTACTCTCGACAACTTACGTATGAGGTGACATTTATTTATTTTGATGAAAAGAAAGGAACTTTCCCCTACCACGTGGCAGGAACCTCTCTTCTAAGTAAGAGAGGCAGGCTAGTTCCATCTTTCATAACTAAAGATTACCTCTAAGGATGGAGGAAATCTCGGACCTATAAAAGCATAAAGCCCAATCACGGTTTTTTTTTTTTTTGCACCAATGAACCTTATTTTTTATGTATCTCCTCCTTCTGAAAAGATTAGAGCTACTTGCTTGGTAATCAAGATTATTCAAAGGAGAGTGATAAGAGAGGATAATTCCACCTGTACCTCAGAGTTAATAGAAACAAGGCACTGAGAAGTCAAAGTAAAGGTATACAGCGGGTCCCAGAGCAGAATACATATTTTGTTGTCTCAATATTTGTACTTAAGAAAAATGCAAAGCCTGTCTAGGATTGCCTCTTCTTTGGAAATAAATAAAAGCAGCTTTGGGAGCAACACCAACCAGCCCAAGGCCCATCTACTGGGAAATATGATAAACTAGACCAATCTCCCCACCAAGAGTTCAAAGTCAAAGAGTTATAAAGATCACCTTGGCCAACTGGAGCAGACTATTTATTGGGGCCGAGATGCAATCATTTTTCTTCATCTCCCAGCGGGAGCCTACACATCTGTAAGTCACAGTCCCACCAGTGCGACCTGCAGGGCTGTGGGGTACGTTTGAGAACTGACATAGTTTCTGGATGACTTTCCCAGGCTCCCCAACACCTATTGTGGGATCTCGGCACATGATCTTCTCTCCTGCATTGGAAACACGGAAATAAAAAGGACAATTTGAAAGGAGGACAAAGGATAGCCAATAGAGGGTCAGGCCTGGCTAGAATGTTGCTGTTTGAATTCATTTTTCTCTTTAGTTTCGGTGACCTTTCCGGAGTTACCCACTTCTTTATTTTGTGCCTGATTTTCCAAAGCCCCATTTAGTGCTTTTGACACAAATCAGACTTTGCATTTGCTTTTCCTAACAGAATTTATTTTCTCTTTGGCTCATCCCTGCCTCCAATCCCTGGGAATCTTCTCTCTGCTGCCTGTTAAGTCTAAGCCACAGAAAAATCACGAGAGCTTACTGTGTGCTCATCCTGATAAGAGATAAGCAGGTTACCAGGAATCTTGGGGACAAAATGCCTTGATCCAAGGCATTCTCAACTCCGGCATATTCGAATCACCTGGGGAGGTAGGAAAATACCAGTGTCCTGGTTCACTCCAGCCCAAATAAATAAGAATCCCTTGGGGCTGGGATTTAGGCATTGGCTGTTTTTCTAACTTTCCCCGGTGAGGCTAGCATGCAGCCAAGGTTGAGAAGCACTGCCTTAATTCACATATATATTTAATAGTGGGAATTCCAGGTACCCATGACCTGAATATTCCAAGCAATACTTGTAAACATTTGTTCCTTCTGGCTGCCCTTAGAGGTGACTCTATTTCCTGTCTACTCAAGACCAGATCTGAATGAGAAAATGACATTTGTTGTAGAATCTCTGATCTCCAAGGGACTTTGATTCTCTGATGATAAGATCCCTTTCTCACCAACTTACAAATTCAACATTAATTGAGTTCTCAGTCATTGTATAAAATCTTGAAATACATAAGTAATTTCTACTAGGAAAAGGAAGAGGAATCACACCTGGTATGAGGAAAGAGAAGAACAAAAATAAATGAATAAAACATGTCCATTCCTGGGTGAAGATGGCGGCATGGGGGACAGTGAAGAAGGGGTCTTGGCTGCCCCCCGGAAGAGGTATGGTTGGTAGGGTCAGGGAACAGTGACTCAGGGAGACAGGGAACTCTACATTGCTTCCTACTTTGGTGTCTAGGGCTCAGTTACCAATACATGTGAATTACCACAAATCACTCAGTAAACACAAACACGCACGGTGATAGAGTCATGAATCTTCCAGCTATCAGAGGTCTTGGTACAGACAAGATTTCTGCGGAAGGGGATTGATTCTAGTGGAAGCCCAGGACCACCCTTTATTCACTTGCCTCTTTGCTGCTCCTGAGGAGAGTTCTTGGTCATGGGTTATTACAGAAATGGCCATAAACCATGACCTCCTACCTTGAAAATATTATGTGGGGGGATATTGGCTCAGTGATGACAAAGGATGGGAAAGATGGTTGCCTATATTTTAGATTGATTCTTTTCATGAGCTCTGTCTAGTGGGGACACCCTTCCTTTGTTGAAACCTCAAAGAGGTCTCAGCCCCACAAAGACACTAGGCCAGTGCTTTTGGCTCCCAGACTCCGCTGAAATAGAGCTTCATATGCAAGACTTTCTTGATCACTTCCTCCCCACTCTCACCAGCAGAATGAAAACTGGCAGCCTCTTCTGCCTCCCCACACAATCTCTAGTTCGGCCCTTACCATATTAGTTGTGATCATATTTTTTTATCACACCCATCTTTCCCCTACACCTGAGGCTAGTCCCCATGGCTTAGTTGTTGTGTGGTTGTTTTTTCCAGACCCTCCCCCCTTAGCCCAAGGCTAGCCACATGAAGGTGCTCAACATCCATTTATTGAATGGATGAATGAGGGAGTGAATGAATAAATGAATTCCTGCTCAGGACTATCACATTTTTAAAAAATTTCAAATGCTCTTACCAGGAACCAGGTTAAGCTTCATAGATGAGCTCTGGACTGAATTGTTAGCAGCATTGGTGAAGTGACAAAATATGTCCAGCTTCTTTGGACACCAGGAAACTGAGCTTGCTCTGAAGTTGTATTTGTAACACACTTGGTTTCCATTAACTTCTTTTTCTGAGATAGAATTATTAAAAGAATCAAGTCACAGGATGAGTCTCCAAAGCACACATTTTGTTAAAATGATCCAATATCATTTGGATATCATATGGATACTGTGTCCAAGCTTTTCCAAGGCATGCGCCATGTTCATTTCTGATGCGGTTTTAAAAATGTCCCAGCCTACGAGTAAGTCACCCCACCCTTACATGGTGCTCGCCTAACCATTTCCTCCACCATTCGTGACTCCAAACCTGTGTGTCTGTACAGTTTGGACAATCAGAATGCATCTCAGCGTCTGTCTCCTCCACATCCCGTCATGCCCTGTGCATTTCTCCTGTCCTGTCTTTTCACGTTGGTTTAGCGTCTCGTCTTTATGGGTCTGTCTGCTCCTTGAGACCATAAAGTCTTGGAGAGAAGGTACCTGGTCTTATTTATCATTGCATCTCCCAATGCCTAGCTCAGTATTTGGCGCCTAGAGAGCACTGAGTACATGCATGTTAAACACGGGACGGTGAAGTGCTTCAGTACTCCACTACCCGGATGGGGTCTATATCGTTCTATCACACAGCCTCATCTCTACCGGGTCCGCTTTTCTGAACTTTCAGTGTTCTTTTGATCTGCATTGCTCATTTTAGAAATTTAACGTTATATGGATCATCCTTTATGACCGAACCCTTCCAGCTAGATAGTAATACATGTGCCCCAGCTCTTGCATCCCCTTTTCATTGCCTACTATGGTGTTTTGCATTGAGCATGTCACCCTGAATAGTTGTTCAAAGATTGAATGACCTTGTAAACCCCTTGTGAAGGTGTCTCTGTTTTGAGATTTGGGATTGTGAGCTCATATTAGGTTCACCTAACTGTGGGAATCCTGATGTACCTGGGTTGAGGGTACATTCTACCTTAGAGGATTTGAATTTTTTTTTTTTTTTTTTTTTCCAGGTACCATCGGGTTCTACCAATGAACCACTCTACGTTAGTTACTCTTCCACTTGAGAGCAGGACGGTTGTAATTCTCAGGGGATATTGTTGCCCATCTGGAAAGGAGGCCAAGCTATTAACTCTGGCAGACAAATTTTATTTTTCTGCTTATCCTTTTCCTGAGTGAACATGTCACCCTTTGAGGGTCCTGACATTGTGCTGGTGACACGGGTTCCCTTAATCACTGCATAGGGAGCAAAGCCTTTCTTTCATGCCTTTCAGACCCTTAAAACCCAAGGTTCTGGGGCACCTGGGTGGCTTGGTCAGTTAAGCGTCTGACTTTGGCTCAGGTCATGATCTCAGGGTCCTCGGATCAAGCCCTGCATGGGGTTCCCTATGCAGCGGGGAGTTTGCTTCCTCCTCT
Source organism: Ailurus styani (assembly GCA_002007465.1). Classification (NCBI taxonomy): domain Eukaryota; kingdom Metazoa; phylum Chordata; class Mammalia; order Carnivora; family Ailuridae; genus Ailurus; species Ailurus styani. The sequence continues at coordinate 2,243,332 of LNAC01000172.1, forward strand.
CCCTCTGCCACTACACCCCCACCCCCGCCGCGACTGTGCACTTTCTCTCTCTCTCTAATAAATAAATAAATAAAATATTTAGGAAAAACAACCCCAAGTTTCTGCGTTTCTCATACTGACTGATGCCCTCAGAGAAACCCCAGCAGTAGCTAAAGCATTTCTATTTTTCTTTTTCTCTATGTTTTTGGCCCTTGGTCGTTTCTCTCCCTCTCTTGGATGCTCAGCTGTGCATTTAAAAGGATTTCCGTTGCTTTTATAGCACGCTGATGAATAGTATAGAGGGAGGGACCACCAGAATACCTGATAGACTGAGGAAGCAGAAGGCCGTGAAAGTGTCTCAACACTACCTTCAACAGCTTCCACTACAACCCATGCACCCCACCCTCAGAGACCCTCAGATTTGGCCACAAACCAACAAGGCACGGGCCACACAGCAAAACGGAAGGTAATAAAGGTTCATGAGGTACCCTCTGTTACATTCTCTCTCTAAGGCAACCCTCATGTCTCTTTACCTCTATTTTCAGAGGAAATTTTGAGACTCCACAATGCGGCAGTTAGTGTCTTACCTGCAAGAAAGGATAAGGAGTCCATTTGGAAAGTTACTTTGTAGTCTTCGTCCTCCTCAATGCAGCACCTGAAGTGACGGGAACCTTGGCACGGAACCGTAGCCTCCAGAGGGTCCACTATGATGTCTGATTCTAGAGGCAGTGGGTGAACCGTCACATCTTTTGTCACCACACTGTAGGAACTCTTATATCGAAATATGCAGTGATAGGTTCCTGTGTGGAAGGAAGCAAAAATGAAATGGAATGTGATCATTGCTCCAAAAAAGCACTGGCTGGGAAGTTTGAGAAGAGGCTTACTTTTCCCTGCCAAGCATGGGCAAGAACGCAACACACCTTCTTGGACACTAGATGAGAAAACGTTTGATCAACTCTCTTCCTGGGTTCTCTAGGTATTTGAAGGACCAACCCATTGCCTAAATATTCACTTACTTTAAAAAAAAATTAAGTGGCTTATCTAAAGTTATACAGCCCATTAGGTGTGGAATCACATTTCTTTTTTTTTTTTTAAGATTTATTTATTTAAGGTATCTCTATACCCTACATGAGGCTCGAACTCAGGACCCCAAGATAAAGAGTTGCATGCTCTACCAACTGAGCCAGCCAGGTGCCGTTGGAACAGCATTTCAAACCAAGTTCCCAATACCTCCTCCAAGGCTCTTTCCTTAACTCAGGGAGGAACATGGGAATTTTGGTTTGTGCCAGGCTGAGTTCTTCACAGACAGTTGTCAGCCAGCTGGAGCTCTGTGATGGCATGATGTCCCCTCACCCCATCTGTGAGGGAGCAGGCATGCTGGGACTGTGACACCATCAAAGCATGTGGAGGGGGTTAGGCTAAAATCCTTGAGGGAGCCTCCCCTGTGGACCCTGGAGTTGGATGTCTGATGTCTGACTCCCACTTCTCAGTGGAAAGACAGAGGCCTTTCTGGAGGACAGAGGGCAGGCGATAGCCAGAGTAGCCTGTGCAGCCCGTGCTTGGTGAGGCAGAGTGGGCTGAGCACCGTCCTTGGGTCGAGCTTCTAGAGAGGACCTCATCCCAGTGGTCTTTGTCCTAGGGTCCACCAAAGATGAGCCGCAACCTGAATAGCTGCCATGGGGACAGTGTAGGAAGATGATAATAGCACCTGCATTTGAGTAAGACTCTCTGACTTTCTTTACGTCACTTCTCTTTGCCCCAACTCTGGGGGAACCAGAGCCACAACAGAGCCAGAGGGAAAACAAGGAGAATAAAGACAGAGAACAAACCCCCTTCTGTTTCTGCTGGGAGGGAGGGAAAGGTAAATTTGATATAAAATAAAAGTGTAGCTATAACTTAGATGAGAACAGGATCTTTTTAGTACCCGATTATGGGATGCTCAAATAGTTTATATTCCTGGAAAAGCCATGTCTCCTCCTCAGTTATGACTCCTCATGGGTAAAGATCAATTAGACAGCTCAGCATGGGAGAAAACTACTCTATCTCCGGACTGCATACTACCAAGGCCAGCCACACAGTGACCAGTCATTTCTACAATGATGCCTAGGCCTTACACGAGCAAATACAGACCTGGGACTCATAGGACCTGGATGATTAAACTTATTATTGATGAAAACCTTCAGAGGGGAGTGGACAGGGTTGGCCAGTCTCCGTTTCATCCTGGCTTTGCCATTTACCGGATGTATAACCTCAGATATTTTACTTAGCCTCCCTGGGCCTCAGTTTCTTAATCTGTAAAATGGGGATACTAATAACACTGTCCTCTAGGTTTATTGTTTTTTTTTTTAATTTATTTTTATTTATTTATTTTCAGAGAGAGAGAGGGCAGAAGCAGGGGGAGTGGCGGATAGAGAGAGAGAAGCAGGCTCTCCGCTGAGCAAAGACCCCTGATGCAGGAATTGATCCCAGGATCCTGGGAGCATGACCTGAGCCTGAGCTGAAGGCAGATGCTTAACCAACTGAGACACTCAGGCATCCCCTAGGTTTATGTTGTAAATGAACTAATCCACTCAAACACTTAGCACGGTGCCCATCACATATGAGGGCTCAATACATGTCAACTTTTATTGCAGCAATTATAGAAAATTCTTTTTTCCCCCCTCCAAATATTTGCATTTCTTTCCAACATGAATAACATATAGAGATAAATGTGAAATGCAAATATTCTTTTCTTTGGAACCAGGCATATAAATCCTTGACCGAGTTTGTTTTGTTTTGTTTTGTTTAATCACGATTGGGTGAAAAACTCCGAAAAGTCTAGTAAAACTACTCTATAAACAATCCTTTTGGGGCACCAGGGCGGCTCAGTCAGTTAAGCGTCCGACTCTTGGTTTCGGCTCAGGTTGTGAGATTGAACCCGGTGTGGGGCTCCACACTCAGTGCGGAATCGACTTGGGATTCTCCCTCCCTTTCCCCGCCCCTCCTGCTTGTGCTCTCTCTCTCTCTAAAATAAAAAAATACATCTTTAAAAATAAGCAGCAAAACAATCCTCTTAACTTCATGGCAGGAGCGAAGGCTCCTGAATCGGAGAGCCCAGTTCCAGTCCTGGCTCCGCACCTTGAGCTGTAGGAGCCCAGGTGCATGTGTTAGTCTCCCTGAGCCTCTGTTTCCACATCTGTACAATGGAGATTGCCACATCTTCCCCTAGAAGCTCTTGCATGGAGTGTGGCGGCGCAGGCCGTCCCGGGACAGCCCCACCAGGTCTGGTCGCTCTTACAGAGTATTCGCAGGGACCCCAGGCAGCACGGCAACAGAGGGGTTCTGGGGCCTCGCACCCACCGTTCCACTCCCGGGTCGCCGTCTTCACCGTCAGCACTGACTCTGCTCCGGCAGCAGACCTCCTCGCGGTATAAAACTTTTGGTGTATTTTAATTCCAGCAGAAGTATTCCAGTATACCTCATCATAGTTACTCACATCGCTGATGCACTTTATGGAAAAGTTTTGTCCCTCAGAAACAGAAATTGGGTCCGGGGTTATTGTTAGGTTGGCTGAAAGAACGCACACAGAACGGACAAAAGAAAAACCAACAACAAGCGCAAGGTTTAGTTTTTCTGGTGACATCGACACAGGAGTGAAATTTAAGACAGAGGCAGAGAGCATGGGCCGTCCTGACTCCACTGGTGTCAATGTGGGATGGGTACCTTGTGGCTCCTGGGCTTTCTTTGTTTCTAGGCTGTTCCTGGTGGTGCTCTCAACTGTACTCATTTCCGTCTCCTGCCTTGGGAACTGGTGCACTTCCCCTTTCTGGCTGGAATTATCTCCTGATGATCGGCAGGGCGAAAGGTTGCAAACTTAGGGCTGTTGACTTAACCCACGCTCCCCTCCAACCTCTTCCATGCCCAGTGGCTCTGTTCTCATAACAACGCCACTCTCTACCCTTTTAAAACATGTTTTATGTAATACCATGTTGTATTTTAATTTCTCTCTTTTTATATCTCTTCTTCATAAAAGTGTGAACCCCTCAAGAGCAGGGCTCTCTTTTCTGTCTTCTCATTCCCCAGGACTTAGCACTGACTACAGTACACAGTCAACACTTACTAAGCCAAAGAGTGATTTCTAGAACAACATTTGAGGGACAGGGATCATAGAATGTATTGCCCAAATAATTATACCAGGACTGTCTCAGGCAAACTGGGAGGGATAGGCACATTAAATCTAAGTCTCTCTACATTTATGCCTCCTTAAGAGAATGTGCCCATAAATCCACAGGGAATTATTCATCAAAAATGTTAACAAGACCCTTACAAAGGTAAGAGCTTATATGAACAGTCCACTATTTTTGGCCTCTGCTTCTATCTTTCCACCCCTCTTTGAGCAAGTCGTTGACATTTCAAAATGCCATTCACTTTTATCTCCTAGAAGTGAACGGTTTCATGCCTGGAGCCCACTGACGTTGGCCGGCTTTTCCCTTCAGTGTAAAATCTTGTCCTTCATCACAATCAAGAGAAATCAGGCCTGCCCACAGTGCCCTTTGGAAGCTGGGATCCCAATGTTCCGATACAGTCCCCCAATCACATGAGCATGGATTGCTGTGTCCCTCCCATGGGCCTCACTGGCTGTCAGGATCTGGTGTGGAGATGCCTTTCTACGGCTCTGTGGCTTCTGAGAGTGAAAAGGGAGAGGCTCATGGAACCATGAATCTGGTTCTTTTGATTCTTAGATGAGGTCCAAACTACCAGACCAGTGGTTTTCAGTGAAAGTTAAATATGTTCCTATGACAGCCAAAAGCCCATCTAATCAATACAACTCTGAGTCGAAACTTGAAGGGTATGACTGCTCTGGTTACAGAAAGCTGCAAATTGCTCAAAAGACCCCCGAACTCATCTATGGCGATAATCTTTTCAGATAAGCGCCATCTCGATCTTTGTAAAAACGCTAAGTCACGAGAGTAGCCAGGCTGAACAAGAGTCATCAGTAGTGTTGATATCAGCCCTTTCTCCAAATTGTTCAAAGGGATCTGATGGTTGATCTAAGTAGTTTGGTTTTTGTAAGACGGGGAGAAAAACAAGTGTGACTGCCCCATTTTTGTAGACAGCAGTGAAGTTAGAATGTTTTATTACATGAGGAGAAGGAATGATACTTTTTAAAAAAAGCCTAACTCAGTCAAAAGCCTCAAAAGACTATAAAACACTCAGGACAGCTGTAAAATCTCACAAAGTCTCAGATTATTAAAGCTTCCTGCAGCATTCTCTCTGGAATAGGTGGATTAGAGAGGAGGAAGTACAGAGCATGTCTTTGCCTGCTGGTGGTGGGCCATGAGCCAGGCTACTGACACGCAAGGGAGGGAGGATGGGATCACAGGAAGAAAGGGGAAAATTTGGGGCACTACCCTAGTCATGAATTCAATGATTAAACGGAACTAATCCGAGTGTGAAATTCTCCTTTCCAGGCCCTTCCTGCCTTCTCAGTGCCAGGCGAACCTTTCCTTCCCTGCAGCCCTGGGCTCCCAGCCCTATCCTTCTTTCTTCTAAAGACTTCATCTGAATTCACTTGGGAGAGAGGGACATCCCCCTCTGTCTCCCACGTGGTTTACCCTAACCACACTCCTGCTAGCTCAGAGATATCCCCAGGCGGTTGACAGCCCTTGGCTTGAGGCGAAGGAGTCCTTACCCACAGAGGTGAATGTCACTTCTATGTTCTTACTGCCTCTGGCTCCGTGGGTGCTGACGAACTCACACGCATAGATTACCGTCGTTCCAGCCGACCCACTGGGACACTGAGTCCCGTCTGCCCTGAGGGTGTATCTGCTGCAGCCGAACTCAAGGTCAGTTTCAGGGTTGCCTGCAGAGACAGAAGCAGTTCTTTCGCTGACTCACAGTTAACTTACTCTTCCATTTAGGAGCAAAGAGGCCCAATTAGTGAAAAGGTGTTATTATTTAAATCCGATTTCTTCTCTTTGGAGAGGGAGGATTGTACGGTGGTTAGGTCTGCAGACTTGGGAGCCAGGCGGTCTGGCTGCAGATCCCAAACTACCGCTTACGAGCGGCTAGGGTTGAAAAAGTCACCCAACTGCTCTGTGCTTCAGTTTCTCCAGGTGGAAAATGGGGACAACAAATCATAGCTATGGCCCTGGATCATAGTTAGGTCAAATGAGTTAGATACAGAAGCACTTAGAACAGCACCTGGTGGGGCATGCCCCTCACACAGACCATAAGTGATGGTCGCTGGGGTAGGAAAAATAAAAAAATTTAAGAAAAAGAGGGGGGGGTCTTGTTTAACATACAAAAATCCATTTGGAAACTTCCTTGGTCTTTACTTCCCCCAACTCCTAAGTATATAATCAAGTGCTCCTCACAACCCCAATGCGGCAATTCCTACCCAGGGGTCCTGTCCCCACTTTAATAAAACCACCTCTGAGCACCAAAAACAACTCAAAGATTCTTTCTTGGTGGTTGGCTCATGGATCCCACTACAAACCGCATCACCTGGAGCCGAAACCCAGAGATCCCGATGTTGCTGCTCTAGGGAGAGCCCTGAGAGCTGGTCTGTCTAATAAACCCCTGGGGCGACCCTCACGAGCAGCCAGGAAGGAGAACACTGCCTCTGAGGACGCCAGGGACCACGTCCAGCTGCTTCTCTACTTAGAGCTCAGCTCAGACCCTGAAGCCAGGCTGTTTCTCGGGGAACTTCAAGTGACTCCGAAGCCACAGACTGATTTCAGTAAAGAAAAACAGCCAGTCTCCCTTCTTTATATCTGATTGATGCCTCGTCTGGCTGCCAAAACCCCAAACCAAACCAAACCAAACCAAAACCATCTGAGACAGCATGCAGGCACGCATGGTAACATAGGCTTAAATATTTCAGTGGGGGCAATCCAGGAGAAAAGACACAAGTAAGGGGACCGTGGAGTTTGACACTGTTCCCTCTCATGTCACCCAAGGTCACAGCCAAGAGGGGGCTGGCACCCTCTTGTAAATATTTAGTCGTCTTATGAATACTCCGCATGATCATGGGCCACTGGAGTGTGGTAGGCAGGGCCATGAAGAAGTTAATGATCTCATCTGGGAATGGATCTAACTTGTGGTCAAGGAGGGAATTAAGGCTCCATTAGTTTTCATCATCACACCACATAACAGTTACAGTGAGACTACAAACTCTGTTGCTGTTAATTTCCCCCAGTTTGTCAATCCATTTCCGTGCAGGCGAAGCTAGCTAGTACTACACTAGGCGGGTGAGATGCTGCACCCATAATAGTAACTATTATCACCTCTACTATTACTACTACTGATACTCTCACTTCTGTACCATGACCATTTATATCATTAGTTGCTGCAGGATGAGCTGAAAAACTCCAGGAGACGCCGCACCCCCACCCCATTCAAAAAAGCCGACCCCCTTCACGCTAGAAATTCTGCCCCTGCTGATTTCCTTCTTTCTGTTTTCTCTCTTGTATTTTGAAAATAAAATGCATCTGTTTCTGAAATGATGTAGTGCATTCAGTTCCTCATGCTTTGGAGTGAATTATTTTGCTAGATTTTCTCCTATTGACCTGGAACAATGGGTGCTAAAGAAATCATGGAATTTGGAGACAGAAAGAGAGAGAGAGAGAGAGAGAGAGAGAGAGAGAGAGAGAGAGCGTGCTTCAGAACAAGAGACTCCAGGGGAGGAGGAAGGCAAGGTGCTGAGGGCAGAGGCTAAGTTCATCAGAGAACGGACAGTGTGGGTCCCCAGGCGGCCAGCCCTGTGGCAGGAAATCCATTGTTCTGTCCCCCGCACTGGGCATTAGGAATGTCTGAAACAGTGGTGACCACGGAGAGGTCCCTGAGCATTTGGACTGCAGACTTCCTGGTTCCTCTGCCAGAGGGTAAGGCTTTCGCCTCTCGGAGCTGAAAGCGTATGAAGTCAGTACTGAGGGAACTTTGCAAGGTCTTTCTCCCATCTGGCAGCTCCTCAAGGATGCCTACAACCTCCTCTTCCTGAAAAATCAAGGAAGTGACTAAATGTCTCATGTGTCAACATTTTCAACAGTGGCCAGATGCCTTTCCCATTCTTCGGAGGAGTTAAAGTAAAATACAGAAGTAGCAGGTGAAAGGTGCTTTGCAAATAGATGGGCTCAGGATGAGTTGCAAGTAAATTAATCATTATTTTATTTTTTTAAAACTTAATATAGTCTGATAGCAAAGACTGTTTAGTAAAGCCTTTACCGCACTGATGTATTTGATGGCTAAAGCCACATTTTAATGATTTTTTAGTGTAAAGATGAATACATAAAGCTGTCATTTCTTTTTTTTTTTTTTAAAGATTTTATTTATTTGACAGAGAGAGGAGATCACAAGTAAGCAGAGAGGCAGGCAGAGAGAGAGAAGGGGAAGCAGGCTCCCCGCTGAGCAGAGAGCCTGATGGGGGACTTGATCCCAAGACCCTGAGATCATGACCTGAGCCAAAGGCAGAGGCTTTAACCCACTGAGCCACTCAGGCACCCAAAGCTGTCATTTCTTAAGGGAAAGATTGGGTCTTGTTACGTGAAGTTTCCAGACAAAAAAGTCTCCTGCTCCAGGACAAACTCTTCCAGATCAGCCCACTCCAGCCCTGGCTCTTCAGGCATGGCTAACATAGTTTTGCCAAGGCAAACACTGGTCTTGGGAAATCAGACCTGAGGTGAGTCTTTCCTTATCTTTCTTTTCCTTTCTGACAACCTTGGATAAGTCCGTGTCAACCTCAATTTCCTTATTTGCAAATTGGAGGCAAAAAATACCAGCTTCAAACTTGCAATCAGGTTTAAATGTGATCAAAAGTGATAACATATTTTTAAAACATTGGTTAATCATAAACCGTTATACAAAACAGAGTCAGTATCGCTTTTAATTTATTATTATTATCATTCATCAGTATAAACGGGAGGGTGGAGAACTTCCAGTAATATCTCAGATCTAAAAGGAAGCCAAGTAGGATCAGAAATTGACATGGAACAATTGAGAGAAAAACAGGTCTACACAGGGAAATTAAAAACAAAAACAAAAACAAAAACAAAAAACCCCACAAAGACACACAATTAGGTAATATAGAAGGATGTGGGACAGAGCCAGAGACGTGAGAAGGACAGACACCATGAGAAGACGCACAGAAAAGAGAAGTTCAGAGTCAGACTACAAAGCAAAGACAATGACCTTATCCTCATCTCTTTGCTGAAGATGAAGAGGGAAGGAAGGTGGGAGGCTAGCTTTTCTATAGGCAGGTGATATTGTGGACCTAAGTTATCAGGTCTTCTCAGCCAGGATCTTGTCTACAACCCAGGCATGACATTTGCATGGATATATTTTTGGAATGTTTTTCTAGAATAGCTAAACTGGAGCTGGCATCAAACCTAGCTATGTTTTTAATAGTCTGAAGTTTGGGAAAAAACAGCCATCCGACATTTCCTCTCCCACCCAGTGCATCTCCCACTTTTACTTGGTGAAGGGGCAAAAACATAGATGCAAAAGGGCATCTAACATTCTTACCTGAGATGTTTATTTTCCCCTCCTGCTTCCATTCTATCGCGCTCCAATTAACATTAATCTCACTACAGCAGTTCAAAGATACAGGATTGTTGTCACATGTCACCTTCATTTCTTCAGTTGCCACAATTCGGATGGGCATGACATCTATTTTTTTTCTGGACTCATATTCAAAGATATCTAATGTCAGCTTGCAAATATATTCACCTGCATAGAATACACAGATGTATTTTTTAAAGATTTATTTTTTTATTTGAGAGAGAGTGCACAAGTGAGTGGGGCGAGGGGGCAGAGGGAGAGGGAAACAGAGCATCTCCAGCAGACTCCTTACTGAGCGTGGAGCCTGACACAGGGCTCCATCTCAAGACCCCAAGATCATGACCAGAGCCAAAATCTAGAGTCCACCAGCTCAACCTACTGCACCACCCCGGCTCCCCTACAATTGCATTTTTTTATTATTATGTATATGGAGTTCCTTAGAAGAATGATAGCCTCATCTCACGTGTCATGACAGTATTTCCCAAAGCATCATTTTCAAGAGCACCCAAGACCTGCTCTAAACAACCCTAAAGAAACATTCAGGAAGTACAGAAGCTCAGTGCAGGTTAATGAGTAGAGAGATGTTCTAAGAAAGGAGCAGACATCTCAGTCTTTGCTACTGAGAAAAAAGGTGTGGGGATGGAGGAGGTAGAAAGGGAAAACTGGAAAGCCTTGGAGAATTAGAAGGTCGTGGATGATTCTGGCATTCTATTTAACTCTGCGGCAAAATCAGAATCTACAAAGAGGTACCAGGACCCGTGGTCTGCAACCCAACTTCTCTGCCAGGGAAAAAGAAATGCCCCCGCTGGCATCTGGGTTACAATGGGGTTACTAAATTCTAGAGTGTCTGGTTTAAAACTTCTGCTTCTCTGGGTGTTGGGGAAGGAGAGGGGGAGGTGGGAGAGATTACAATGGAATCCAAGGAAACTGGGCAGAGGGTGATGGTTACGTTCACTCTCCTGAGGCAGGTGATGGTTTTTCACAGGTGTACACGTATGTCAAAACTTATTAAACTGCACCCATTAAATGTGTACAGCTTATTATATGTCAGTTCTATCCCAATAAAGCTACTGAAAATTTTTTAAAAATTAAAAACAAAAGTTGGATTTTGTCTCCGTTTCGAACTCATAAGCCCTTGCTAAATGTAGAAATCTGTGTTTGTCTCCAAGGATATGTTTGCTTACTCATATGCCATGGGATTCATTTTTAATTTTGAAAAGTTGAGCCTGGTGACTTCTTTTCAAAGAGGAAAACACTATATATGTATATGTATATATATTATAAATATAATAATAAATAAATAATATATAATAATAAATAAATTACACACACACATGCACACACACACACACATATATATTCCATGGCTTGCTTCTTCATGAGCCCTTTGTTCCCCTGCACCTATTGGTGTATGGAACCCCACCTGCATCGCCCTGAGTGATGTTGTAAATGGTGAGGTGTGATATTGAGGTCATATTGTTGAGCACAGCGGTATAAACCAAGAATCTGCTGCCATTCTGGATGTCAGAGCGTCTTTCAACATGGTGCCAGGACACGTTAGAGGACAAAACTTCGTTTTCACACACCAGATTTACCGTGTCCCCTTCAAAAATGACTTCTGGTATGACGGTGAACTTCGTTTCATCTAGAAACCCAAGGAAAAGATTAAGATCCCAAAGCAAATGAATGGAATTTATTCTACCCACTGGACACCACTGGACACTACCCACCGGACACTACCCACCAGACACCACCACTACACGGGGCCAAGGTGCATCTAGAAGGAGGCAGCACATCTTCCTCCTTCCATCCACCGACATCCCCATGGGTGTTTGAAGCCCAAAGAGTTGCCACCTGCCAGATACCGAGGACAAGGTTTCCAGTTTAGAGTCTGTGCACATTTAATTGGCCTCATTGGTGGTGATGGAGATTCCAAAGCTATTTTCAATATTTCACGTAGTCTGGTAGAAAATGCTCACTTGCTTATAAAAAAGCCACACCAGCTCATTTAAACCTCAAGTTTCTTTGCTGCTGACTCAATGATATCAACTGCCTCTTGCCAATAACAGGAATCTTATACTTCTGAAAGTTCTGTTGTATGCCTTTGATGAATTACAAATGGGGGAAAATAATTTCTTGTAATAAAGTATGTTAAGAATTAAGAATTTTTTTTAAAGATTTCATACTCATGGCCCCTTAAGAAAGAGAATTTTAGAGACACACAGGTCCAGAGTTGAATCCCAGTTCTGTGCCACACATAGCTGTGTGGCCCTAGGGAATTTACTCAGCCTCTCTGAGCCTCAGCTCATTATCTGGAAAACAGAAGCAGTAAGAGCTATGGGGAGGTGATTTGGGGCAATAGCAGTGATTATTGTTTTCATAGTACAAATCTGGAGAACCATGGCATCAAGTCATTTCACAGATAGAAGTAAATCGCAACGTTCACTATTTGTGTGGGGGAGTGTGTGTGTTTATGGTTGTCCTTTGTTTACATAACATGCGTTTTTTTCCCCTTTAAGCTCTGTTTCTTTTCCTACATCCTTCATGAATTCCATGTGTTGAGGAAATCAGAGGTGCTGGGTAAGGAAGCTCTATGAGGGCTGTTTTGCTTGGGCTCCACATGCTCAGGGCAGACCTTCTCCATATTGTCATCATGGGAGCACGATACCATAAAATTAATTTTCAGGAGCTATGACATTCTAGTCAAAGTATCAAGGGTTCTAAATATTTCTTATCACTTTTTTTAGGTTCCTAAATAAAAGAAGATTTTAAAATATCATACCCAACTGTTAAGAGACACGGCCTCCGGGGAATATTTAATGTAGTCAACTGACTCGGAAGTCATACAGACTTACGTTACTTACTATGTGTTCTTGAGCACATTATTTATCCTCCCTCCGCTTCTAGTTCCTCCGCTGTAAAGTGGAGATAACAGTACCCATCTCACAGGATATGTGGGGACACAATTTATGTAACACGCCAGGCTTAACTCAGAAAAGACACAATAACCATGTGTCTCTTTTCATCATCACTGTGGCTAACAATAATGATTAGTGAGACTGCCGTTATCATGTGGTTATATGGAATGGACCATGAATTTGTGGGCAGTGATTAAGGAAAGGGGCATTCTGGTTAAGAGCCCCTGTTAATTAATCAAACATTAATTATTTTGAGGATAAATATATGACCAAATAAATGGAAATATTCTGAACATTGATTGCTCTGGGCCCTTGGCATTTCATAAAGATTTGAAATAACTTTCTGACACCAACTCACTCATGCACCTTTTTTTCTTTCTTGTTCTCTTCCTCTCCTCTGCCCCCCAATATAATTATAATTAAAACAAATCCAAACCCAGTCTCTTGACCTTTTCGGTATGTATACTCTAGTTAAATAGCCCTGACGCTATTCCTCCTGCTCTTCCAAGGAGGACATTGATGGTTGCAGACGCTCTGCAGAAATGCTGTTGAGCGCCATTCACAATGACTTCATGGCTCTTCAAAAGAATAAGCCACAAATTCCAAAGTGCTTTTGGGAACCATACCGTCAGTACCATGTTTCTGGATCAACAGTCAGCTGCGGATCCGTAACCCTGCAGGATACCGACTCCTTTAAATGGTTGACTATCTACAACAAAACTAAAATTTGGAGGAAGGAGTAATCATAACCGAAGCCTACCTAGGCTAGAGCCTGATGTTCACCTACGCCCTCAGAACCATAAACTTAAGGAATTTTGGGGAGTAAAACATGGGTTGTTTGGGGGTGGTGTTAGGGGTCAGGAGGGGGTGGCATTGCTGGGTGCCTTCCATGGGAGCCCATACTTTTAGGCCACTTCCTTTAATTTTCCAGTTTCTACCTGTGTTATTGCTATCTTATGTATTCTGAACTTTCATTTTTCTTTTTTTCTTGCTTATGTTGCAACACCTTCTTACAGTTATGTATATATCATGCAATATTTTGTTTTTAAAAGTGATTTGGTGTTTAACAATACCAGAAAACATAAGAACAAAACTTATAAACCTATTGTGAGGCTGGCTTAACCCCTGAGAAGGGGTGCCCTTTCTCCCAGGTGTGTCTGCAAGAGTCCTTCCAGAGCCCTCCTTGCTAGAAGACAGTGTCACTGCAAAGAGGAATCACCTTGAGTCTGGAACCATGGACCGGAGTTAGTTAGAACAACCACAAGTGAATTCTTACCCACCAATTCTCTGCCCAGCTGGCTCTCCTCTCTATTTCCCAAGTAACAATAGGCCCACCCACCTAATCACACAACAGAACACAACTCTGTACCCATCTGTAAAATGGAGGAGAATATCTAACACTCCAGAATTTTATCACTGCTCTATGTGATCCCGAGCAGGGGTTCTCAAACTTTCCTGTGCATCAGAATCACCTGAAGGGCTTGTCGAAACACTGATCGCCCTGGTTGGTCTGGGGTACCCTGTATTTCTAACAAGTTCCCATGCTGTTGGTCTGGAGGCCACACTCTGAGAGCTATTGCTTCAAAATAACAGTATCAACTGTTTAATACCAATGCATTTCATGAATATCCCAACTCCCATCACAATGTTAGTTTTTGGATGTTTGGGGTCTTCTAATTTTCTATTAAAAATCCATAAACCCAGATGGCTCTGTGACCCCCTTGTCCAATCTCTCTCTCCTGCAACCCCCCTCCCAACTGCAGTGACATTGGCCTGGTTTGGAGGTTCTGCACCTGGTTGGGAGGCTCTGCACTCAGATGGGGGGAGGGCGGGGACAATAAACCTCTGTGCCAGATAGTCTCTGTCCATGGAGGACATTGTAGTGAAATTTACTAGTTTTAAGCAGAATGATAATTACTATACCTAAATAAAATCCACATATAGGAAAAATGTGGAGCTGTCCTACTTACTGCTAGTAACTGCTTGAAAGGAGCTGTAGTCCATTTTGTAGGTCTGATTAAGGTTCTGCATTACTTGTTCATTGGCTTTATGCATTAATTCAGGTGATGGTGTTGTCGTCTTGACCTCATATGTCACAACCACACTTCCGGGCCTGGATGGAGACCACTTGGTTCAGTAAGGCAGTAACTGACCTGGAAGAGTCTATATCCTTATGGTTTATTTGCATTGCATGAGAGAAACAAAACAGCAGGAACAGCCTGGGCTCTTCTATCTTCAAAATCTCACTCAAATCAACCTGTCATTAAGCTCTAGTTGGACACCTGAGGCACACACTCAGGCTTCGCAAATGTCTGCACACAGGTGACATGAATGAACAAAACAACCAGACAGGAACGAGTGAAGTGAATCACAGGAGCTGCTCGTAGTGGGGGCAGGAAAAACGCAAGGACCTGTCATATAGCCAGGCTGCACCCAGGGGTACCAGATACGCTGAATGTCAAGTGAAGTCAAATTCCTGAATATTTCTGTGAGAATTCTTTATTTTTAAAGAAGGCAACTAAATTTTTGAAACCCCATGCCCACCCGCTCAGGACTGCCACAGTGCCCAGCTCCAGGGAGAACCATTCACACAACTGCGTGCAAATGTGTGCTTGTGGCTGGCAATGACTTTTCTTGAATAAAGGCATCATACACGACATTATTTCACTGTTATATCTTGGAACTCTCTAGACTGCAAAGCTATCCCATATCTGTTTGCAAAATTCTTGCATGCACAGAATAAACACAATGCTTTTGCTCACTTTCCATCTAAGTAGGTACATCTCTCGGGAGCAAGTTTCTGTCGTCAGCATTGCCTCCCTCTTTCAGCCTCAGCAACCTGGCACTGTCTTCCCCTCTACCAAAGTATTCCTGTTGTGTGCTCACATAATGCCCCCCTAATGGGCTTTTTCTCCTTCACTAATGTATTGGTCTCTGCCACTGGGTAGAAATGACCCGATTACAGCTTCTTACCTGAACCCTGTCACAGTCACCAATTTGAAGCCTGGTAAGATACTGTAACCTTTCCAGAACTGGAAAACAAAGTAAGACAAGTGTCATCGTATCAAGGTTCAGTGAGAGATAAGCCAAAGGATTTAAAGCTAGTAAAAAGCACACATTCTTTATCACCCCGGGTAAACATTTCTTCTGTCTATTTTAATAGTACTGGCACAGGCAGATCTTTGAAGAAGTAATTCCCATCTGCCTATGTCAGGCTGGATTCTCCAAGAAGCAAATACCAGATTACATGGGCAAATTTTTTCTCCAGGAAATGCCTAGCAAAGAAAATGGGGGCGGTTTCTCTGAATATCAACCCATAGGAGACTCATCTTGATTCAAGTCACATCTGCAGGCAGATGTTACATGCAAAGCATTATGGGTGCCGAGCTCTGTGCCAGGTACGTGGATGGGTGGGATCTGAAGATTAATATGCCACCCTCTCTTCCCTCCAAGGTATGTAATTGACTGTGCGGGGTGTGTGTGTGTGTGTGTGTGTGTGTGTGTGTGTGTAAGCTTCTCATGCTGTGCAGAACTATTATGTGCCAGATATGCAAATGAGATGTCCAAGAGTTCTTCAGCATTTGAGCATGGCACCCATAGAAAATGAAAATAATTTCTGTGATATAGAAGGGTAAGAGGAGGTGCCCCTGGCCTGAGGCAAGGGCTTGGCTGCCCAGAGGACTAAAGGACATCATTATCTCACCCTGTAATAATTTGTGCTGTAATAATTTGCAGCAAACCAATTGGGAAGCTCTACTCCAAATGACTTAGTTCAAGCAAAGCATTAGGCTCAGATGAATTAATCCAATGTAAAGCATTTAGAATAGTGTTTGGCACAAAATTAACACTCAGGAGATATTCTCTATTTTTATATGAATAAATTGAATCTGTTGTGAGAATGCCTTGGTACCTTTAATATAGAATGGTTTGAAACCCTCAGTACCAGCCTTAGACTGATCTGCCTATGTTAGGGGCTTTATCCAGGCAGTGTGTGAAGACAAATGGAAATGCACGATCAGGTGCTTCTACACCAGGTTCTTGGACCTCTGCTCAGGATTCAGGGAGCCGATGACACCAAATCACCAAATCATAAAATCACCCATTCTACCCTGGGAAGAAGTTCCACCTTTAGGTCAAGATGATGTCAAATCATCCTCTGAACACTATTTGATTTGAGCACTTCTTAATTCATCGTCCCAGAGATAGAGGAATAATTCTGTTGTCCACATTCATAAATTCTAACCTATCCAAGCAAATTATCCACTGTACATGCAACAGATTCAATTCAGCCCAAAGAACTTGTTGGTTAAGAGGTTCCCAGGGCCAAAACTTACCGCTGTTTCCAAGTCAGTCTTGTAGGACCTATAGAGAGCAGAGGAAGTGTTCTTGAGGTCTTCTTGAAAGCCCACGTTGAGTCTGACTGACATTCTTAGGGTAACATCTGCTAAAAAAACCCAGGGCAATATTTTAAAGTCTCATGTTAGCAAGTGAATACACACAGGACAGAGAAACATTTGCTTGAATTGCTATCAAAAAGCCAGTCAACAAAGAAACATTTAATGAACAATTACTTACCTCCCTGGAGCTGGCAAAAAGGTCCCTTGGGAGGTAGTCCTTTAAGGCAACTGCAGTGATGCCCTGAGGGGACACTGTCATGCTCTTGACAAGTGAGATTTCCGAGGCACTGTTCCTGAGGCCACCTGTAGCCTGTCTCACAGGAGCACCAGATTTCATTTCCAGTAGGTCTGCAGACTAGCATTACCCAGAACAGTGAGGAGAGAGAAGGTGGTCACCACCTCTACATTTATAGACTGTAAATATTTATACTTGTAGAAAATCCTAACTTGACTCCCATATTGCCCTCTGGGAAGTTCAATAGTATTACATGAGATTCACGTGATTCCCATTACGCATCACCATGCTGTCAGGGATGGCCACCTAAAGGATGAGAGCTTTGACTATCTCAGGGGATGCCTACAATGATGCCATGATGAACAGATTGCTGGACACGAAGTATATGGAAGCCAGCTTCCAGTATGGCCCCTGTTCACCCCTGTTTCTGAGTGTAACTCAGAACCCACTTGTAACTCCCTCTGATACTGTACTAGGCTTGGTCTGTGGGACCAACAAAATAGGGCAGAAGTGATGCTATATCATCTCTGAGATTAGAATATAAAGACACTGTGGCTTTGCTCTGTGATCTCTCTCTCTCTCTCTCTCTCTCTCTCCCTCTACCTCTTCCTCTTTCTTTAATCATTTCCTATGGAGGTAGCCAGCTGCCACTGCATGAGGACACATCATGGAGAGGCTGACGTGGTGAGGAACCAACGTCGCCAGCCAACAGCTAGTGAGGAGCTAAGTCCTGCCAACAACCACAGGAGTGGGCTGCCAAAAGCACATTTTCCAGCCCCAGTCGAGCTTTCAGAGGACAGCCACTCTGGCTGACAGCTTGACTACAACCTCATACGACCTGAGCCAGAGCCATCCAGGAAAGCTCCTCCTCAATTTCTGGCCCTCAGAACCTATATGATACAATAAGTATTTGTTGCTTTAAGATGCTAAGTTTTCAGCTCATTTGTTAAGTGGCAATAGATAACAAACACCGAGTATAAATACGATTGTGTCTTTTACATTTCTAGCCAAATGTGAACAACCAAAACTGTTTCTAACCCCAGGGGGGACGTTGGAAAATACTCTGAAAACAGAGTACTTTGAATTTATTTCTAAAATTCAATCAAAGTCGTATTACTGGGAGCTGTCTATTCTAAGAATCAGCTCCTAGAAAAAGGTGCCAAGTGACTACCCAAAGGAAAGCCATCAAATCATTGTTCCCAAAATAGGAGGGCACCCAAACTCCAGGGAATCCATGAACACTGATGCAGTTCTGTGCTTCAGCATTGGTGGGAAGGGGCACCCAAAGGGAGCTATGAAACAACCACTTATGGTTCCGCTACTATATATTAAGAATAAAAATTTGGAAAGCATAGATGATATTGATGGACTACTTGAAATATGAGAATTTCAAAAAATTTTTGAAAAACAAGAATTTTATGCTTGTCTCCATTTTAGAATCATAAAAGCCAATGTCTGTTAGTATTTGCAAGACAGTACCTTTGTTTGGGACAAGGGGGAGTCCCCTATTATAGCATCCCATGTGATGGTGCCTGAGAAGTAGGACACCCTGCATAACCTCAAAAGGGAGGCAGTGACCAGAATGTCCAATCCCATAGCCTGGGGGTTTCTATATTAAGTCTTGCTTCCAATCCAGGCATGTACCTGGTTCCTATTTCCTCATCTATGATGCCAGAATGAAGGGAACTTGCCACTTATTAATACACAAACCTGGGTGTGTATTAAGACCCTGAGAGGGTCTTAAGCAGACTCTGAGCTGAGTGCAGAGCAGATTCAGTGCTTGATCTCACCACCCTGATCTCACGACCTGAGCTGAGACTAAGAGTCAGATGTTTAACCCACTGGGCCACCCATGACTTTACCATTTAAAGGAGGAAGGCAGGGTGCCTGGGTGGCTCAGTGGGTTAAAGCCTCTGCTTTCGGCTCAGGTCATGATCTCAGGGTCCTGGGATCAAAGCCCGCATCGGGGTCTCTGCTCAGCGGGGAGCCTGCTTCCCCCTCTCTCTCTGCCTGCCTCTCTGCCTCCTTGGGATCTCTCTCCCTCTGTGAAATAAATAAATAAAATCTTTTAAAAAAAATACACAAACCAGTCCTTGCTGTACCCACTGATTACCCAGAGGAATGGGACCCAGTAGTTTGTCATGAAGGACCTGGCAGTATCTTGGGACATATTTTGTGACAAGTGATACACAAACCACCAAGCAAACATTTGTCCACCATTTGACATAAGGAAACTGGCTGCAGAGTTTGCCGGGAGGGGCTTCATTCTGGAAGGCTGTGAAGTCATAGAATCATACCTCAGGCCTTTTTGGGTCATCTCACTTGCCTACTAAGTACAATCTGCTCTAATAGTAAGGAGTGCACACAGCCTTCCTTCTGATATACCCGACCCTCCATTCAGAAGCAGTGGGTCTTTGACTCACCAGTTGTCACCTCGATGCTTAAAATGTCAGTGGCTTGGTCAGTGCTGTTCCCTTGAATTGGGAAACTGAGGCTGTGCAAGTAAGTTTTGATAGGCTCCAGGAGGGAGGCATTTTCAAAACTGATTTCCACAACAACAGTGTACTCTTCAGCTGCTGGGCTGCTCGGGGAGACTGAAAGGAAAGCACAGGAAGCTGTGAGAACTCACTGTGGGTGACCGAGAGGGAGCATGGCGGACAGTTCATCATTTAAAGGCAGTAACAGGACCATGTGGATGCTGGACATGTCAACCTTGAAGGATTTCTAATGAACCTTTTTAGAGAAAAAGAAGTTTGTCAATTTACCTCACCAAACATCCCGTTCATGGTGTTCTCTATCTATGACTTTACTATTTATGTATTTATTTATTTATTTATTTATTAAGATTTATTTATTTATTTGGGGGAGTGGCAAAGAGAAAGAGACAAAGAGAGGGTCTTAAGCAGACTCTGAGCTGAGTGCAGAGCAGATTCAGTGCTTGACCTCACCACGCTGATCTCACGACCTGAGCTGAGACTAAGAGTCAGATGTTTAACCCACTGGGCCACCCATGACTTTACCATTTAAAGGAGGAAGGCAGGGCGCCTGGGTAGCTCAGTGGGTTAAAGCCTCTGCTTTCGGCTCAGGTCATGATCTCAGGGTCCTGGGATTGAGGCCCGCATCGGGCTCTCTGCTCGGCAGGGAGCCTGCTTCCTCCTCTCTCTCTGCCTGCCTCTGCCTACTTGTAATCTCTCTCTGTGTGTCAAATAAATAATAAATAAAATCTTTAAAAAAAAAATAAAGGAGGAAGGCAACTGATTTGTCTGGTCTTAGTGTAGTGGTCTCTGGCCATTTGGAGATTCACAGGGCAAGTTCAAGACTTGTCCTTCCTTCCTCTCATTCTCTCACCCTCCTTGGTGTCCAAGGTCAAGGATTGCTGTGTTGAAACTGGACCAGAAACGGAAAGAATAGAAGGAGGGAGACCTAGCAAGGGGAACTTGGCAATAGTTTAGACAATAAAGCCATGGTCCTGACTCAAAGGAATGAGTCAGCATGTTTTCAACACCATTCACTTGACATGCGTGCATTTTGAGATCTGAACTATGCATGGCTTAAAGACCTCTGGGAAAAGTCATCCAGTTTCTTCCCTTTGTTTTTCGCCTATGCACACAGCCTGGGCTCTTAGTTCTTACTGTGCATCTCTGGTGTCCAGAACATGATAGGTACTCAATGAAAGCAAAATTCACAAGTCAGAATATAAAATAAAAGATATCTCCAGCTCTTCATTGCCTTTCCAAATTGTCTCCAGGCTGATTGATTGACTGGCATCCTAGACGCATTTGATGTCCAACACATACCCACCACAGGCAAGCCAGACAATATACATACTAGAATGTTCTTTCATAGTTTCCTGTATTACATCATGTCTGGTTCACTAGTTGTAAGCTTCTCAAGGGCAGGAACTATTTCTTTCAGTTCTCATGGCTTTACTCTATCTGGCATGGAGCTCACGACATAATAAATGTGTGCCAAATCAGTTCTTGCTAAAATTGTGACCCTCTTGAGAGAGCCACACATTCACCTCTCTGTCACTGCCAGAATCTTTGGCTCATTCTTGGCTGAAATACATAACAGGAGCAGAAGCCAAGGGCTAGTTTCATAGCTCATGATGAACCTTCAAAGTTTAGGAGAATTTTTTACATACATGAATTGAGCTTAGTCTCTCTTGTCCGTCAAATAAGGAAAAAGTTAGTGAACGCTTACAAAACTATTACTTTAAAATTTAAGTCAAATCTGGAAGTATGATGTATATTTTGCTGTAAATTGAAATTCTAGGTCTGTTTTCTCAAAGGGCAAAGAATTTTCCCACAATATTGCCAGATTTATTTAAAATTTCCCATGAAATATTGACAAGAAGCACTAACATAGAGTAAGTTTGTTATGGGAAACGCCAATGAATAAGTTTTGTTGTAGAAAGCTGTAAAATCTGTTTACTTATAGCTATAAACTATATCTTAGAAGGTTGGTTTTATTCATCAATCTCTCTGAGAATTATTTCATTTTGACATGTATCATTCAATTGTTGTAATTAACTCAAACTGTGAAAAAAAAGTCTTTGCTAAAGTTCTCGAAATTAAGAATATATCTTAAGGTATACCTCCTGCTTACAAAAATATAATTACAAGTAGAACAAAGTGACTTTCAAAACCCGATGTGGAAACACCGTCTATCATGATACGGTGGCAATGTCTCAAATTTCCTGTTTTCTGATTCTTCAATGGTTCTGTGATGAAAACAAGCTTCGGGAAGAACTGTTAATCTTAATTTATGTGATCCTAACTCTAGACACCGTACGTTGCCTGCTGGGAATATCTGCCAGGAGGGCGGCTGCCTATTTACAAGGTTTGCCTTGGAGCACATTCTTTTTCCTGAAAAGTAATGCAGCAATGTTTATACCCTGCAGCGGATCCAGCTCCAAGATTCTCTTTGCCGTAGGTAGTCTATCTCCTCCCGTGAATGTAAACAGGATATCCTAGACCGTAGGGCTTTTTGGAAGAGTGAAGTCAATAACAGTCCCACATCCCCCACTTCACCATCCGTGGTGTTGTGTCGCAGGGTCTGACCCAGCACAGCGTCAGCCCCTGCCCGAGCGCCACTCCGAATGCTCATCCCTGAGCCCGCCCCTCTGCGTTCTTTTCAGACATAATTGCAGAACAAGCCTGTGCCTGGGAAGCACATGGTGATTCACCCATGTCCTCACTCCCCACGGAAACCAAGGCGGTCCTTCCGGTGAGACCTTACAAGGAGCTTAGCCAACAGCTTCATATACTAAGAGGAAAGTTCCTGTTACTTGACCAAAATCTCTCCTAGGGGATTTGTGCAACTGTAGTGAAAGAACCAGGCTCTGAGAACCTCTTCCCCTCGGCTACCTTTTATGTTCTTCTACTTCTAGAAGAGTTTCAGAATAACCTTCCACCTAAGTGACACTTCCCCCTCCAGACTGGTAAGAATGGGGTCCTCCACTAGAGAAGGAAAATCTTCAGGATGAAAATAGTCAGTTCTCCAGTACAGGCTCCACGACACCATAATAACTCAGAAGGCTACAGGCTTCCCCTGGAAGTCATCTGTTTCAGTCATCTGCACACTTGATTGATGATTACGTACCCCTAGGGAGTGCAACACACACGGAGACATTGGAACCTCAACCCAGGTGAGCCAAAGTAAAATCCTTACAGATGAGGTCCAGAAATCTGTATTTTTTTTTCTCCAATTCCCACTGGTGATCTTGGTGATCAGGCAGGTTTGGGATTTAATGTTTTAATCCAAATGAGGAAACCAAGAAGGTAATCCTGGAGAGCCAATATTAGCACCTAAACTTGTTTTCCGGGGTGTGTGTGTGTGTGTATGTGTGTGTTTTATTGTTTGTTTGTTTTGTTTTTGCTTTTGCTTTGCTTTTTTTTTTCCTAGATGCCTCCTGCTGCTGCTTCTATGGGGGCAAACAAACAGGTGGTCTCTTAGCATCTGTTCACCTCTTTCTTGAGTAGTACCAGATGGATCAAAAGTACTCATTATAAAAGTAATAATCATAATAGCAGCTGCCATTTATTCACTGTCCAGTAGGTCCCAGGGTCTTGAGGAGAATATGTGTGCACCCATTTTGCAGATGATAAAACTGAGGTTTAATGGGATGAAGCTCCATGAATAACAAACATTAAAACTAGGATTTGAAACCACATCTTCCTGACCCCAAAGTCCATTTTATTTTAACCATTCACTGCCACAATTCCAATGGAAGAAGATAATGAATATGATCACTTTGTAACCCCCTTATAAACCTCTGTAGTAGAAAAAGAAAAAAAAATAAGGCATTATTATTAAACGTGTCTTTAGAACTAGCGTGCAATTCTTAAAGTAAATTTTAAGATAACAGCATATTCAAAGGCAAAACTATTCATAATAAATGGAAGAATTATCTAAAACTTTGTTCTATTTGATTCAGCATCATACATGTCTTAGCAATCCACACCGAGGAAGAATACAGTGTGACCCTTTGCCATTGGCACTCATGAATTTTGACATGAAGTCCTGCTAGGCTTATTCACTTGTGCCTTAATTTATTGATTTATTGAGTTAGAGTAACTTCACTGTTTATTGACTGCCTGTTTCCCAGGCACTGTGCCGGGTGCTGGTGCGTGGGGTAAATAAAAGAGGCCAAGCTCTACTTCCATGGATCGTCTATCTTCATGCGGGAGGTAAAAGTAAGTTGAAACTTCAGTGTCGGGCATGGAGTCCATAAAGCAGGGTAAGAAAACAGAGCGGCAGGCACAATGAGGGTAGAGTGGGGATTTTTGTAGAATGCTTAGACAAGGGGCGCCTGGGTGGCTCAGTCATTAAGCGTCTGCTCATGTCATGATCCTGGGGTCCTGGGATCGAGCTCTGCATTGGGCTCCCTGCTTGCTTCTCCCTCTGCCTGCCTCTCCCCCTGCTCGTGTTCCACACCACCCCCCCCGCCCCGTTAAATAAATAAATAAAATCTTAAAAAAAAAAAAAAGAATGGTTAGAAGAGACCTTTCTAAAGCAGTAAATGCTGGGCAAAGATGCAGATAAAATGAGCTGCCTGTGGCTATTTGGGGACTACGCCCCCAGGAAGAGCAAGTAAGCACAAAAACCCTGAGATGACCATTTCCACAGCTCGTCTGAGAAGCAGCAAGCTCCTCAGACGATCCAGGTCATTCCTTCTCGTCTCCAGTGTTGCAGCCCCACAGGCAAGACACACGGAGCTGCCACCGAGCCTCTTGTCCCTGTAAGGTCGCAGGGCGAGTGTCTGACTTTAAGGAAAGTAGCTCAGCTGCTCAGGTGTCAGCATGACCTGCCTGGGAACGGGACCAGAGGCACCCTCCCCTCACAGGCCCCAGGCAGGCTCCCAGTTTGGGATAAAAATGCCAAATCCCGCTTGCCTGGCTTCTCTCAAATCCGAGGACTTCAGAGCTGGGGAGGGTGATGTTCCAGGCCCTGCTCCAGGCTACTAAGGGACTCGGGGGGGGTGGGGGGACAGAGGACCGTTTTCTCACCTCTAGGTGAATGTGTCCTTTCTAGGCCTTTCTGTGCTTCTCCTCCTGGAGCATCTGATTCCAGAGAGTTCAACATGTTTGCTTTTTCTCGGGCTCCTGTGGCCTGGTGCTGTTCCCTGAACTTTTCTGACTCACCAGTGTCCCGTGTGAAGGTAGCACATTGCAGGTGTCATCGGTGTCACAAACGGAGCCTATCAGCCGGCCCAGAGACACAGACCAGTCAGGATTTCCCCTCTCCTTTCCCAGAAATCGCTGCCTGCCACACAGTACTTATCTTAAAGACACATTTCTGGAAAGTTGGCCACAAACTGCGACAAGTAGTTCTGGGTCTTAATCACAGCTATTTAAGCAAACGACCCTATTTTTGCCGGGTCACTCTAATGGGAATTACGGCTTCTCAGCAGTTGGAGCCTAAGTCTATCTGTAAATTAATCTCCCACCTGCAAAAAGATGAAGCCTGCTGACTTCATGCAGGAGAAATGAGGTTGATGCGATTTTTTTCTCTTAACCCAAAGGGACAATGCTTCTTTATCACTGAAGATCTGCCTCTGTTGTTCTCACCCTTAGTCCTGCAGCAGGCAAATATTAAAAGATGCCTGTTCTTCTGCTTGATTCTTAGTATGTTCTAGTAGGTAGTAATTTGGCAGGAACACCTGTATCCTATTGTACTATTGGCAGCAGAGAGTCCGAGGATCCTGCCCTTCCTTGAGGTTTTAGAAAGGTTTGTTCACACAAGGGAAAACTACCAGAACCCCAGGCTGGCTGGCAGGTGTGGACAGAGGAGAGCATGGGTGGAACAGTGTGTCATAGAACACCGGGCTGTCAAGTCTGGGGAAAGTAATCAATTCTCCTAGTTTGTCAAATACCCAATTCATCAAAGTCAGTCCTATGTAAAATTCTTTTCCTACTAAGATGAAGACAGTGCTCCTTACTCCTTACCCTACAAAGCTGCTCTCAAAATCATGGACAGGAATCTCACAGGCAAGAGGCAGAGACACATGTTGAAAACTCTAACTCTGCCCTAGGAACATGGACTTTGGAATCAGAGCAAGATGGAGTGGAGTATCTTCTTTCCTGGGCAGGCCATTTAACCTCTGTGAGCCACACTTTGCTATGTGTCAAACAGGGGTAATCTATTCTTTGCAGAATTGATGTTAGGAAGGTGGTATGGAGACCTCTAGCAAATCGTGTGGCATATAATAGCCAGTCTGAAACACCGGGTAGAAATAAGAATATTAATTATAATAAATGTGATGGCTATAGGACACGCAGATGTCTGCTTGTAGGTCAAGGAGAGCTAATGGTCTTCCAGTCGGGTCTCACCTTTCAGATAGTTAAACAGACACACCACACTAATCAGAAAGTAAAAGAAAGAAGCATTCCCAACACATGGAAGGTCATCCCGAAAACCAAACCCAAACACCAGACCGAGAGCTCCTCAGCCTTGTTGACGTTCTCTGCCACCACCGCCCCCTGCTTAGTGCACTAAATGCCACATGCCATCTTAAGGGAGATGAAGTCCACAACACCCCCCAAAGCTGTTCCCTAACCTAGAAAATGCACAGCATTTCCTGGACCTGGATGAGAAAGGGCCAGCACAGGCTGGGGCTGCCAGGTGTGCAGATGGATCACGATTCCCACACTGGCAGCCAACCACCCAACTCTCTCACTAGGTAGGTATGAGCATTAAGGAACTCCAGCACAGGAATAGGACACCCCTTTCTCCCTTTCTCGAAAATGTGTCTGCTATCAGCCATTCCTTCAAGCCAAAGAAGAACCCATGAGGACTTTTCCGCCCAGGGCCCTAGAACATTCCCAACAAAGCCCAGAAACTTGGCATGGAGAACTTCACAAAGGGACTTAGAGAACACACTTGTGTTACTGCCAACCAATAAGAAACTTCTGCTCTCGCCCCCTAGGAAGATTACCCTTAAGACTAAATTGGGAGCTAACTGGCAAACCTCCAAGATGAGATTTCCATTCCAGCTCTGGGTTCTACCTCTGCTCTACACATCCCCCAGATGCCCAGGTCTGTGTGCTCCCAGAATGTCACACAGATCACTGCTACCCTTCAGCCCATGTCAAAGCTGCCTCCAAGTCCTTTTGATGCACTTGTCATAATATCCTTCACAAGTGTCCCCCTTTCTCCTTTCCTCTTTCCCTCAAGGGGCCAGGGCCAGGGAACGTCCATGCTGCTGAGCCTCCTCACTGGGCTCCCGAGTGCTGACTTCCTCATCTAATTCATTCGGCCACCACCATCTGGCTACTTCTCGCTTCAGATGCTTTCCATCAGTCCCTCCTCTGTGCCAGCCTTTCAGCTGATCTACAGTCCACCTCCTAGTGTCATCAGAGCATAACTGGATGCTCTGTCCATTCTTATTTCCCTCTGCTTCCCTGAAGCCTCTCTGCTCTAACTGGCAGATCCACCCTTCTTCTGGCCTCTGGCCTCTGGGTGTTTGTGCAGAATTCTCTTCCCCAATAGAGTTCTGAAATAGTTTTCCAAAAACACTAACTTGTATTTCCTGGCATTCCTCCTCCTGCCTTCAGTGGTTATACGGGAATTTCTCTGCACCCGGGATATTTCAGGTTCCTTCAGATTCAGTATTATTTTTATAAATAAATCTGTTTCTAATTGCTTAAAAAATTTTCTTTTATATTGTTATTACCTTTAAGTATTTTATTTATTTATTCATGAGAGGCAGAGAGAGAGGCAGAGGGAGGAGCAGGCTCCCCGATGAGCAGGGAGCCTGACATGGGACTTGATCCCAGGACCCCGGGATCATAACCCCAGCTAAAGGCCGACACCCAACCATCTAAGCCACCCAGGTGCCCCTGTGTTTCTAATTTAAAAAAAAACCCAAATCAAGCAAACCCCTAGATAACCCTAATAACATTTAAATAATATGTACATAATACTATTTAATATCAACAACCCTGTAAAATAATAACTCATATATATTTGTATGCATATGTATGTCTGTGTTTGTGCATGTGAAATGCATGTGCTATTTATCTAATACACATATATGTACGTGTGTGTATCAAGGGCCCAGTGAAGCTATATAGCTGACCAAAGTAACTTAGGAACCAGTCCATAGGGCTCTGAGCATAAATGGGAGAGCTGATCCTACTTTTCAGGATGATTCGATCCCAAACCCTAAGGATCTGATCCAGTGCCTCAAAAGAACATTGCTCTTGAGCATTCTCTTTCTCTTGGAAATTTTATTTGTCCCTTTCTGGCGTTAAGTCCCCAGAAAGGGGGGATGAATATATATGAGAAAGGGGATTATCATCCTTAAAATCAAAGTTTAATTCTCTCATCTCACTTAACTAATACAGCGAGCAGAACACAGACACCTTTGTGGGGCATCTGCTGACTCTAACCCTTCTGTTGGTTTCTTTCATGGTTTTGCTGGAGAGTGGCACTCTCTCTTACAACTCACATCCCAGCTCTGTGTGGTCTAGCGCCTGGCTCTTTCCATGGCCATTTCTATGGTGATTTTGTAAAAGTACCAAAGCCAGTTCATCTTCCGCAGACGATGGCTTCAGTCATTAACACTTCCAAAATGACTCCAGAGGCCAAAGAGCACAGAGGATCGTGTCTAATAAATGGAAAAGAGGTTTTTTATGGTAATTTATCACCATCATGATTGTTTTTAATGAAAGCATATCTGGAAAATTTTGGAATGTCAAAATCCTTAGATGTAGAAGTGGTTTCCTCCCCAAAGGCTAACCTCTCACGATGTTACCATGGGTCATAAACAGCCGAGCCCGGGAGGACAGGAAGACGTTCCTTTTACAACGGTATGGTCACCAACTGTCCCAGAGGAAGCTGGCAGCCTGAGGCCAGGCCGAAGCCTGAAGCTAGAGCTCACCCACAAACAGTCTGATTTTAAAAAGAAAAGTCTTTCAGAATACTGAATGGGGACATGTCCAGCTCTGTTCCTGTCACTGCCCATTTCAAACTATGGGCAAAGTTGGAGCTGGTTGCTGTTCTGGAAGGCTCTCACAGACACCTTTATCCTGGCCTCAGGGACAGTCCACTCTCTTTGGCAGCTTCTTGACTCTTGTGGAGCACAAGACTGAACAGACCAAGCCATGGCACACCTGGACTTGAATCAGTCATAAGCCTAAAGGTTAAGAAGTTCTACCTTCTCCAGAGTTGGTACAGACACTAAGACGCAAACTTTTAGTGGTAGGAATGTATCCTCAACTCACAAAGGGGCAGCTGTGACAAGGACATACACTCTCTTCATTTGTTCACTCATTTACTGAGAAACTGGGCTTGATGCCAGGCTACAGAGATGAAGCAGACTCAAGAGAATGCCTGTCTCCTGGGGATGACAAACAGGAAGTCAAATAATTACAATGCACTGGGACAAATCTTGTGCTTCCGGAATGTAGCAAGGGCAGTGGGAACCCAGAGAAGCAACCCCTCCCTGTCTGGGGCATCAATGGAAAACCTTACATGGCAGGAGCCCGTGTGAATGGAGACTCAGGTTGGAGTCCCCCAGACAACAAAGTAGGGTGGCAGGTGGGGCAGCGACCATGTGAAAGGAAACAGAAGGAGAACAAATGGGAAGATCACGTGGTGTCTGGTAAGGCTAGAGCAGGGGATTGGATTTTCTCTCCAAGGCAGTTGGGAGCTCATGAAAGATTTTGTGCAGGGACATAGTGGAATCAGATTGGAGCTTTTGAAAGGTTACCATGAGGAAGTTGGGAGCTGAGGAGAGAGCCAGTGGGGACAGACTCTTTGGGATTTCAGGAGAGCGGTGAGGGAGGCAGTGAGGGGCTTATAATGTGTTGTTAATACCCACTGAAAGTCATTAAGTGGAGTAAGGAATGGAGTTCCCTTCTAATTACTTCTAGAAATTGAACCCTGATGCTCTTGCAGATTGAATTATGTGGATCGCAGTTACAGCAAGTGTCATTTGATCAGACTTACTAGAAGAAACTGCCAAGCAAAGAGGTGACATACCTGCTCGTTTTTGCCTTGATGACTCCTTCCCTGCTGGTTCATGTTCATGGAGAATCTGAAAGAACATTTTAGGAAACTGTCAGTTAGCGTTGGAAATGTCTTTTCTCCATGGCTTCTGCACAGGGGGCCTGAAATGTTGGAGCTGAGCTGCGGTCTGAGGATCCCAGTGAGAACCTTGTGTCCTGTGGGCAGCAGGTGCTCTGTAATGTGAGCTGGCGTTCACATTTTAGAGACGGCTCTCCAGACCCAGGAGCCGAACCCCAAATCACCATATCTGAGACCTTGAGGAACTTGTCTCTGAGCCTCAGTTTTCTTATCAGTAAAATAGAATAATAAAATTAGTGCATTCATAGAACACTTATGAGAATTAAATCAATGACCATGTGACACATAGTTATCCCCTAATAAAGTTGAATTGTATCACATAATACAATAGTTAAGAGCAAGGACTCTTCAGATATTGAGTTCAAATCCTAACTCTGCTATAAAATGGCTGTGTGACAGTGGGCAATTATTTAACCTCTCTGTGCTTCAGCACTCATCTACAATATAGGGATAAAAATCGTCTACCTCATAAGGTTGTCATAAGGATCAAATGATTAACAAAAGTAAAGCACTGAGAATATTCTGGTGACCTAGTAAGTGCTATCCTGGGACCAAGCATCACACTGTTCAGGGGCATCATTCACATGGACCCCTTCATCCACGCACACTGCCATTTACTTCATTTCTGTAAAGCTCTTCTCCTGGCGCCATGCAGCTTCTTTGTTTAAGAACTGACTTTGACTGGCTTTGCTATTGGGATCCCTGCCAATTCTGCAGCAGGTAACCGCACCTTGACCTGACCTGGGCTTTCTAGCTCATCCTGCTAAGACATGCTTCCCAATGCAAACTTCCTTCAAGACTCAATAAAGAAAGTCAGATAGCCCCTACCCTTTGGGGCATGTCCTTTCTCACGAAATCCACATACCTATGAACACCAGCTGAGGAAGAGCTCATTCTACCATCTGTGATGTCTACCATTAGTTCCTAGTTGTCTCTCATCATAATGATAATAAAAATAATAACTTTTTTAAAGATTTTATTTATTTATTTGAGAGAGAGAGAGCACAAGCAGGGGGAGGGGCAGAGGGAGAGGGAGAAGCAAGCTCCCCACTGAGCAGGAAGCCTGACTCGGGGCTTGATACCAGGGTATCATGACCTGAGCCGAAGGTAGAGGCTTAACGGACTGAGCCACCCAAGCACCCCAAAAATAATAATTCTTGAGATGTATCCAACGCCCCTGTGCCAGGCACTGTTAAGTACTTGATGTGTGCTGAGGTATTTAATCCTCATGACAGTCTAAGAGACTGATATTATTATTATCCGCATTTCACGGATGAGAAAGCACAGGGGCAGAGGTCAAATGACGCGCCTAAGCTCACACAGACTTTAAGGGCAGAGCGAGGACTCAAACTCACCTAGTCTGGCTCCAGAGTCTGCACTTGTCCATACAGGCAAGGAGCGGTCTTATCGGCAGACAATCCAGGAAGCTGTAGGTCTGTCTCAGTGCCCCAGTGTCCCTTACCCAGCACCCTTTCTCTTCCTCTGTTGCCTCCTCCTATTCCCTCCTTCTTTTCAATGACAGTATTAACATCCATGAGGATCTGCAGAGGGGCCCCGTGCCCGACAGTTCATAAATGTGCTTGAAGCAACGAAGAAAGGAATGATGCATGATGATTGGAATTTACAAAGCCCAGTTGCTATTTCATTTGCAATGGGCGTATTTTAGCCATATTTAAATGCGCAGGAACCAAGAGGGAGCAAAGTCAATGCACAGGGCTTGTTCCTGTACAGCTTCCCCTGGAGCCTGCTTTGGCTCCATGCCCAGGCAGAAGGAAAGGGTCTTCCGCTGCATTCCTGTGTCCATCCTGCCTGGGGCCTGAGAGCAGGGAAGGGGGAGCCGCCAGGAAGGCTTCTCCGTCCACACTTCATGGACTGTGGTTGGGGGGCTCAGCCCAGGAGAAGGTGACCGCTGGCAGTGACCTTTGGGAAGCTGTTCAAGGTCTTGATTTCATTTTCTCCATTCTCCAGGGGGGACTAAAGAATTGAGGTAAAAAAAATCAAGGTGCAGTCCTTTCCCTGGTACACCGCATTTCCATCTGTGGCCATGAGGGTCCCTTCCGTCGGCCCCCCAATCCAATTTAGTAGGGCTGGGGTAGAGTGACAAAAGCCGCCTTTTGAACATGAGGCCATCTTTCAAGAACTGTTACTACTTTGCTTTTTTTTTTTGCATCCTGATGGTGATAATCTGGAAGTGTCAGGGGACATCTCTGCAAATTGCACTCTACAGTTCTGTCACCCACCGCCTTTCTTGTCCAATGAGGACGCACAACTTCTTGTGAGAATAACCTACTTGTCTATTTTAAGCCCTGCAGTCTTTGGGGAAAATGGGGGAAAAAAACAAAAGCGATCTAGTGTCTGAGGAGCCCCTTGGTGGTGGTGGCAGTGGTGATGGCAAATAGCATTGGGCTTTCCAGATTTGAGAAGGTACAAAGAGAGGGGCTGCCAGGTCATGAAGCCTGGATTTCAACAAGGCAAATGCTAGAGTCCCACCCAGCCCGAATCCCAGCACCTCCTCTCCTTTGTAGTTGGAAAAGTCATTCACTCACTCTAAGGCTCAGTGTCTTGCATTATGGGAAGTACTACTCTGAGGCACACCAGAGGCTTGGACATTGTCTGGCAGTCATGTTTGTCCAGCCAGCCTGGGGTTCACCAGAGGCCATCCTTGCCCTCCTGAGTCCTCATGTGAGCCCAGTTCAGGGACCTTTGTGACTCTGGCACTTGTCTTTTCTCTTAAACATTGGGTGCTGAGGAGAACTCACTGGGGAGCATAGATCTTGCCAGATGAAGTATTTACTTCAGACAAGAAAACAGAACCTCCAGGGGGCCTCCCTCTGCTTGTCCACTTGGAGGTACCTAGATGAGTAGCTAAGGACAATGGCCACCTCTGTCCAAAGGAGATTTCCTCATGGTCAAGTCTCAGCCGGAAGACACAAGGTCACCAATTCCAGGAAATGCCCCACCTTTTAGAAATGATGACTTTCAAGTAATTGTGTATGAGGGGGAGGGGGCCTGAAGTAGGTGTGGACAATCCATCAGGAATGAGAGGTAGTATCTTATGGGTAGAAAACATTATCCCAGGGAACAGGATGACAAACAAGTTGGTCAGCTAGGGCCCCGGAGGTCTCCAGATCTCACTTCTCTTCACCAAGGCCCTGTCACTCACTCCTCTTTTTCTTGGAATTCCCAATTTACCATCTTTGCCTACAGTTAGATAATTGTCTCAGCAAAGCTCTTGGCAGGATGTCTCCTCACAAAGGCGTACTAACATGGGTTTATTTGTACTAGCGGAGTAGAAGTAAGCCCCAGATCTGAAGTTCTTGCTCTGTGCTAGTCACTGGCCCAGGTGTACGTTCGTGTATGAGAACGTCTAATCCTCACGACAAACCAGCGAAGAGATACTATTTACTCTCATAGTGTGTAGAGAGACAGATTCAGAGAGATGAAGAAACTGGATGAAGAAATTTCCAAAGCTAACAGAGCCGGGCTTCAGACTCAGCCATGATACTGAGTTTGAAGGTCCACAACCTTGCTATTCAGAGGGCCATCATGGGAGCAGGATCAAGGGCCACATCCACCTGTCGGAAAGGCCACATCCAGGCCCCACCCCAGACTTCCTGAGTTGAGATCTATGTCTTAATAGGGTACACAGATGGGTTAATGCACACACTGAAGTTGGAGAAGCTACATTATCGCACTTTCAAAGCCCATCACCCTGTACACACGAGAGCATGCCCAGAGCCGCCTCATTATTTAGAATAGCCTAGAAAGCAACCCAAGAGTCCACGAATGGATAATGGATAAACAAAATGGGGGATATACGTACAATGGGTCATTATTCAGACTTAAGAAAGGAAGGAAATTCTCATGCCTATTACCACATAAGTAAATTTTTAGGACATTCTGCTAAGTGAAATCAGTTAGTCACGTAAGGGCAAATACTATATGATTCCACTTACATGAGAGACTTAAAGTAGTTGAAGTCATAGAGAGGAAGTAGAATACCAGTTGCCAGGAGCCGGGGGAAGGAGGAAATGGGAACTTTTTGTTTAATAGGTATTGATTTTCAGGGTTTGGATTTTTTTTTTAAAGATTTTATTTATTTATTGGAGAGACAGAGAGATAGCAACAAAGATAGCGAGAGAGAGTACAAGCAGGGAGGAGAGGGAGAAGCAGAAGCCCGATGTGGGGCTCGAGCCCAGGACCCTGGGATCATGACCTGAGCAGAAGGCAGACCCTCAACCGACTGAGCCACCCAGGTGCCCCTGATTTTCAGTTTTGCAAGGTGAAAAAGTTCTGCAGATGGGTTGCATGGTAATGTGGATCTATTTAAGACTATTGAACTACACACTTAAAAACAGTTAAGATGGTAAATTGCGTGCAAGTTTGCCACAATGGTTTTTAAAAGCTCATTACCACATGTTGCATTTAAAATGATAGAAGGTCAGCCTTGGGTACGGAGAGGCAGTTTAGGGTAAGATAAGCTGATGAGGCAGGTTCAAGTTCATCTCTCCAATGAGGGGGTCTTCAGCCTTTGGGTTGTATGAAGATATTGTATCTCAGAGGCAGATCTAGAGAGGAAAAGTGGGGCTCTTTGGGGTGGCAGTTCCCAGAAGATGGAGTATGAACTCCACCAGCAGCCTTGGGGGGTCACTGGCTTATCCCCCGACCAGCCTCTGCCCCCAGATGGATAGAGGGGCTTTGTTAGGGCTACCGCAGCAAGGACCAACCTGGCATAGCAGGAGGGCACAACTGCAGCCATGAATTGCTAGGAAATTCTGGAACAGAGGTATAGCTGCCCCACTGCCGAGATCACCTCATGCTCGGACTTTCCTCCCCACAGGCCTGAGTAACCAGAGCTCTACACTGACCTGCG
Source organism: Ailurus styani (assembly GCA_002007465.1). Classification (NCBI taxonomy): domain Eukaryota; kingdom Metazoa; phylum Chordata; class Mammalia; order Carnivora; family Ailuridae; genus Ailurus; species Ailurus styani. Next base: position 2,277,865 of record LNAC01000172.1, read on the forward strand.
GGTTCACAGGAAGTGTGTTTCTCTCCTATTCATCTGAGTGAGCTGCCGCATACGATCACACAAGGGGAAGCCCACACTGGGGTCTGGGAGGAGAGACGCACGGTATCTAGCTCCCTGGTCATGAGAGAAATAATGAAAAAGACGAAGAAACCGAGGTCAAATGAAAGACACAAAAACAGGAAAGAGGAAGGAAGTGCAGAAAGTCGTAAAAAGAAAATCCTGAAAGTAAGATCAAGCACCTTATATATGGCATTAAATGTGAATAAATTTATCCTCCCCTAATCAAAGTCAGATTTACTCAGGTTAGGTTTAAAAGAAAAAAACTTCAAGCACATGTTGTTTATAAGAGAACCAGTAACACAAAGTGCTACATTAAAGGCTAAACAAAGAACAAAGATCAGGCAAACACAAATATAAAAACAGGACTGGGGGAGCCTGGGTGGCTCAGTCCACTGAGTGTGGGACTCTTGGTTTCAGCTCAGGTCATGACCTCATGACCTCATGACCCCTCACTGGGGTCATGAGATCGAGCTCTGAGTAGGGACTGAGTGCAGACTCTGCTTGAGATTCTCTCTCCCCCTTCCTCTATCCCTCTCCCTGCTCTCCCTCTCTCCCTCTCTCTAGATAGATAGATAGATAAATATCTTACCAAAAAAAAAACAAAAAAACAAAAAACGGGATTGGTCATTGGAGTAGATGACAAAGAATTAAAATTAAAAAGTACAAAGCAGAGCAAAAAGCGACATTCTGTAATGCCAAAAAGTACTAGTGAAGCTCTAACAATAGTGACGGACCGAATAAAATAGCACTTAGATATTTTTTAAAAATTGGTAGCAAAAGATGTCATTACAGTGAGACAAATAAATAATAATAGCAAAAAACTTGTGTGCCAAGCACTGTTCTAAGCCGTCTCACAAATATTAACTGATCTAATTCTCTTAGCAATCAGGAAATCAGTACTATTATCATCATTCTACACATGAAGAAACGGAGACACAGAATTCCATCAGTTTCCCAAAATTTCATAACCAGTAACATGCCCTGTCTCTGGCTCCTGGGGTGGCCTCAGGAAGGAATAAGTAATAATTCCTATAAGGAGTAAGGGAGCATTTATCACCTTCTTGCATTAAGCGAATCTCCCATGAACTTCCTAAAACCAAAACAAAACCACCTGGATAATCTGTCAGCAAGAAGTTTAAATGACATCTATGGCCCATCGGCTCTATCAGCCTAGGATTGTCACACACACACACACTCACAAACACACACACACACACCCCTTCTGAAATGTGTTCTAGTCTGATGCTCAAGTTTAAATGAATCCTTTGAGAATGTGCATCCTGCCCAGCCTTCACAATCTGCCTTATAGTCATTGCTGTCAGTTCCTTTAAAAAGTTGAGTAGGTTCAGGAGGTTCGGGCTTAAAGGCGGCCATTTAGTTAAGGAGGGAGGCAGGGGGATGTCCCCTTGACCACACTGATGTCAGAGTATGCTAAATGGCAGCCCAGTAGACACACTGACATCCCTTCATGTTCACCCCTCCCCCACATTTGCAACATTTTCTCAAAGGCCCTAAAAATAATCTTTTTAAAGCAATTTCCGTCTGTGACATTCCCAGGAAATCAGAAAAATTTGACAAGGAAAAATATAGCAGACATGGGTGTACTCACCAAGGGATGAACAATTGACTCTAAATTCAAGTTCAGTGTAGCTTGGGAAAAATAAATCACGATAATCATGAAGCACAGTGTGGTTCTCCTTGGGGATTTCATTTCTTTAGGATTGAGTTGCTTTGCCTGAAATGTAAATATGATAGTTTAGAGATAGAGGAATTTGTTTATCAAACAGAGAGAGAGCCAGCAACCCCGTTTCGAAGGTCACATGACAAAAAGAGGAGAACGGAAGGAGCATGACGGTATATCAACTGTAGAGCACAGTCTCTGCTCCAGACCCAGGGTGAGGAAACGATCGGGTCAGGAAGGATGGGGGTCGGGGACGGCCCTGTACAGAGGACAAAGGTAGCAGATGTTTGGGTACCTTTCTTATATACGTAGAGAGGGAGAGAGGGAACGAAAGAGAAGGGAGAAGGATGGGAGGGGGCAAAGCAGGAGAAGGAGAAAGACTACCGAGCAAGAACTACTTCAAACATCATGATCCAGTATACACAATTAATGAACAAAAGAATTCAGACTACAATACTTACCTTTGCTACATGCATCACGCTCTGATATTTTCAATTCAATCCTATCCTATCTTACCCTATTTTTCCTTCGAATTGTGGTAGACCCCTTCAAAATGACCTCATGCTGCATATTAACGGACTATGACTCATTCGTATGAAAAATCCTGGACTTCGTCATAAACTCTAAGTTGTATTTTATAGTCCTTTATAGTAATATAGTACATAGCATAGAATATTCATATCATGTGTCCCATATTATGCACTGATTTTTGATAGCTACCTCTGTATAATGCTCGTGATTAAGACGAAGTTTTTTAGTGAATAGATTAATCATTACTGCCTTTAAAAAGTTGAGTATCAGTTTGCATTATTCCAACCCTCGTGGGCCTGAGGACCCAGACAAACCACTTCGTAGAGATTCCTTTCATCACTGGCATTTTTATGCCACGTACTTTCGTGAAAAGAGCAGGAGATCAAGGCACAGAAGATATAGATTAAGATCCAAGATCACCATAAACTGCCTATCCTTGAGTAAGTCACTAATCTTCACTGAGCCCAATATTCCCCATCTGTGATACAGGGATAGTTCTATGCCCTCTTCTTTTCTCACAGACTTTCCGGAGGCTCAAATGATTAAAGCCCGTGAAGGGCCACAGGGGTGCAAGCTGCAGAGGTTCACGCTGGGCGTTGGTAGAGTCCAGAGGGCAGCCATCAGGAAGGGCAAGCCTCGGCCCCAGCGTTGCAGTCAATGGGACTGTGGCCAGGATAACCCGCAGATGGTAGCCAAGACTTACATGCCAGGGAGAATTGCGTATCAGTCATCAGCTGCTGGCTGCCTCCTTTTCCTCTTCCCCAGTGGAAAAGAGGGAAGCATAAGGCCCTGGAAAACTGACCCAATCTGCAGATCTGGCAATCAAAATACATTTTTAAAATTCTGCAACTCAATGGCTTTTGGAAAATGCTTTGCAATTTAGGTTACGAGAATAGATGAATCTCAACCAGACGCATCGGCTGTAGGATTCTTTGTTCAAAGGGAACAGGCTTTTGTGGGTATTGAGCAGACCAAGCCTGGTGAAAACAAATGCTCTTGGGATGAATTGGGTACTTAGGAGGCAATTTAACCTTTTCAGGCCCCACCTTAGTGCACTGGACTAGCTGCTTCCAGATAGAGGCAGTTAATCAAGGGGATGAGCTGTGATATCTGAAGGGTTAATGAGCCTCCCTTGACCTGTGACAGCCAAGGAGGGACCAAGGTGTTAGAGCAACTAGAGCTAACTCTATATCCTTTCCACCATTTCCCAGTGGTGGCCTTGAGGTCAGAATTAGCAGGAATTATAATGTCCCCAAATGGCCATGTCTAGTCCTTTTGTATAGGACACTGGCCAATACTTCCCACTGTCCCCATCTTCCCACAGTTTCCCTAGGGACAGTCCTTGATGAAATTAACACTCTTCTCTCTGTTGACCTATTTAGTGACAACAAACTCACAAGTCAATAGAGATGGACCCCACTATGGGGAAGGGAATGTTCTCTGGATGCAGGAGGATGAGATCGGGGACCCAGTCATCACTTCCACAGTAAGGGTGAGGGGTGGGTTCTCCACTTGAAAGAAGAATGCCACCATGTCGACTGAAAAGTAAGATTAAAAATATTTGACAACCAGTTTGTTTGGTCATCCCACTGGCCTGGCCAATTAAGACAGTGATACCAGCTGTAGATCAGTTCAGCTTTTGGGGTTCCTACATTTTGGGAGCTACCTGAAGACAAATTTTCCTCACCTATATCAACAAGCTTTCATTAACCCTCAGCTCACAGCTATTCTCATCCATGAGGAGCCAATGGAGGCTGTTTAACTTGGGTAATGGTGAAAAAAAAATCCAAATTCACCCAATTAAAGGCAGGGAGTAGAACCCCAGATTCCAGGCAATATATCTTCAGGAGGGCCCCTTTAATTGTAAATCCCCTCAAAGTTCCTATTCATTCTACATTCCTAGATTACATGGCAGACAACCGCCAAGAAACGCAGAGACAAACAGGCAGAGAAGAAAGAAAATTATGTGAATTTGTTCTCAATTTCTTTCTCTTCTTAAATTATAAATCCCGGATACCCTCTACTAAAACTCAGCAACATGAATGAGCCAGCTGTGTCTTAGAAAACACTGGGAACTATGATCTCATGCTCAGTACAAACCCAGGGGTGATGAGCAACTTCCGAACTTCTCTGGTCCTATTTTCCTGTCTGTGAAGTTAGAAGACAGGGAGAGGGAAATCAAGTGTCCTGACGTCATATGCCAGGAATAAGTCCTCAGGATTCCCAGCAATACCGCATTTGCAGGGTGGGGGTCTGGCTTCCTTGAAGACATTCTCTTGCAGAGTGATTATGCGTCAGGAACTGTCATTGTGAAACAGACCAGGGAACTGTTCTCCCAGAGCTTAGGTACCACCAGTGCTCCAAATCAATTGCCCTCCTGGAAACCCTTCATCAGCCCCGACCTGCCCACACTTTGCTAGCAAGGAAGCAGGGGTGGGGCTGGGGGGCTGGGTGGTGAAGAGGAGCAAATGAGCTCACGTTTCTTTGCAAGGTTAGAAGCATGTTCACAAAATAGCCACATCTGGGAGGTCAGCCTGGCACGTGGTCCCTCCCCTTAGCATTGTCTCGGGGGTGAGGGGGGGAAAGTTCGCTGGGGTATCTGTGCATCATCTTCTCCTTCTTACCCCTGGCTGCACTCCAGAACCATCACCTGGGGAGTTTCTTATTTTCCTTTTTCCATGTGCTTGTTTGTTGTTGTAAAATCACCTTGGAGCGGTTGAACTAGAGCTTCTGGAGGATGGGAGCCAAAATTCTGTATCCACCCAAGCTCTTTCTGATGCTCAGGGAAGTCTAAGTTCTGAAGATCTGTATTTTCAGCAATCTATTGCTCCTTCTACATTCCTTTGCACTCTAGTACCTTCCATCACCAGCCTATAGCTCTCTTTACTAAAGAAACCATGTAAAAACAGCAGCTTGAGGGGATGCATTTAGGAAGCAGCAGTCAATGGTGAATGAATAAATGGATTAATGGAAGTGTGGGCTCCGAGGTGATCTACTTAATAGCTTTTTGTTTGTTTGCTTGTTTGTTTTGAGAGAAAGAGAGAGAGAGAGAGAGAGAGAGAGAGCGCAAGTGCCTGAGTGGGAAGGGGCAGAGGGAGAAAAAAAAAAAGAGTATCTTAAGCAGGCTTCATGCTCAGCACAGAGCCCAACGTGGGGGTCGAACTCGGGACCCTGAGATGATGACCCAAACCAAAATCAAGATGCTTAAGCGACGGAACCCCTCAGGTGCCCCCTATTCAATAGTTTCTGATACAATCCAATAGCGGAGGCTGTTACTTGAGATTGTATTTTATGTCTCATCTAGTACCAAATATGTTGCACACTTAGGCGCTGACAAATACAGAGTGTTTTCTGCAGCCCCCAAATTGTGCTCTGCCATCACTAATTGAAACGAGTCATGGTCCTTGCCCCCAAGAAGCTCTCAGTCTCATTGGGAAGGCACCAAACATAGACTGAAAAACATCAATGTAAAAACCACTATGTACTGAATATGTATTATACACCAGGCACAGTGCTACGTGCAGTCAATGGGTTAACTCGCTTAGTGTGCCTCTCACAATAACCCTGTGATGTAGGTATTTTTGTCCTAATTCATAGATGAAAAACAAAGGCCCAGGGAGGTTACAGAATTCACCCAGGACACACAGCTAGTAGGGAACAGAGCCAGATCTGCCCCCCAAGTTGTGCCCAAGTGAGCCACGGTGTGCAAATGATATGCATGCTTAGAGCTGAGGCTGGGGGGAAGCGGGGTGAGTCTGGCAGTGCCCAGGGTCCGTGGCCAGACTCTGAAGGATGGGTGATGCTTTCATGTGTGATGGAGAAAGGAAAGAGAACCTCAGGTGAAGGAGAACGGCATCAGCAGAGGGAACAAAGTAAGCCCCAAGGGTGAGGTTTAGCAGTCCCCTGTGCCCCTCCTGGGAGTTCCCTTGAGCAGCTTGTCCAACCACGTGATGTAGGCTCAGCCATGGTCCCCAGGAGGCCATTATTCTCCTGAACAATGACTGACCCCAAAAAAGGCAGAGCTATTTCTGCTGTGACTTGGGAAGAGAATTTGGTAGTATCAGGGCTTAGGTGATTCCCTCCTTCCTGCAGTAGACTGGAGTGGAAAGAGCACCAGCTTTGAAGCGAAACAGGCTAATGTTCTGATTCGAGCTCCATCCCTAACGATGGGTGAGACACTTCACCCCACCGAGCCCCAGTCTGCTGACAGGAACGACAAGGATCACGGCACTTCCCCTGCAGCATCGCTGTGGACATTGGAGATCATGCCCCTGAAGCACAAAAGGGCCCGATCATCATTGCAATCTGTTGTGGGCTGAGCTGTGTCCTTACAAAATTGTTGAAATCTAACCCCCAGTACCTCAGAATGTGACCTGACGTGAAGATAAGGTGTTTAAAAATGTAACTAAGTTAAAATGGAGTCATTACAGGGGGCCTTTATCCCGTATGACCAGTGGCTTTATAAGAGGAGGAGACTAGTACACAGACAGACATAGAGGAAGGACCATGGGAAGATCCCAGAAGGTGATGACCATCCACCAGCCCAGGAGAGAGGCCTCTGAAGAGGTCACCCCTGCTGACGTGTCGATCTCTGATTCTAAGCTCCAGGACTGTGAGGAAATAGATTTCTGTTGTTTGTACCCCCTCGTCCATGGGACTTTATTATGGCAGCCCTTGAAAATTAATTAGAATTCAATAAACATGATATTCCCCTATTTTTTATTTTAAAAGGATGAGTGTGACCCTCTGGTCTGCTGCTCAACATTTATTGAGTGCTTATTCTGAGTTTATTTTTATGAAAACTGGAAAATGAATTATTGATGTATCCAAACAGAGCATAAACACACTGTCCAAATTGGAAGACCAATTAGAATTCATCTCTAATTCCAGCACTGCCCCAGCCTCCCCTACCCCTTAGCATTTCAGACGAGGAAACTGAGGCCTAGCAAGGGCTGTCAGCCTCAAAGTCAGCACTCAGGAGGTCAACTGAGCATTCTTAAAATTCTAGATAATAATGGTATCCTAGAGTTGGGCAAGCCATTTCTGATAGGATTATGGATAGTAATTGTCATCAAAGATGATTCTGAGAAGTATGGATGCTTGTAATTTATGAGGTGTTCACTCTGTTCCAGGCATGATGCTAAGTTCTCTCCAAGGACCATGTCATGTAACCCTCTCGAAGATCCTGTGGTACCACTTTTCAGAGGTAGAAATGGAAAGTTAGAAGGAAGAGTAACTCACCAAAGCCACACAGCTGACACACAGTAGTGGCAAAATTGTAAGCTAAGCAGTCTATCCCACTAGGGTTACCCTTTGGGTTATAAGGCCTTCCTAGTGGGAAATCAAGAGGAATAAATGGAAAACTTTCTCTATATGGACACTGGATCAGGCAACTGGAACTATGAGTTCTAGCCTCATTCTGCCACTAACCAGCTGTGTGATGTGGGGCAAGTCCCTTCATCTTTCAGAGTCTCAACTGTGTTATCAGCAAAGGCAGAGAGTTGACTGCACTTGGTATGGGAGTTGGCCTCTGAAGTCCCATTACTGTTCAAAGAGTCTAAAATTTCTCATGTTTATTTCAAAGGCAAGGTAACCTCACCTAGATTTCTGAGCCTAAATGTAACTCTCTCTTGGATTTATCCCACCCACCCCTGACTTACAACACTGTTCAGGCCTTCACTGGCCCTCATGTGCACCATTGCAATGGCTTCCGTTCTTTCCCTCCCACCCCACCATCTACGTGGATATAGGCTTAGTCTTCCAGAAGTGCCCTTCTCACATATTATTTCCTGTTCAGCTCCCCATTGCTTTTAGAGTAGAAGCAATTGCTTTCGTTGATACTCAAGGCCTTCGAGGACCTGGATTTTATATTCCAGAGCAGGCATAGTTAATAAGCATCAATCAGATTTTCACCACTGAAGGGGGTTGATTTTTCATAACTGAAAATAGTGTAAGGGGTTTTCCAGTGTGCATACCAAAGTGAAAATGCAAAAATGAATCTTTGAGAATTAATTCTAGCAGTGGGGAGGGGCAGTTATTGTTACACTATTTTTCAGTGTTTGGCAAAACCAAAATAATCCTGCCATTTACTTGGTTTGGTAATTTCCATCTTTCCCTGCCTCTGAGACTCAGGAAAATCACTGCATATTCAAATTCTGTCCTCCTGGCTGGAGGTCCTTGATCTGTTCAGCTATAAACAGTCTCTACTTCCTTCCAACACCTGCTCTTAACCTTAATCTAGGCCCTTAACCTTCCTCCTTGTATTCTATTTATTGTTCTAAGTATATAATGAAGCAATTCTATTTATTCCCTTACTCATGTATCCATTTCTGTATTCATTCACTGCACAAACATTGATTAAGCCCTACTAAGTAGAGGCACTCTGCTAGGCACAGAAGGAGCAACAGAAAACAAGGGACTGATCTCTGTCTCCGTGGAGCTTAAAGTCTAATGGAAGAGATGAGCACCATTGAAGAATCAGTGACACAATTCGTTGTTTCACTGTGACAGTGAAAGTGTGACCAAGGAGAATAATCAGAACACTAATCCATTGTTGAGCACCTAGTATGTGCTAAGCACCGAGCTAAGCATTGACTATTTTAAATCTTTTCATTCTCACAGCAATTCCAGTGCAAGGGGCTTAGTATGATAGCTAATGAACAGTATGATATGAAATGAACTGAGCCACAGAATGGTTAAATATTTTGCCCCAAATCGCACAGCTAGTAAGTGGCAGAGCCAGAATGAGAACCAGAGAAATGTAACTGCAGAGCCCTTTTTAACCACCGTGCTGAATTGTCTAATAAAGCCTATTAACGGAGGGACATGACCTAGTTCTGGGGATCTGTGGACAGTATCCTGGAGGAAGTATTTAATGGAGCTTAAATCTGAATTGTAAATTGGAATTAGCTAAAAGCAAAAGAGAGGTCAGAAGGAGAGGAGGATGAGGGTCCCCGGCAGAAGGAAGATCTTGTGCAAAGGCCCTGAGGTAGAAAAATGTATGGCACTGCAAATGGGTCAGAGTGTCTGGAATACCAAAAGGAAGCAGGGGATGGATATGGGAGGGCTACTGAGGTGAGCAGAAGCCAGGACAGGCAGGGTAATGACAACCCCAGGAGTAGTAAGATTGATTAGGAAAACAGTAGAGAGAGTAGAAATGACAGCCTAGGACTGAGGCCCACAGAATTCCAACAACCAGAGGTCCTGTCAAAGAAGATCATTGAGCCAAGACATTTGGGAATGAGAGACCGGAAAGGCAGGAAGGATACAGGACTAGAAGAGAGTCTGGAACCAGGGAGGGTCAAGTTTTAAGAAGCAGAGCGTGGTCAACTATGTCCAGTGGTGCTGAAAGTACCATAGAAAGGGTGCTGAGACTACCCATTGGATTTGGACACCTGATGTCTTCTCAGCAAGGGGGCCCTCTTTGGAGTGAGTGGGGAGGAAATCACATTGGGAGCAGTTGTACAGTGAGTGCGAGATGAGGACATAGAGACAGTGAGTGTGTAGAACTTAAGAAATTTGATTGCAAGGTGGAAGAGAGAATGGAGATTTTTCCCATACATGACCTGCTTGGCTCTCTTATCACACACAGTAATGATGTTATACGTGTGACTTTCTTTTTAAGAAAGGAGCTAATTTTATTTCACGCGAGGTCTCTACCAAGGAGAGCCACACCTCCTACTAACACATGGACTGTGCCTGGCTAACTAGATAAGCTACTGTCCCCTTTGAAAGAAGCCCCTGGCATGTCTCCTTCTTCCCTGCTTTGCACGTTCTGGGGGTACAGACTGCATGTTCATGTAGCTATTCTTTTAGCAATGTATTTCTGATCAAAATAGTAGGCGAGAGACTGGAGGGTAATTCAAAGCAGATTCCTTTTGATGGTACATGCTAATTGGTAATACCAAATTTCAGGAGCGATTGCAAATTTTGCTGGGATTATCACTCTTTGCTCATCCCATGAGGCACAGGGTACCATCAGTAACCTCCATCCCGAACTGTAGAAATACAGATGAAAAATCCTCAAATATAACTTTAAGGGCCTGCCCTCGTAAATCTGTATTTTCAACTGCAGAGGTGATAAGACTTATCTCTGCTGACATTATTTAATTAGATGATTCATCCCTCGCACATGCAGAACGAGAAGCTAAATATTTATTTAACACGAACACGAACCACAATGCCAATTAAAGGACTGCCTTGAATTTTTTTTTCTATTTAATTTTCCCTTGCCTTGAACTAAGGTCCCGCAGCAGCATTGTGTCGGGGCGGCTCGGGACGCGCAGATTACAGAGGAACATTTGTTTGTACACAATGGGGTCAAGTTTTCCAAAACACACTGCACATGTGTGCAGCGTTGATAACCTTTTATACTTCTTCCCTTGTTGTAAATCCCTGGAGAGTTTTAACCTTTAAGCAAGAGATTGCCATCTCTACGAAAACACGAAGTTCCTAACTCGGCTCTTATCTCATCCATCTTGCTACTTTCATTTGCCATGTGGAGGGGTTTCCCTAAGCCCCGGCATAACAATGCCAGGGGTGCATTCCAGGGGCGAGGCAGTGTAGCCTTGTGGTTGGCTGTTGCACTGGGTAGAGCATCAGAGGGCTTGGGTATGGGTGCAAGCCTTGTAGTTCTGTGGTTCTACCCTCCAGCAAGTGAGAAGCAAAAGAATACTGGAGGATTAATCATAATAATAACGGACCAATCAGAGCAGTCTCTGGTCACTATGCAGGAGCAGAGGCCTGGAGGCCGTCATCCTGGAGAGTGCGGCTGTCCGCGGGAGGGTCCGAGGGCTGGGTGCCTGAGGCGGAGGTGGGCGGGGCCACGCTGGGCATTCCAGGGGCTCAAGGCAGCCATTTCCAACACGGTGTAAAATATTCCAACATTTTAAGAATTGGCAGGGCCACCTTAGCCCTCTGTGTCTCCTGCTTTCAGGAGCCCTTACCCCCTCTGTCTCCTGAAACAAGGCATTGCTGTTCTTGGCCAGTGACTTCATTTCTCTGAAATTTTCATTTCCCCCTCTAGGGATTCTGTTAGACTTCAAGAATAAAGGGCGCCTGAGATTTAAGATGAAAAAAACTACTATTTTTTCCCCTAAAAATATAGTACCCTGAGAAATCATGAACATTCCAAGATTTCTTTAATCTGGACAGTGTGATAATCATCAACGCCACTCTTCATGAGGCCTCATCCTCCTTGGGTTCTTGTTCTCTAAGGTCACTTAGTGCCCCCTCCTTCGTGGTGCAGCCTCTACCCCACCCCCAGGTCTCTTATCACTCCAGTTTCTGCTCCCTTCCCTCCCCCTCCCATGATTCCTCGTCCCCATCCACAACTGCTCCACCGTTAGTCCCCCAAAACTGTCCTGGGTTCTTGGTTCACCCCCCCCCTTGACACCCTCTCTCATAGGGAGCTGGCCCACTTCCATAGTTTCAGTTACCAAGTTACATGAGAATTCCCAAAGCTTTATTTCCATGCTGATTTCTTTGCTACATATCAGGAGCAGCTCCCCAACCATACTATCCACACCTGGGTCAAGCTCACCCAAGACTGAATGTCATGCTTCTCTCCCACTGCTACCTCCTAACCTATCTCTTCCCAGATTTGTCAATGGCTGGCCTCGCTCTCCGGTTTCCCGGACTCACCACACCACAGGTGAGCAGGAGAGGAAGCAGCAACTCAACCAGCCACTGAGTCCTGTCATTGCCTTTGCTGTTGCCTGCTGTCCCCTGGCCACCATCCTGGTTTGGACATGGTCACCCAACACTGGCTGATTGCAGCCATATTCTGGATGGGCTTCCTCCCTCCTTCTTCCACCTGCTCAATAACCCAACACACCACCAGCAGATTCGTTTGCATAGAACGCTATTTTCCATAGATTGCTGTCTACAGCATTCAAATTCTTCAAACGTTCTCAAGTGACCGGGGAATATTTGGGCTCCTTCATCTGGTGAGCGTGATCGCAACAACCTCAATGTGAACCCAGCTCTGCCACATTTTTCTTCCACCACACTTGGATATGGAGCAGACTGACCACTCACAAGCTTTCGTTGTGCCTTCTTTTGCAAAATACTTCATAAAGATCAACCATAAATATTGGTAGAATGGATTGCTGCCTCTAAGCTCCTTCTCAAACCATCCTTGGCAACTGAAATGTCCCATTCCTCCTTTCTGAGCTTTACTCCTTCCAGGTCTTGCTATTTCCTTAGTAACAGTGACAATTGCTTTCATTTATCGAGTTCTTGCTACATGCCAGGCATTAGACTAAGCACTCTGTGAGCACTTGGCTCATTTAATCCTCAAATCCTATATTGGTAGAACTATAATGGCCCCCATTTTACAGATGAAGAAACTGAGGCATGAGTAAATTAAATAACATGCTCCAGGTCACATGGTAAAATAGGTAAGTCTGTTTCCAAAATCTGAACTCTTTTTTTTTTTAAAGATATTTTATTTAATTATTTGTCAGACAGAGAGAGAGCACCAGCAAGCAAAGTGGCAGGCAGAGGCAGAGGGAGAAGCAGGCTCCCTGCCAAGCAAGGAGCCCAATGTGGGGCTTGTTCCCAGGACCCTGGGATCATGACCTGAGCCGAAGGCAGCTGCTTAACCAACTGAGCCACCCAGGCGTCCCCAAAATCTGAACTCTTAATCTTTAGAGCAAACTGCTGCTTTTCTTACCTCCTCCAGAGATGCATCTTTCTTCCAACTACCCTGCAAGTCTCTGCTGTGTGGATCTTTCTTCAGTGCCATTGTGAGTGTTGTAGCATAGCATAGTCAGTAGGCAAGACTCTTAAGTCAGACTGCCTGAGCTGCTTTTGTGTGCTTCAGACAACTTACTTAGAACTGTGTGTCCCTTTGTCAATAAAATAGCTGCTATAATAGCACCTGCTATATAGGTTATTGGAACAAATAACTGAGTTAACAATCTTTGTAAAGCACTGAACAGCATGGCACATAATAAACACTCAGCAAGTATTTCCAGTTATTATTAAAATTCTCAATGCCTGTGCATTGCCTCTTATTAAGAGTGTAAGCTGGGGCACCTGGGTGGCTCAGTTGGTTAAGCGACTGCCTTTGGCTCAGGTCATGATGCTGGGATCCTGGGATCGAGCCCCACATCAGGCTCCTTGCTCAGTAGGGGGTCTGCTTCTCCCTCTCCCTCTGCCTGCTACTCTGCCTGCTTGTGCTCTCTGTGTGTGTGTGTGTCAAATAAATTTTAAAAAAAAGAGCGTAAGCTAACTGGGGTGTCTGGGTGGCTTAGTCACCTAAAAGCATCTGCCTTTAGCTCAGGTTGTGATCCCGGGGTCCTGGAATCAAGCCCTGCATTGGGCTCCCTGCTTACCAGGGAGTCTGGTTCTGCCTCTCCCTCAGTTTATGCTCTCTCTCTCTCTCTCTCTCTCTCTCTCTTAAATAAATAAAATCTTTTAAAAAAAGCGTGTAAACTAGCTAAAGGAAAGGATTCTCTGCCTTGGTAATTCCATAGCACTTAGCAAATCTACCCAACACAAAAGCTTCCACCAAACTGTGCTTTGAAGTTTTCAATTGGGGGATGATTTTTAGGAGATAGGCAAGGTGTCAGTTATTGAAACTTCAGGACCGGAATCACGCAATGTGAGTTGAAATCCCAAGTGGGTAAATAACCTGAGAATTCCTATGCAGATATTTCGATCAACAAACCTGCCTGCAGCATCTACTACGTGGTGAAACTCATGAGCACCAGGGACATGGACATAAGCTGAGAGAGCTCCACCCAGGGCTCTCTTACAGAACACAAACATGACATTGAGGAGCCATACTAGCTTGAACCATATTGAGAGATGTCGGTGGGGAGAGGGGAAGATTCAAGGGGCGTGTTTTATGATAGATCAATCCAGAAAGTGGAAGATCATTCAAAGGATAATTCGTATTTTGGTCTTCCCTCCTTTTCTGGGGATTGGGACACACATGTTAAAGTGACATGGAGTAAAATGGATGGGCCCATAATCATTTGGCACTAGATGAGCACATCCTGTTTACCTAGAACATTTAATCTGGTTTTTGAAAAATCTGCAAGGAGCGGGGAACCAGTCTATTTCCAGTGAAGTCAGGGGTGTGGCATCGCCCCTGTAGGGGACCTGGAAAACTCTGCATTCTCACACTCAGGGGTGAGATGGGTCTGCTCCTGTCATAGGCAGCAGCGACCAGAGTCCTACTATACATCGCTCACGTGCTCACAGGTGTTGGCACTCCCCTTCTTGGGCACATGAGCAAGGATTGTTTCTGCTTCTCCAGTCAGCCACTTTATCTCTAACATCTAGCTATACAAAAGAATCACTTCAGAGATTAAAAAATATATACAATCAGGGCGCTTGGGTGGCTCAGTAGTCAAGCCTCTGCCTTCAGCTCAGGTCATGGTCCCAAGGTCCTGGGATCAAGCCCCACATCGGGCTCCCTGCTCAGCAGGAAGCCTGCTTCTCCCTCTCCCACTCCCCCTGCTTGCGTTCCCTCTCTCGCTGTGTCTCTGTCAAATAAATAAATAAAATCTTAAAATATATATATATACACATATATATACACACACATATATATACAATGCACAGATATATATACACAATGTATATACATATATTATATATATATACACAATATATATTGTAAATATACATATACACACAATGCCCAGAGATTCTGATTTCATTGTTCCAGGGATATGTCTAGGCATTATTTTCTTCTTGTTAATTTCTGGGGTGATACTAATGGACAGCAAGTGTTGGAATCTGCAAAAATCTGGTCCAGGCAATAGCTTGATCTATTAGAATTCCAGCAAACCTGGGAATCTATGTCACTACAAAGCTGACAGGATCCAGTCAATCACGTTAATTCTCTATTAAACACGTTTCCTATCCTCACATTACTACCGAAAAATGGGTTTGGAAAGCCATATACCTGGAGTTTTTTCTTATCTTGGTGCCCCCCAAAGATCCATTGTGTGACGCTGAGCAAACCACTTGGTTTCTGAGCCCTTCATTTTTTGTGTTCCATAAAATGAGATAGGACAGCTTCCACTGTGATGGGGTGAAAGAAGGGGCAGTCTCTGCCAGGGCTAGTGCCATGCCATACAATGAAGTGGTTAATTGGATTAGCCATGCCTAGGAGAGAGATCCAGGCAGGCACATTTAACAGGACACTCAAGAAGCACTGCAGAATGTCCAAACTCGGCAGGGCCAAGTGGCCTTCTCATTTGGGATAGAGAAACCTTGGAAAGGCCAAGAAATTGCCAAATAACAACTGAAAGTATTTTGTAATTATTCTTGGATTTGACAGTGCCTGTTTGTAACTTCGTTCCAAACCCTCTCTCCATAACCCATACCAACTTGTGCGTAGTGACTTTTAATTCTTCATTTGTCTTATAACATTGCATGGGGGGAAAAAAATAAAAGGTCCCTTTTTTACAGGAGGCTAGAAGTAGAAAGTGAACTTATCTGTTAAAAAAATTATCATCCATTAAATAAAAAGGGAAATCTCTCCCACCCTATCTTATCTTCCCTGGACCAACCACTTAATCTAACTAGCTTCTAGTTAGCTAGCTAGTTAGCTATCCATTCATCTGTCTATCTAATTCATTTTCCTCTCCTCTCCTCTTTTCTCCTCTTCTTTCCTCCCCTCCCCTCCTCTCCCCTTCCCTTCCTTTCTTTATCTTCTTTCATTTCAAAAATAAGGCTGTCTTTGATGGCCTTCGAGAGAGACCCAAACCTCCAGTTGGAAAATCTAGAGTTTAATCTGTGGGGAACTATTATTAATATTACTTGCCAAAGCCAAAATCAACACAAAAGTAATAATGATAAAAATGAGTAAAACTCTCTCAGACTTGTCTAAGTGTTAAAAGAGCTGTTCACACCCTCCATGTGTCATTTTATCTTCTAGTGAGAGAAGGTGCTGTTAAAAATGGGTAAATGAATCTGACAATGGGAATTTATTGTACTCTGCACCCCGGCTTGTCCTGAGAGCTAAGAAGACAGAAATAACTGGTAAAATGCACAGCACACTATTGATGGGATAATTGGAGGGAGGAGAAGAAAAGAGTGGGTACTGGGGAGTGTGAGATATTGTTACAGCAGGAATATATTCATGTGCTACTGGTATAATTCAGAAATGAAAGACCAAAAACCTGAGCCCTTTATGAAAGTAAAACTGAGTGCCAGTGAAGTGGCATGGCCTGGCTTTCTATAAAGCAGAAGGAAACATGGTTTAAGCAAGCCGCACTTCAGAAAGCCTTTCCTTCTTCTAGAACGCTCAAGAAAAGTCTGCCCAGCTGCCAAAGCCAGCACTTTTCTTGACTTCCTTCCTAGCACTGACCGTAAACCCTTCACCTTGGTCATGGGTGACAGGAGACGGCTGAACACTTTGGAGATCACCCCTTGTCCCAGTGACTGCCTGGGAGCTGAGAGAGTACATGGTGTAACCTCTTGCTTCATCAGCACAACCGCAATATGGCTGCCTGGCCATAGAAACGCTCATGGCGGCGTTCGCGGATGCTCTGGTCTTTACGGTATTTTCTGGCTCAGGGATGGGAAAATTCATTAAACAACAAAAAAAGAAGAAGAAGACGAAGAAGAAGAAGAAGAAGAAGAAGAAGAAGAAGAAGAAGAAGAAGAAGAAGAAGAAGAAGAAGAAGAAGAAGAAGAGAAAGAAAAAAGAAAAGAAAAGGAGGAAAGAAAGTAAGAAAGAAAAGAAAAAAAAAAGGGAAAGCTCTTTATTATAGAGGAAACCCTTAAAAGATGCCAGCTGATGACATGACCCCCAGTCTCCCTAAACGCAGTCTCATCAACTTGGCCAACAGTCTGCACAACAATCTTGACCAAATATGCTTTTTGCTGGCAACATACACGTCACAGCCACACAAAAGAAAATCAGGCAAAGACGATCAGAACTGGGCGATGCCTTAAAAGGAGTGTCGAAGTGACTGAGGTGCCCCTGAGATCTTGCTACAGAGGGAGGTGAACCACAGCAGGAGAAGACGTGTTACCTGTCTGGCACCGCAGTCCCCAGGCCGGCTTCTGCTCTGATCAGACGCCTAAAACCATCCAGGTTTCCCCGATGAGGCCATTTGCCTCGAGGTCTTCAAGAAAACCTACACCCGGCGAAGGCAGAGTCAAGCAGGGTTCATTTTGAGGGCTCAGGCAGGACTGGCAGCTCTGTGCCCAGCTCAGTCTCACCCCCTTCCCGCGCCTCCCCCGCCGTGGTCCTCCGAGCCTCACAGCGCCATCCGTGAGAGGCTCGCTGCTGTTTGAAAAACAAGAAGTGATTTCCTGGTCCTCTTCCCCGGATGGCGTGTGCGATTTCCCTTACGCCCATGGGAAGTCCTTCAGATCCTTCTTATCTAGAAACCTCTCCACTGAGTGGCTAGAATTGTTTGGCCAATGCCCCTGGTCCTTGCTTTCCTTTCACCAAAGAAAAATCAGGAAAATGAAACCAAAGCAAACCCCAAATGGGTCAGAGCTAAGGGGTGGTGTAGGATGCCTTGTTTAAACCTTCGGAAGATGTTCACTAAATTAGATTGTGTTTTCAGAGTGGGAGGAAAACAATGAGGAGTCCTTGTCTCTGGCAGTGTCAAGAAGTCAGAGAATAAAAAAAAATTTAAAAAAAATCCCCAGAGTATGAGAAGACCTAAAGCTGTCATGAGTCTAGCCCTAGGCTTTAGAGAGAGCTGCCCCTCAAATCTGCCACATGAAGGGGACAGCTGGTTCTCTCAGATTTCTAGGCAAACTCTATAGATATTTATGTCTCAAGTGCTGTGATGCTTAAAACATCATCCTGATAACAACACTAATATTTAAAGATAAGAAGATACCTGGAAAAGGGACAGTTGGCAGGCTGTAGTCAGGTTGCTGGGTTTAAAGATGAATTATAATCGGAGTTTCTGACTGGGAGATGATCCACCCATCCTCATTTACACGTCAGGAAACTTGGACCCAAGGAAAAATGGTGATTGCCCCAGGTCAGAACACAGATGAGAAGGAACAGATTATCATTCACTCCTTCTCACATGTTAGTGCGGGCAATGGTCAGTTTCCTACTCCGGACCCCGGCCCCACAGAGAGGTTGATGAATCTGCATTGCAAGTAAGGGCTTTAGGTGGGTCTGATGCAGGCAGTCCCCAGACTGTGTTTAGAGTAAACCCCTGAAACGTCAGAGCAAGGACTCCAGTGTCAGACTGTAGGGACTTAAACTGTAGTTCTATGGGTTTCTATTTATGTGGACTTTTACACACTACAAAGCTTCCCTGAGACTTGGTTTCGTTATGTGCGAAAGTGTGTAACAGTCCTGTCGAGTTTACAGGTTCCAGTGCAAGTCTGGCAGAGAGGAGCTCGAGAAATCTTCGGGACTCTCTGGGGACCCGGGCTCTAATTCTACAAGCGCACACTCTTACCCGTTCCACACCACCTCTCTCTCCTTTTCGCCCACCTTCCCATCGGGTCAAAGCTGTCACCCCTGGGCATGTTGACAACTGCCAGTGGTACTCGGGCTTGAGATAGAAGTTAAGAGTTTTGACAAAAAAGAGGATGAACCTTCACAATATCATTCTAACTTCTCGGGCCTGATTCTCAACTGTACTCTCTAGTCCACTCCATGTCATGGTTAGGACTTGGTTGGACAGTTAGGGAGTCTGGGCAGAGTCCCCAGCAAGGAAATATGGACTCAAGACAGCTAAGATCAAACAGTACTGACATCCTGTTTTGCAGCTTAGACAGGAGCGCACTAGCATTTTGCTTTGCAGCCTTTGCAGAAATGATTTCTGCAAAATGGCCTAAAATAAGACAGTTAACCACAAAGCATTGGTCAATATCATGGGCCACGGGCAGTTAGGATCTAAGCTCCCAGCTGTCAGCAAAAAAGAGCATCCGCACGTTGACATGAACCTAATAGTTAGACAGCTATGTGGCCAAAGTCCTGATTGGCATGACTCATCATGCCCTGATTGCTTAAGATAGTTCTGCAAAAGAGCTTATAGAAACCCTAAACTTAGAAACTCCAGGGCAACCCTCTTTGGCCCTCCTCCCTCTCCGGGAGCTTTGTACTCTTACTCAATAAGCTCTGCTTTGCTGCCCATCACTCTTTGTTTGGTCTACCTCTTCATTCTTCAAAGCGGCATGACCAAGAACCGTGGGCACTGAAGGCAGAGAAATCCTGCAATGTCGTCGCTGGGAAATGTGTCATTTGCCCACCCCGCCGGCTCTCCTCTTCCTCCTGCTGCCCGCCCGAAGTCTGGCTGGGGAACTCAGGGAAGGCAGCTTGCTCCCTCGGGCCTGAGGGCGTCGTGATTGGTCTAAAGCACGCTGACCTTCTCCTTGCCATGCAGTGGGGTGTGCTTGGACGGGAGGCCAGCTGTGGCTGCTCACATCTCTGGATTTACCATTAGCAGCACAATAAAAGTCCTTATTATGTAATCCAGTTCCAGTTGAGGTTTCTGTTATTTGTAGCTAAAAATAGTAACGTGGTGAATCACCATGAAGACTAAATCTTTTGAGTCTATAGAAAATACTACTCTTGGGCTAAAAAAATACTAGGAAGAGCATTAAAACACATACACACAGAGTCAGATGGCTTAAATCATATTCTAAAATACTCCAAAATAATTTCCCGTGCTAGATATTGGAGATACTAACTTTTTTTTCTATAGGAAATGGACAAAGATACTCAGATTCTTTTTTTACATTAAAAATCTATAATATTAAATATAAGTAATGGAAAAGCACCCAGGTCTTAAAAACCCTAAGGAGCCTGGGGTTGAGAGTATGGACTCCAGATCTGTCCACCAGTAGCTTCGGGGAACTTCAACAGGTTATTTACTTTTTCTGTGCCTCAGTTTCCTCATTGGTAAAATTAGAGAAAGAATAGTACCTACCTCAGGGTCGCCATGAAGATTAAAATGCTTATAACAGTGCCTGGCACGTAGGGAGCCGGTGTAAGTGTTTGTTATTATTACTTCCATGGAAAGGAAATGTTTGCAGTAATAGTACAGCTGCTTGTACGAATTTGACAGTGTCTTCACCTTTGCTTTCTGCCAGGTTTGCCTCTAGCTCAGCAGAGATTGGCCCTTTGAAGATGCCTTTGAAATATATCGTGTCTTTGTCACGAGATTGGTTCCTTTGGGGTAACTTGAGTGGTTTAGGATAAATGTAGCTAAATCACATCGGCTGTGTTGGGAGGAATGAAGAAAAACCAGGAGGACACTAGACATTAATACGGTGGTAAAGGACACTAAAAGAATTTTGCTGGAAGATCACTTTGGAAAGTAATCGTAGGATAGAACTAAAGGCTTCATAAGCCTACTCCAGGAGAAAGGGAAATTCTCATACCATGGTAATTACAAAAAGAGTAACAATGTCAGGGAGCTTGACTTGGATATTTACAAAAAGGGTAACAATGTCCGCAAGCTTGATATCCAAGTCTTTTTGTTACTCTTTTTGTAAATACCAGGGTCCTGCCTGAAGAAACACCCTGAGCTCAGAGTGAGCTCCAGGACTAAATGCTTCTTTTAAAATGCTCTGAGATTTCCTGCTCGCGTTGGGTTGTGGGTGGGCTGTGGGCGCAGTTGGCTCTCTGACCTGGAACGGGGCATTGTCAAGGTGGCTGTCCTTCGCTTCCCCGAAGAGCAATTCCTCTGTCACCCAGGGTTTCGTTTGTTGCTAGGAACACTCTGTGCTGGTCGCACTCACTTTACAATGAAAACAAAGACAAATAAAAAATGGAACTACCATATGGTCTCGGCTGCAACCCAGAATTAGCTGCTGATGGGGAGACTTTGCCCTGTCATGGCTGAGGCTTCCAGTGGCTGTGTCAGAGCCCCTTCTCCTGAATTCTAAGATGTTATAGTCAGTGGCACATCAAACCCAAGCTTCTTCAACCAGACTGTGGTGTGCCTTCAGAGGAACTAATTCATCAGTCATGTTACACGTGTTTGTAGGCACGACCTGTCTCTTAGGACCTGAAGGGATCACCTCATTGCATATAGAACTGTTTTCTCAGGCAGAATGTTGGGACCAAATTAACGTGTATTTCCAGTACGCTCCAGGTCGTTTCAGTGCCCAGCCCTTCCCTCTTGCTCACCTAGGTAACTTTTAGTCTCCTTTTAAGTTATAGGTATTATTTCTTCCAAGGACCCTCCTTATCTCTCCCATCCTGGGACAAGTGTTCCTTCTCCCTGGACCCATAATTCCAGGTCCATGTCTTTTTGCAGTTACCACAGTGCATCCAAATGATTATTTTAATACATTGACTGTAAGGACCTTGAGGGCAGGGACTAGTCTTATTTATTGTATGCCTAGCAATAAGTACCCTGCTGGCATATAGTAGGCGATCAATTAAAGCAAAAAGAAAATGAAACTGCTCCACCTCGTCCATTGCTGGTTCCCCCTCTTAATATTGGTGTGTCCCATAGCTCAGTCTTTGCAACTCTTCTTTGTTGATACTAATTTCCCAGGTGAGCTCCAGCATGGTTTCAATATTTGTGCTGATAACTTCCAAATGTACATCTCTGTCATGGACCTCTCTCCTGAATTCCGGACCCATACATCCAACCACATATCTGCCCGCGTGTATATTCAGTAGGATCTCAAGTTGAACGTGACCGAAACTAAAGTCCTGATCTGCCCTCCCAAACTAGCCCTCTCTTCCAACTGTCTCTCTCATCTTAGTAAAGGGCACGGCCATCCTTCCAGGTTGCCCAGACCACAGCTCTAAGGGTCATCCTTGAGTTCTCCCTCACACACTCTACAATTTGTCATCAGATCCTCTCATCTCTACCACCCAAATATATGCATGATTGGGCATTTCTTATCCCTTCCACCACTATCATTCCCATCAAGCCATCACCATCTCTTGGCTGCATTAGTATTGTGGCCTCTAACTGGTCTCTGTGCAAGACTACAGTTAGAATGGTCCTCATAAAAAGTACACTGTGTGATGTTCACCTATACTCACCTCACACAGTCCAAGCCCTTCAGTGGCCTGCAACACCTCCTCCCCAACCCCATGCCTCTGTTCCTCTCACCGTTTTTCCCCTTGATTCCTCTCCCACTCCTCTCTCTTCGCTCATATCGCTCCAGCATGCTGACCTTGCGAGCACAATTCCATGTCACAGTCTTTGCAGTGCTGTGCTCTCTACCTGGAATGTTCTTTGCCCAGATATCCTTGCGTCTCTTTCCCTCACCTCATTCTCACATTTGTCCAAACAACGCTTTCCTACTGAGGCCTTTGCTAACCGCCATATCTCACATTTCCCAATCCTCCTTCCCTGACTATTTTTTCCCATATCACGTCGGAGCTCTCATGCACTATAATGTACTTACTTGTTTTGTTTATTGTCTGTGTCCACCTTCCATCCCTCTCACTAGCATGGAAGCTCCTGGAGGGCAGAGATGCCTAGTTTGCTCACTACAGAAGCGTATTTGAAAGTGTAACATACAAAGTTGTGTATGTTACAGCGTTAGTATATACACAGCAGAAGTATGTACACAAGTGCGTAACGGTTCAACTTGCAAAACCCTCCCACCTCCAGGTCTTGGCACGGTAAGCCCTGTTTTTTTTAATCTACAACCAGATGTTGGTAACCCTTTTGACCCTCTCTTTCGGTGTTTCTATATCAAGGCCAGGAAAATTCCCCTCTGGCACTGACCTGTCCTTATGCAAGGAAGGAACCAACAAATAATTGGGCAGTTTTATAGCATACAAATGGTCTTATTCTTATCTTTTGTGTGTATATCTTGGCAGAGTCTCTGTTAATTGGAGTTGGTCCTATTTGCACTCAGCTGGGGCCTCTCAGGTTTAATCTGCACTTTACTGTTACTGCGCCCATTCCACCAGTAGACAGATAAACAGAGTTATTGCACCCTCTGTGTATATATCTTCCAGAGAGTTATATTACTTCATTATGGAAGATTCCAAAGCTTATATATTTTGAGCCAATTAGATACAATTGACAGTCTCATTGTGCCCGCCTTTTTAGGCTCCCAGAGATGGCTCTGGCTTCTGTCACAAATCCAAAGCACACCCCATATGGAACCCTGTTTTGGACTCCACACCTGGCATTACTTCTACTACATTTTTCCCAGAAGGAAGAACAGCACATGGGGGAATTGGAGGCAGATTTAGGACATGGCTCCATAGAGGTATCAGAAGGTGTTTTATTGACCTTCCCTTGAGGAAGGTTGACCATCAGTGGCCTGGGAGTCATCCCCAGCCTTCAGGTTCTGCCTTCAGTTCTCACAGGTGACACACTACACATGTCATGGGAAGTTCTCCTGATGCCCACCCAGTATGACATATGTCACTCATCCTCTGCAGCTATGATGGAAACGACGTCAGTCATTGATTGACCAAATTCGTCATCGACTCCTCCTCCTTCAGTCCTCCCCCAACCACCCACCGCTTCTGTCAGCATCGCGGGGAAGAGCAGGTTACTTGAGGACATGTGTATTCCTTCCTATCTTGGTCTTGGCAGGAATCCATTTAGAAGGAAGCTGCATTTCCTCTAAAATGCACATCTTCTGTCCATGCACACTGGGCAGTCACTCCCATTCTAACCTCTGCTCCTTTCTTGTGCCTCTGATCTGCATCCGCAGATATCGGATACCTCAGCTAACAGAGAGTGTCCTCTGCAAACATGTGACAGCCCGAGTTTGGATTTGCAAAACCCTGTCCCCATAAGGGCAACTCCCATCCAGATTCCATTGCTCTAACTGTTTTCAGGGCCATAGCACTTCCTCTGACCCCCCCAAAAATGTCCCCCATCTTTTCCTCTGATTAGGAAGGAATTACAGAGGTAATTCCTCCCTCAGATTTTATCAAGTTGATTGGTGAACAGCCATGATGCCAAAACCACTAGATAAATATGACTTGAGGAGTCTTTTGTGCCAGGATAAAAGTAAGAATCAAGAAATGTTATACTACGGGGGCCCACTGATCATTCATTCTAGCTATCTAATGGCAGATGAACATTGGGAGATGATCAAGGTAACATCCATCAGTGGATCATCCATCAGTGTCAGAGCCAGAATTGGAATTTAGACCTTCCGTCTTCCCATGCAGGACTCACACCAACATGTCCTGAGGCCTATGCCCCCCCCACCGGATACTGTGCAGATCCTTCTCCTCCTACTTCTAAATTGGGACAACAGCATGGTAGAGGTAGGGTGTTTATCCCTGTACCTAATAGCAGGATGGAGTGGTGATTTCTGAGTAGAGAAAGAGGTGATATGAAACTCGTGTTAAACTTGTAGACTTTTCTTTATCATGCTTGGTTCCCAACTAAATTCATGTTTGAAATGATGCCCTAAATCATAAAGTAGACCAATTTTTCCAATGCCTATATTCCTTCCTGGAAGAAAGTTAAGCAATTCTTCCTAACATGTTGGAATGTAGGTGAACTGAAAGTGTAATCAATGGCACCACGATGGTCTGAAAAATACGGGACCAGGTGACATCAGTAGTACAGGCTGTCACCTTTGTGGCAGGATTAGAGAAGCAACAGGAAAACCTACATCCATTTGCCCCTAATGCCTAAAATGACACTTTTGGAAACAAATTGCTTTAAGTGAAGGCACAGCCCTACTCTGACTCAAATAACTTTGAAAAGTTAACATATTGTCCATTTCCAATGAATTATATAAAAGCATGAATTAGTTTAAGTCCTCAAAGAAGATTTTATATGGAAGAGAATCAAGATAACAGGAGGGTAATGAGGTTAGAGAGAAATGGGAAATACAGGGGTAGTATTTCAAAGAGCAGATCTTATCCTGTCTGGGAGCAGACCTACAGCTCACAGACAACATCCTACTAATTATTAATGGAATTACTACAGTCACGTGGCCTGACCGTTCCATTATTTATTCTACTTTTTTCACTCCTCAAAATGACCATTTCATACCTTCTCTTCTCTCTTTACTCTTTGCAGTAGCCTTGCCTCATACTTAACTGAGAAAACAGAATCGATCAAATGGGAACGCTCATCCTCATACACACAAACTCTCAACTCCCACTTGCACCTGCACTGCCTTCTTTGGGCCTCCCTCTGGTTTGAGAAGATGTGTCCCTGCTCCTCCTGCTGGACGACCTCTTCCTCCACTTGGCTCTGGGTCCCATTTCCTCTTACTTCCTCAGCACTGGATCAGTCCTACGGGCACACAAACATGCTCCAGAAACTCTCTTTACAAGCCTTGCTTTGACATAGTCTCTCTCTCTGTCTGTCTCCATTGACTGCAGCGTTTTTCCTGTTCCTGATACAGAAAAGCTTGAGCAAAAAGCTGAATACATATATTTTTGTCTCCATATTCTCACTCTTCTTCTCTCACCCCAAAGTCCATCAAACCAGTCTTCCTCCACCAGGACAGCTGACTTTTTACAATGTGGAGGTTAGGTACACTGACCCTCTGCTTACTTGAAATCCACAAATAACTTTTGACTTCCCCAAACTTAACTACCAGTCATTTACTCTTGAGTAGAAAGCGTACTGATCACATAAACAGCCGATTAACACATATTTTTTATGTTGTATGTATTACCTGCTGTATTCTTATAATAAAGTAAGCTAGAGAAAAGAAAATGTTATTAAGAAAATCTTATGGAGAAGAAAATAGATTTACAATAATGTACTGCACTTTTCAAAAAGCATCCATGTAAAAATGGGCTCATGCAGTTCAAATCCATATTGTTTGAGGGTCAACTCTACTGCACAAAGCAGCTCTCATGGTGTTCACCATGGTTTCCTCAATACCATGGTCAATGGTCCATTCGCTGTTCCACCTTTTTTGAGCCTGCAGCACCACTGGACAGAGTTGGCCACTCCCTCCTTGAAACCTCATATTCTTCTGGCTTCTATGACACCCACTCTTCTAATGTTCTTCCTACCGCCCTCTCCCACCACCCCTGGTTCCTCCCCTCAATTTTCTTTATGGCCTTTCTTCCTCTCTTTGAGCTTTAAAACTTGGCATCCCCCATGTTTGGTCCAGGATCCCACTGTCCTTTCTCACCTGTGCTTTCTTCCAGGGTGACATCATCTAGCTTATCATCTATATTTGGAAGAACATTCATGGACAAGAGCAAAATAAAGATATTTTTAGACATATAAAGACTGAAAAAGTTTGTATCTCACTACCTCTGGCTGAAAGCACTTGTAAAATAGGGTAAAAAAATTTTTGTGCCATGAACTCCTTTGGCCATCTAGTGAAGACTATCGATCCTTCTCAGAATATTGTTTTTAAATGGATAAAACAAAATACACAGAATTACAAGGGAAAATAATTACATTGCAATGTAGTTATCAAAATATCTAAACATAACGTGGCTTATAGTAATATATTTACTTCTTTGTTAATGTTTTCCATTAAAAGAGTTAATGAGACTGGTTTAATATAACTACACAATTTTAAGTAGCAATTAAGTATAAATTGGAGTTTGAGGATCTGCAACCTAGTAATATGATAGGAAAATATCTGGGATTTCTATTGGTGACAAAGACAACAACTAATACTGTGCTGGTATGTTCCTAATTAAAGGAAGTCCTAAATTATAATTGGAGGTTAGTGAAAATAAAGGTATTTTCTCACTCAAATTCATGGACTCCCTAAATTTTATTCATATGGTATCCATGAACCTGGATTAGGGATATATTTAAGAAAGCAGGAAATTGAACATTCAAAAACTGAAAGTTTAAAAACTACTTTTAAACTATTAGTTTTTAAAATTATTCATTAGGGGTGTCTGGGTGGCTCCTTTGGTTAAGCAACTGACTCTTGATTTCATCTCAGGTCATTACCTCAGGGTTGTGGGATGGAGCCCTATATCAGGCTTCACGCTAAGTATGGAAACTTCTTAAGATTCTCTCTCTCTCTCCCTCTGCCCCTTCCCCTACTTACACATGTTCTCTCTCTCTCTCTCTCTCCCTCTCTCTTAAAAGATTTAGTTAAAAATTACTAACTTGGAAATAGGATTATAAAGGAAAATATGAACTAAAATACTAGGTAACAGTGAAAAGGAACATAATAGGTATTCAATTAATACTTGTTTAATGAATAAATGGATCAAGGGGAGACTGGTTCTATCCTCATCCCCTTTTCAGCTGGCTAAATACACACCATCAGGTGAATCCAGTACTTCCAAAAGCAAAGTCACAGCATGGTTTTGCTAATACTGTGCACAACAATGTCTCCCCTGCATGATGTCCTGCTGGTTAACAGGGTTAGAGGGGTCCCCCTACATGAACAGGAAGGAGATCCACCATCTTGGCCAAAAAGTGGAAATAATTTCTGAGATAGAGCTGGAAATCCCTGGCACATAACCGATGCTCAATAAGATTGCCAAAACCTGCAATATGGAGGTAATTCTAACAGGACAATATCAGCTCCGGTCAGCCAGAGAAGGCCACTTTGTGGTCTCATTTGCCCCCCACACACACACACAAACGTACATCTCATCTCGTCCAGAGTCACCACTCCTGGCTCTACACCACCGTCTAACAGTTATGTCCCTGGACTACCACTTCTCTCAATTCTTCAAAAGAATAATACATTCTTTTTCAATGTCCTTTCAAGAATACATAATATGTCAGGCGCAATGACAGTGTTTGCTTGAGAAAGAAATCAGAAAGACTGGCTGACGCCTATGTCTATGAAGAACAACAAAGCCTCCGAAATTTAGCCCTGCTGCAGAAAAGCATAAAATTGGGCACAGGAATGGTGAGAATGGAAAATGCAGCACAAATGAAAATTAATCAAAACTTCTTAAGTTGAAGTCCCTGGGGAAAGGAAGAATGTGCCTTTGAAAAGCATAGAGATGTGGAATGCTGAAAAAACAACAGAACTCATGACTGAGCTTTGGGGAGCCCAAATACTCCGCATTTAGCAGTATCTTGTTAGACCAAGGACATCACGTTTTAAATACCTGTAGTGAATTACTTTTTTTTTTAAGATTTTATTTATTTCTTTGAAAGAGAGAGAGCATGAGCGAGGGGAGGAGCAGAGGGGGAGGGAGACAAACAGACTTAGTGTTGAGCAGGGAGCCCAACGCCCAACGCAGGGCTCAATCCCAGGACACTGAGCTAAGGACCTGAGCTGAAATCAAGAGGCAGATGCTTAACAGACTGTGCCACCTACATTCCCCTGTAGTAAATTACTTTTAAAGAAAATATTAAGGCACATAATTCCCGGATAGTGCCTATATTACTCGGGAAAATGGCTCCTGTTCAAAACAACTTGTTTGTTTTAATGTTGGGGAAAAGCCTTAGTTGTTCACTTTGAGTGACTTATGGATAGATTTATTGACTTCCTGTCTTCCCAAATTTAAGCCATGCATACAGCATCGCTTTGGCACCCTGTTTACCTGTTTGCTCTGTTCCCATTTCCCACATCGTCGCAGCAAACTCAGAGTCTGTCCGAGCTTCTAGTCAGCCTGGTAGTTGAGTTGGCAAACCCAAAGGCAAGGTGCTCTGGATTCTAGCCTGCACTTTTTGAGTTTTTCAGAAAGAGATGGGTAAGAGATTAGGGGGAAAGGTGTTCATGGTGGTTGTTACTGCCTTTCAAAATGGCCTACTGTCCAGGATACAGTCACCCTGTTTCATAGAAGTTGCCCATCCCCCCACAGTTCCAATAGCCCATCCCAGTACAACGAGGGGTCCAAGTTTCCAAGTTCAAGACCTCTCCCAACTTCTACGAATTAAAGTCTGCCTCTAGGGACCACTAAACTATTTTTAGACCTGATATATAGCACACAGAACACAGCTACGTATCAACAATTACATGATTATTCCAGGCCCACGTCCCTTAAGTTTGCCTCACTTGACCTGGACCATTAACAGCGGGAAAAACAGGAATTATTTTTAGTCTTTTCCTGAGTTCCTCTAATGCCATTCAACTTTCCATTTTCTTTTGGGCCATGAGGATCTGGCCTTTGTGCTTTACGTGACAGTACGTGTCCGCCGCTCAGGTGTACGTCTGTCTGGGACTGTTTATTTGAACCTCCTGAGCTCTCACTAAATACGGGCACTCTTACGAATGACCTCTGGCCCTTGGATCCCTTGCTAGTCAGTTAGAAATCCTCCCATATGTCCCTTCTTAAGTGCTAGAGTCACCTTCTACACAAGGTGCCTGCCCAGGCATTATTAATGTGCACTAACAGGAACAATATCTGAGTCTATGTCTGTGTTTAAGATGAAATGTTCCAGGAGCAAAGAAATGACTTAAAGAGAGAATTGGTTCCCTAAACCCACTAAAACACACACACACACACACACACACACACACACACACACACTCCTACTTCTCTGCATTGCAAAAGCAGGATGAAGACAGTGGCAGTCATTGTAGGGAATAGGGAATTCCGGACGGCAGAGGCATCTAGCATAGTTTACATCTGCACCAGATCTCTTACTAACTCCTCCCTCTTGTATATGAGAACATTATTTTCAGTAATAATCCTTATTTTCTTGATGAAATCATTCCAATTTGGAAAAGCTAAAAAAGAAAACATTTCACTCTAAAATATTAAAATTCAATGAAACATTTAAGGGGGAGGTAAGTTTTGTATCTGCAAAATGAAGAGTGTGATTTGCAGGTTGTACTCTCCTTTGAGATTTTAATCTTATTTATATATTTAAAAAATTTTTAAAGCTGTATTTACGAGAGAGAGAGAGAGAGAGAGAGAGAGAGAGCGCACATATGAGTAAGGAGAGGGAGCTAATCCCAAGCAGACTGCTCGCTGAGCTCAGAGCCCAATGTGGGGCTCGATCCCAGGACCCTGAGATCATGACCTGAGCTGAAATGAAGAGTTGGATGCTTAACTGACGGAGCCACCCAGGCAAGCCCTTCACTGCTTTAAATTTTAAGTGCAAATAAAACTTCAGGTGGTCCCAAATAATAACAAGTTGAAGCAACTCCCATTCTGCTTCTTGGTCTATACAACCACAATGTTAACCTCGTTTATTTTTAATCTCTGTTCAAATGTGGGGACACCTCATGCCCAGCGGCTGGAGCCACTTCAAACAAGCTCAGACACTTACAAGGAAAGAAGCACGTGCATTTGAGTCCCCTTGTGTCAGGAGTCACTATATGACTGAGGGTTTCGTAGATTAACTTCTATGTAGAACACAATCTTTATTTAAAAATAAGGAATGAGAGTCTGATCATCAGGAGCTTATATTACTGAAATTCACCAGTGATGGCAGCCCTTGTCTAGCAGTTAGACCAACAAAAGATTTTCTAGGAAGAGTATTTTGTCACTGACAATGTTTGGAATTGCTACCGTGTGGTGATAATATTTTAAAAGGCCTTAGTTGGTTTTATTATCGATTTTAAATTCTCTACAGATCACACACCACTTTATTGGCTGCAACTAGGGGATCCTCTCCCCACAAGCTGCCCTCGGGGGCCCCCAGTTCCAAAGGGTCTCTTGCAAGCTCCTCCAAGCCTGGGACACCTTGGTGTCTGAGGGTCGCTCCTTCTCTCTTCATTCACTAGCCTCATCTGTTTAACGTGGGACCAGTCCTTTCAGGGATACAGACCCAAAGGGGGGCAGAGGAGGACACTAGCAAAGAAAAGTGGAGGCGAGCTGGAGAAGGAAGCCCATGTGTATACCAGGACTCACTAAGGCATTTCCCATCTCCTTTGGAGGAAGCTGACCTCGCCTTTCCCCCTTCCCCGAGGCCCCCACCTGCTCCTCACTTCAGCTCCATCTGGAGACTGCTCCCTGGCCAGAGGAAGGAAGAGCCACACACTCCTCTTTCTCAACACAGTTCTGAGCGGCATCCCCCCCAGGGCACCTGAAAAAAAAGGGCAGTGTGTGGCTCTGACCAGGGGTCAGAGGGAAACCAGCTTCAGCTTCACTTGACTTGAAGGAAGGAAGCAGGAAACCCTGCTTGGGGCCAGGGGTGAAGCCGTCCTCCGGGGCCGGCTGTCCTATTACCTCCTGACCCCCTCTCTAACCAAGAACACGTGGGAATGGCTCCAGCACTGAAAGCCGAGCCTCTGCCGTGCCTTCCACTTTCCATTCTCGAGATTAAAGACTGCATCTTGCACAAGAAATGATCCTCTGGTTACTACTGTTTACACCCTGTCAGGCAGTGAGGGTCAAGCCACAAGTGAGCCTCACAACTCCATGAGGGAGGAGCCATTTTTGTCCCATTTTACAGACAAGAAACTCCATCTCATGTGGTATATATACACAATGGAATATTACTCAGCCATCAAAAAGGATGAAATCTTGCTATTTGCATCGACATGGATGGAACTGGAGGCGATTATGCTGAGTGAAATAAGTCCATCAGAGAAAGACAATTATCACATGCTTTCACTCATATATGGAATATAAGAAACAGTGCAGAGGATCATAGGGGAAGGGAGGGAAAACTGAATGGGAAGAAATCAGAGAGAGAGAGAAACCATAGAGACTCTTAACTGTAGGAAACAAACTGAGGGCTGCCGGAGGGTAGGGGGTGGGGGATGGGGTAACTGGCTGATGGTATTAAGGAGAGCACGTAATGGAATGAGCACTGGGTGTTATAACCAACTGATAAATTATTGAACACTACGTCTGAAACTAATGAACTAAACAACTATAAGCTGGCTAACTGAATTTAAATTTATAAGAAGAGAGAGAGGGAAAAAAAAAAAGAATGAAACTCCGTCTTGGGGCTGATTTATAGAGGATGGGACAGAGAACTGCCTCGTGTCTGAGGCCCCATGTCCTGCCTGGGGTGGGGTTGGCTGGGGGCTGAGTCACCCCGGGACTCAAGCGTCTGTGGACCCCAGAGCATCACCTTCAGATTATGGTCATTGTGCTGCTGGATGGACAGCACTGGGGGCCATCTCACATCGTTCATCAAACCTAGCTGTGTGGCGAGAAGATTTTAGAAAGCTATAAAGTGAACTTCTGAATAATTTATTAGTATAATATGTGTGCGATCAGATGCCAGGTGTCCTCCCGTTCCTTTCTTCCAGGTTTTCCCGCCCCTCAAAATATCCCTTCTCATGAAAGCATTATGAGCAAGGGTGGATTTAAATATGGTCATAGCGATGGTGTGTGGATTTGCCCACACACTCCATGCTACGCAAATCCTCTTTGCATATGTTTCTTCTTCTAAGCCGTGCATCATTCATTCATTCAGCAAATATTGATGAAAACCGGTGCTCCAGACTTACCCCCTGGAGAGAAGCAGTAACTAAAACAGCTGTCCTGTACGAGTTTACGATCTAGTTGGGGAAGAGTGCTGGTGAGCCTCCAGGTCCCCCTCGCCCTTCTCCCCCCTACTCTGTGCCCAAGAGGCCGACCCCACATCTTGCAGTGCATTGTCATCTTGGAGGGTGTTGGGAAGAACGGGAAGGTGGGAGATCCCACCGGGAGACTGCAGGATGGAAAGAAAGAGGATCCAGGTATTTGCTCCCTCCCTTCCTTGCCAGGCTGCGGTTTGGGCGGCAGCTGCATTCCTCTACCTTCTGCCCAATTCTGGGGAACTCCCTCTACCTCAGCCACAGATTTTGCCAGGCTCCTCTGACAGCCCAACATCAACCTCCTTGCCCCTCTGTAGCGTGGAGGAGACAACCACAGGCTTCATGGTGCCTACGCATGCTCGGTTGACTTAACTGACTACGGTTTTTCAGTTAGCCTTTGACACTGTCATTTCTGCCAGTAATATAGACAATAAACAAATGGGTTATGTATCAGATGAGCAAAAATGCTTTGTAGCAACATAAAGCAGAGTAATGGCAATAAAGTGTGTGTGTGTGTGTGTGTGTGTGTGTGTGTGTGTGTGTGAAACTTTCCTACCTGTAGGGCTGGAAGTCTTGCTTTAATAGTGTAGACTGGCCAAGCTCCAGCTGTGTGGGTTGAGTGCAGGCAGGGGTTGGAACTGAGGAAGCTCAAAGGTTTGGTGGGGACATCAGGAGATGGGAGGGCACTGGCTGCCCCGTGAGCTTGTGGACGCTCAGAACAACTGAGCAGACAACCACACTGATAAATCTGGGGGACTTCAACTAAAATCCCTATGTAGAAATTAAATAAATGAAGGGAAAGAACAAGTTAGGACAAATTTATTGCTTCTTGGGCTCAATGAAAGTCAGTCTGCTTATTTCCTTTTTATACGATTACTGTTAATTTCAATTATTTTTAGTAACTTCCCTTCAAACTCATCATTTCAAAACTCAAAGGTGACTTTCATTAAATGTTGGATTTTCTTGGGAGGATATGGAAGGCAGAGCTAATTTATTTCATTGGCAAACTTAGGGGCAAAATTGGGTAGTATCCAAAAAATCCTAAAATGTACATATAGTTTATTTCTTCTATCTGCAACAGAGACTGTTAATGGACTTGAATCTGCTTTGGATGGATGAGGATGTCCAGATGCTCTCAGATATTCAGAATGGTATTTGCATTTTAATACTATAGATAGAGGAGTTTTAGCCACTGGATGGGTCATCAAACCCTCACAGAAACTTGTTTTTTTGTGATTTGTATTTATTTCTGCTCCTGGGAGCCTCACTTTGATCCATCACTCATGTTAATAGTTGTTCATTTGGCCACTTACTATTTTTCACGTCAATCTTTTTCTTCTAAATCTTTGGTGTGAAAAAATTTAGTTTGTGACTATAACATTAAAAAGGTGGGTTGTTTTGGTTTTGTTTGTTTTGTTTTGTTTTGTTTGTAAGTGAAGAGAAACATGAAGCTTCCAGGATCTTTTCTTCTCCATCCATCCTTCCACTCCTCCCTTGTTTGAGGTGACTTTGCATTTCCCAGACTCTTCCTGCCTTATCTATCAAGGAGGAGATAACAACTGTTGGGATCTCTGTTGGCCTTAGCCAGTTGGCCACACTCAAAGACACCAAACGCCCATTTCCACATTCACGGCCCATTCGGTAAAGACTCAGAATCAAACTGTTTTAAAAGGTAGAGAAACGTGCTCAAAAGCTGAGGCTCTAAAGCTCTCCAAAGGGGCAGACCCTTCACGTTAAGTGTTTGCTCTAGGCAACAAGCGACTTCCTGCTTTACAAACAGCAGTTTCAAAGGGTTGATTTTTTAAATTCCAATGAAACCTACAAGTCACCATATTTTGACCACTTACAGGTCGAAATCAACCAGAATTTCAGGAATACTTGGATTAAATTTTCTTCAAATACAGAAATATTCAGAAGTTAAAGGAACATGAGAGAAAAGAAGGTAAGAGATTTAGTCATTCTTCCTTGCAGGAATTTTCAAATTTTAAAACAGCTTAAGAATCACACCAAACAGGGATGCCTGGCTGATTCAGTCAGTTAAGCGTCTTCCTTCGGCTCATGTCTTGATCCCAAGGTCCTGGAATTGGGTCCTGCATCAGGCTCCTTTCTCAGTGGAAAGCCTGCTTTTCCCCTCTGCCTACTGCTCCCCTGCTTGTGCTCTCTCTCTCTCTCTCTCTGACAAATAAATGAATAAAATCTTTAAACAAAACAAAGCCTTTCCTTTAATAAAAATCACACAAAACCGATGAACATAGAGGAAGGGAAGGAAAAATAAAATAAGATGAAAATAGAAGGAGGCAAACCTTTAAGAGACTCTTAACTGCAGGGAAGGAACTGAGGGTTGCTGGAGGGGAAGGGGGCGGGGGGAGGGGGGAATTGGATGATGGAAATTAAGGAGGGCACATGATGAAGTATGCAGCTGATGAATCAAGAAACTCTACTTCTGAAACTAATAAAACACTATATGTTGGGCGCCTGGGTGGCTCAGTGGGTTAAAGCCTCTGCTTTCGACTCAGGTCATGATCTCAGGGTCCTGGGATCGAGGCCCGCATCGGGCTCTCTGCTCAGTGGGGAGCCTGCTTCCTCCTCTCTCTCTGCCTGCCTCTCTGCCTACTTGTGATCTCTATACCTCTGTGAAATAAATAAATAAAATCTTTAAAAAAACAAAAACAAAAAAACCCACTATATGTTAACTAAATTGAATTTAAATTAAAAAAAGATTCACACAAATAAATAATTCAGCCTAATTTCTTGGCTATATGATCGGAGATTCTGCGCTGCAGGACCACTGACCAGTAGCATGAACACTACCTGGGAATTTGTTCAAAATGCCAATTCTTGAGACCACCCAGACTTCCATGTTCCAAAATCCTGGGGGGTGGGCCCAGTGATCAGGGTTAAAACAAGCTCTCCGGAGGTGATTCTGAGGTACACAAAAGTTTAATAACCACTGAGATAGAGCATGATTTTTTTTTTTTTGAGAAAAATACTGTTGCCTGGTCCCCAGGCCTAGGCCTGTTGAATCAAAAGGTCCACATATGTTTAGAGAAACACTGACAGATAGGGGAGCTGCTGGCTTAGTTCATGGAGACTCTCTCCTTTTCTCAAAACAACAAATTACCTTCAGCTAAAACCCTTAATCATCAGGGCTTCTGCCTACCTATCCAGCTTCACCGCCCTCTGCCACTTTGACTTCAGCTTCCTCTCTCCCCTTGAACCCGCTCAGTGCCCTGCAAGCACTGTGTTCTCCAGCCTCTGCCCAGAACTGCCTCCTTCCTCCATTTTCACTTGTCTAACTCCCATTGTCCTTCGAGGTCCACGTCAAGGTCATTCCCTGCAAGAAGCTGCCTCTGACTCCCTCTAGTTGTGTGTACACCTCTGCCCCTCACTGCCCTCTCTCAAAGCCCTTACTGAACTTCCCTGGAATGGCCCATTTATGATCCCCATTTTCCCCACTCTCACCCGCAGGGCAGGACCCCATCTGTCTATTGTGGAGTGCCTGGCACCTAGCAGAGCATTGGACACAGAGTAGGCCTGTGCTCGATGTTGGTGAGCGCATGATCGGAGGTGTTTTATGAGGTTAAGAGCATGGGATCTGGCACCAGAGTACCTGGGTTCAAGTCCAAGTTCTACCACTTACTAGCTGTGTAAATTTGGGCAAATTATGTAATATCTCTGTTCCTCAGTTGCCAGTGTCGATGATACTTTTGCTGTTATTATTAATTGGCCTCTCTGGGGAAGAAGCAACTCCGCCACAGGGTCTAGGCTGAGTGCTGTTTAAGAAATTGTTCATGCACGATGTCATTTTAATTTTCATAACAATCTATGAACTACTTAGCTATTCCCATCTGTGAGAGGGAGGGTTAGAACAGTCTATCAGTTTGCCAAAACTTGTTTAAAAACTATACAGACTTGAGGGCAAACAAATGGAGGAATTTGAGGCAGAATCTGAACCCCAAACCTAGGTCCTGTCACTGCACTCTATTGTGCCCTAAACAAGTTGCCAAGACATAAACACACCAAAAGTTAAACACATGATGGTGTGAGCGACGGGACCAAGCCGTGTAGGATTCTCCTCCAAACTTGCGGCTCAGAGAAGGGTTACAACTTTGGCAGGAAGACGATCCCTGCAAAGATGAGTCCAGATGGCAAAACAATTAACCTACCCAAAGGAATGCAGGGAGGGGTCCCTTATGCCACTAGCGTAAACACTTTTCTCAACACAAGCCGGGAGATACTTTCTAAATATTGTGACTTATGCACAGCTCGGTGTGCATCAGACCTTGGAAGAACCATCTCATGTGCTGTTTGAAAAGCCCATACTCTGCAGACCGCCCTCTTCCCCCCGCCCCAACATTCCCACCTGCCTGCACACACAGCTGGGCACGGGTCCGGGCGGAGCCCGGAAATCTGCATTTTAATCAGTGCTCCAGTCCGTTCGTTTGCCGGCGATGGCTAGTTCTCTTATGCTAACATTTTACACACATGATCACAAAAAAGCCAACACAGAGATTTTAAAGGGATGAGGTTCTTCAAAATAAAGAGCAGTTCACCCATTCTCTCCTCTTAGCCCCAGGGAGGACGCAGAGCTGGGCGAGCCTCAGGCTCTGTCCTGGAAGCCCTGACCTGTCTTGCACGCCCCTGGAAGACAGCAGGTCATCTGGATTCTGCAGACTCAGGGCTCAGGCTCATTCGTCTGGG
The DNA here is from genome assembly GCA_002007465.1 of Ailurus styani. Taxonomy (NCBI): domain Eukaryota; kingdom Metazoa; phylum Chordata; class Mammalia; order Carnivora; family Ailuridae; genus Ailurus; species Ailurus styani. The sequence goes on from LNAC01000172.1 coordinate 2,315,072, forward strand.
GCCTCCACCGTCCTCCTGCAGACAACTGTGCAAATCGATCTCTGGCTTCAGTCTGCAGGTGCAGTTTACGTAACACCAGCTTCCTGGGGAAGCATTGACCTTGACAAACACTCAGTCCTGTTCCAACAAGGCCACCCCACTTCAGGTGCATGAAATTACACTGTCATTCATGACACATTCAGAAACTCTCCCTGAGGCAAAATTTAAATTCAACAAGAAGTCCAAACTGTTGTTTAAACAAGGATTGAAAACTTATATAGGAAGCGTTAAGAGTTGTGATTTCAATTTTAATATTTTAAATGTGCATAGCTTAGCTTTAAAAATTACATTGAAATCCGGGGCACCTGGGTGATTCAGTCGTTTGAATGTCTGACTCTTGATTTCAGCTTAGGTCATGATCTTGGGGTCCTGGGATTGAGCTCCGCGTCCGGGCTCCATGCTCACAGGGGAGCCAGCTGGAGAGTCGCTCTCTCCCTCTCCCTTTGCTCCTCTCCTCCTCTCTCTCTCTCTCAAATAAATAAATAAATCTTTTAAAAAAATTATATTAAAATCAAAGCTTCTTAAAACATCCATTGCAAAACAGTACAGGTGTTATTCAAGCTCAGGGATAAGCTCACCAAAATGTCTGTGAAAGGACACTTTCCCTTTCCCAATTTTCTATCAAACTTTGAAGGAAAGCCTGCTGTGCCAGGTACGACGCCAGGGGCCAGGAATAAAAAGATGAATAAGACAGCGTCCCTGCCTCCTGGGAGAACGTGCACATGAACAGTCGTTGTGAATACAAATACACAAGGCCTCTCAGAGAGGCTTGGGGAAGTGCTGTGCGAACAGCTAAAAGAGAGGTGAGTTCTGCACATGGGCGGGGGACCTTCAGAAGCACGTCACTGGGTGACATTTAAAACGGGCTCTGGAGGGCCAATAGTTTACTGGACAGAGAAAGGAGAAAAGAGGACTCTAGACAAAGGAATGGAATGTGGCAGGGAGCTGGTGCAGGTGGAGAAGAGAAGGTCATCCAGATCACAGCCATCAGGGAGCTGAGGGCACAGCAGAAGGGAAGGACCTACAAAGAAAACAGGAAAGACTCAGCGAGAGAAGTAGGAGGGAGACTGTGGGGTTCCAGCAAGCAGGGACCAGACTGGGGGAGGCGCTTATCAACAACAGGTGCTGTGGGCGATGAAATGCCATCGGTTCAGGGACATGGGGGTTAGAGAGAATCTGGGCAAGCACATTTGCCAGTGGGTAGCGGGGAGGGCAGGGGGGAGGGCAGAACCCGGCGGTTTGCAGGGTGAGGGCTTCGTGAAGATGGGCACAGCCAAAATTCTTCAAAAATGTATTTGGCGAAAGAAAAGGAAGATGGAGGAGCAGTTTGGGGTTGGGGAGGATTTGCTGTTCCTATCGTTTTGAAATGAGGAAGGACCTGAGTAGGATTCAAGGATAATGGGAAAGAGCCAATTAGAGAGGAGAGTAGTGAGGTCACTGGGGGCAGTCGGGGGATGGGAGGGCGAGGAGTGCTGAGCTCTGGATGCGGGAAAGGTCATGTCTCAAGACAGGAAAGGAGGAGGGAGAGATGGGTGTTGAAGTTGATCCTTTCGTGGAGTTGGTGTGAGAAAGCGAGGGAGTTATTTCCTCTGGGAAGACAAAGCTATCTCCTGGGAGTAGTGTGCGTGTGTGTGTGTGTGTATGTGTGCACATGTGTGTGCATGTGTGTGTGTGTGTGTGTGCATGAATGCACGTAGGTGTGTCTATGTGCACTCATGTGCTTGGTCATGCTGGTGCTTGGAGTTTTGTGGGCAGAGAAGACACTGAAAATGTCTCTGGGGAGACTTTGTCTCCAGCTGGGTGAGGAGGGTTCATGTATCTCTTCTGATCATCCCAGATGATGATCACGTGCCTCCTCCCTTATAACACATGAGTGCGTGTCTGTATATATGTGTAAAATTATATATTTTTGACTTTTCTTGCAGGCAGAACTTCTGCTTCCCCTTGGTGCCCAGGAGAATTTAGGTCTGTAGCATCCGGCCAGTAATCCACTGGGTTGATTGAAAGATCTTCAGCTCATGGTGCCCCACGTTAGGCAGTAAATGGATCCCAAATGAGAACAGCAACTGTCATTCTAGAAGAGTCCTGCCCCAGAGACAGGGAACTAAAACTGGGTCAGACTTTTTCATAGGAAACCATATATGGTAAAGAAAGTAGTTTTTCCTGGTCTAAACCATGACTGGGTGCATGTTATGATACTGAATGAAAGCTTTTAAAATGCCACACTTTGTGTTTTATTATCTATTTCTTCTTCACCAACACACACACACACACACACACACACACACACGCTGACGCACACAGGCACACATACACGTGCACACCCATGCACCCCGAGATCTCCCTGCTTCTTAGCAGGCTGGAAGAGTGTTTGTTCTGTGATGTGGGGACATGGGAGAGGTGGACAGGAGCAAGGGTTAAGTCAGGATCTCTAGTAATGCTTCCACTTGTTCTCTGAGGACTAACAAAGAGAGGAAGCAGGGCCTTTGTAGAAGGAAATTCCCAGGCCCCACTTCGGACATTCGCAACCTGCCCTGTGAACCCCTGAGGGGTCTCTGATAATAAACACTTGCAAACAAAACAATCCATAAAGGCATTTTTAACAACATTCTCGCTTTTTCACCAAAGGGCTAGAACACCTTTTCCTGCATCTGCAGACCCAAAGGGGGCTAGACATCCACCTACTAGCAGCGTCCCACAATCCCCCTTGCCCCCGGAGACTTTGATGGTGCAGGGGCCCCATCCCCACACAGGGCTGCTGGAATGCAGGCCGCAGACCCTACACAGAGTGGGTAGGGGCCACCACATGCTGACCCGAGATCCACGCCTTCATCTTCCACAGTGAGTGTTGCAACCTTGAGTGTAATGCAGTGACCTTCCCCAGTAGTAGGAACAGCTTGACAATGACATGACAGCTCTACCAGCAAAGTCTGCCAGTGAAGTCACAGATTAGGCTTCTTTTTTTTTATAGTGGCAAATAATAATAAAAGATCAAACAAACAAAAACAAAAAAGCAGGCCTCAAAACAGCAACAACCAAATCCCTCTGGAGCCTTGATGGTAAAGATTTTGACAGTAATTTCTTGTAAGGTGCTCAAAGCATATTAGGCCCCAAATGCAAAACTTGTAGCAGAAGTCTAGTTTCAGTCAGTTAATTTGTAACATTGTACCTTATTTTGCCCCAAAACTAATAGGACACGAGGTTTGTCGCACCCATTTCGTAGATAAATAAATTAAGGAACAGAAACTGGCCTATGATAACAACGAAGATCCAGGTGATTCAGATAAATGTCTGATACCTTCTCTCTGTGTGTTTATGTGTGTGTGTGGCTGTATGTAAGTGCATGGATGTTTTTGTACTACAATATGCTTGACAACCCCTTTATTAATTGTGGTCAAATGCAGGATCTTTGAATGACATCCCTGTTTCTGGGCTAGACCAGAATCTACTTCATGGCACCCGTGAGGATTAGATCCTTGGCTGCCAATGGAAAGCTGAGCCTTTATTTTTGAAATGCCCTCACGGGTCCCTGGGATATTTTTAGATAAAATAATCATACATGTCTCCTCATTTGCATCTGCCCAGAGCCCGGTGGGCGACCTCCATGTTGACCCTGGCACTCAGGACCATGTAGACTGAGGGAATGACAGGTTCCAGATCTCCCTCTGGGCGGGGTTACCATGAGCCTTCCACTCAGGCCTCCTGCCCTTTGTACTGTAACAATGCACGGAAACACAGCCTTGTTAGAGGAAATTCCCAGGGCCATAGTTTGGACATTAGACAGTTGCTTTGCTATGCTGGCCAGGCTGATGTGCATCTAAAAATAAACACACTGATCTGTATGGGTGTCTATGATTTTGCCATGAACAGTTCATTATATTTCAAAGGGTTATTTTTTTTTAACTTTGTTTTTAAGAGAGCAAGTGTAGGTAAGCCTGGAGAATAAAATATATCCCAGGTTCGGTTAGCTTTCACAGAATAGAGCATTTGCTGATACCCATTTCTGCGGCGAGGACCGCTGCTCTTCTGCTCTGGGATTCTAGAACAAGACTGAAGAGAGCATGGCACACTGACTCACTCCCCAAATGACTGCAGATGGTGCGAGTGTTTCAAAAACCCTTGATCAGACAGTCCATCTGCGTCCACAAAGGCTAAAGTACTAGCAAAGAAGCCTGGGGTAGCCTAGCAATAGAGGATGCACCTGGGACCCACCTGAGCTAAATTCTCTGATTCTAAGTCTCCAGGTCCTTAACTGGCAGAGGGGCTGTGATCAATATGGCTCATTTAGCAGAAAAGGAAGGTGGATGGCCACGATGGCTGAAGACCTCAACTCAGAGCAGGCAGATAGCGCCAACCAGCTCTCCTCTCCCCGTAAGAGTTATGTACCCGCTCATGGTTCCTGCCATTTAGAGGAGAGTAGCACCATTTATTTTGCATTTGTAAAAATTAGATTTCTGGGGGCACCTGTGCGGCTCAGTTGGTTAAGCCTCTGCCTTCGGCTCAGGTCATGATCCCAGGGTCCTGGGATCGAGCCCTGCATCGGGCTCCCTGCTCAGCGGGAAGCCTGCTTCTCCCTCTCCCTCTCCCCTCTTCTGTTCCCTCTCTTGTCGCTGCCTCCCTCTGTCAAATAAATAAATAAAATCTTTAAAAAAAGAAGAATTAAAGATTAGATTTCTGAACAGTTAAGAATACATTTCCATAGAGTAGTGCTTCTGTTTTATGGATATAGCAGAGATCAGAGACAAAGCTCTGAGTCTTGCTGCTACTTGTCTGAACCTAGCTTGGTAGAAAATGTACCAAAATGTGGCAATTTTCCATCAAATAAGAATGAGTTTGCAGCACAAGGAGGAACCCACAATCTAGTTAAAGAGTAACCCAAGAAGAGTGGTTTGGGGTGAACTTTTCCCACTTCATTGTTTTCATTTCTTTTTTGCTTTTCCTGGAAGTCCATTGTAGCTCTATTGTTGTGGCAAAGACCCTATTTAGAAATGATCGCAGCAGATATGTTGGGCGAGGTGGTAAAAATGCAGCTACGATCACTCTACAGCCTGATGATATATTTTTTTTTTTTTTGTAACCCTCCTTTGGTGGTTTGGGTTGGGAACCTGACATCACAAGACTCCTGGTAGCTTTGAGCGGGAAGGACCTAGAGGTCATCACCCGGACTCCACCCAGTGCGGGCATCCCTTCGGGAACACCCCAGCCATGGGCTAACAGGGTGCTGGCACACTGCCTGGGACAGGGCGTTCACCACGCTGCAAGGCAGCTCACCCGGTTTTAGACAGTTCTGATGGTGGGTCAATCCTTCCACACATTGAACCAAAACCTGTTACTCTATAATTTCCACTCATCAATCTTGTGTTGACTTCTTTTCCCACATGGAGTGATCTTTAAAAATTTGAAGGCAACCTCCACGTGCTATGAGACCAACTTTTCACTTCGAATATCTCCTGGTTCCTTCAACAAGTCTGCAAATGACAATTTTCTCATTTTCACCAGGTTGGCCAGCCTCCTCTTTTAAGATCTGATGTATGTCTTGAGGCAACACATTAGATACTGAAACTGATTAATCTCTACAACCTTGTGTGCTAAAGATTATCTGCATTTCCAGAAATGAAACCAAGACTTTGCAAGATATAGCTACTTACGAAAGGAAGTGGCAGAAGGGAGATTCAAAACCAGGTCTGCCTCTTTCTAGCTCACCACATGCCTCTGATTAGAAAAGAAATGTCAACCAGGTACAGCCAAGGTTGATATCAGGTACATTGTGAGACTGGTGAGGTCGTTAAACCTCTTATGCAGGCTGACCTCCCTTTTGTTGCTACAACTTGTGCTTACTAATAGAGATTAATGTTAACTTGAATGGTTGGGAACTGACCAGCAGAAAACACTGGCTGCTGAAAGGCAATGATAGACAAGGTGGGTGTGCAGGAAGTATGGAGGCAAAGAGATGCATGAGTAACAGGAAGCAAGAAGGAATCCGGGAGGTCTAGGGAGCATTTCCTTTGGAAGCTCCAGATGATGATGGAGCAAGACAAGCAGGCTTGAAGACTGAAAAAGTCATTATCTGTATTGCCCAAGCAGTTTGCTCCAGACTAAGCTGCTGGTTGTGTCTTGAGAACAAAGACAAGGTGTCCATGCACCCCATGGGAGCACCAAGCATGGGGACAATGTATACTATCCCCTGCCCAACATTTAGTTCTAGGTGACATCTGGTTAAGACACAAATCTTTAGGTGGAAAAGGAAAAAAAGAAATCTTTGTAGTTCTGCCACAGTGAGGGTCAGGGACTGGCTATATGTCTTGAAGCTTTTAGATTCATCCTGTACTACTTGGTAGAGCTACATTCTTCGCTTCCTCTGGGTGCTTTCCAAAGACAGAGATTGCCCGAGGATGACACTGGCTCCTTGCTTAGCTGCCCTACTTCAACTAGCTCTGTACCCAACAGCTAATGTCAAGTGGGTTTCTTCAAACTGCAGGGCACTGCTCCCCAGGAAACATTGCCACACTGTGCTTGCTGGTTGAGCACATGGCAGAGTAAAGCCACGACTCCCTTAAGATCTCTTCTTTGCCAGCTTGACTCAGAGTACTACAGAGCATTGCCTTTCAGTAATCATGCAGCATGAGAGAAGGTGAGCACAGAGACTCCCTGGACATCATCTTCTCTGTGGACCCTTAAAGACAGGAGCTTTTCTTCCTTATAGCTCTGTATCTTGCTCACCATTAGAGAAAAATCGAAGTTCAGAGAATGGATGGGGCCCCTCCCTAACTCACATGGCAAGTGAATTCCAGGTGCAGGACTGCATCAGGGCCCCAAACACAACCCAGCTTTCTTCCTGCTAAATCACACTGCCTTTTAGCACCCAATGCCTTTCCCTGGATATGCCAATATGTATTAGAGATCAGACTTCAGCTTTCCTTAATTCCTTTTAGGGAGAAATGGGAGAGAGAATGATCAAGAATGTGCTCTCTGTATGGGGAGCTGCATGGAGGCAGTAGTCACATCTGTGCCATTTGCCATCATACCCCAACCACATAGCACAGTGTCTGGTAGGTGTCAGGTGCTCAGTACATACATGCTGAAAAATGAGTAAGTCTCTTACTTAGAGTGGTGGACAGCAGGGGCCCCCACAGAGAAACACCTAATGGGAGAGGCTATCCATAGAGACATAAAGAAATAGATTCTGGGGGTGCCTCGTGGCTCAGTCGGTTAAGCGTCCAACTCTTGATTTTGGCTCAGGTCATGATATCAGGGTCATGAGATCAAGCCCCATGTTGGGCTCCATGCTGAGCATGGAGCCTACTTAAGATTCTCTCCCTCCCTCTCCCTCTGCCCACTGCACCCCCACTCACATGGGTTCTCTTTCTAGAAAAAATAGATTCTGAAAGGTATGGCACACAGTGGATGCTCAAAATACTTGGTGGAAAAAATCCAACAAAGTCTCATAAAAGACAGCATGGGAAAATATTATGGGGACTGGCAATCTCCTTAGAAAACTTCAAACTATAGACCTCAGTCTGGTAATTAATTTGGGCTCTTCAGTCAATATGTCCATTCATTTGTTCATTCATTTGTTCATTCATTTCCTCATGAAGTCCATAAACACTGATCAGGCACATTCTCTGCACCTGGCATTGCTTCAAGAGCTGTAGATTCAGAACTAAAAGCCCAATAACTCTCACAGATGAAAATAAGCATAGTAGTCATAATAGAGTGTGCTACAGGCTAGGACAGAAGCATTTCGCCAAGTGCTATAAAGCACAGACTTGAGAGACACTTGATCTGAGGCAGACTGGATGAGGGGATGGTGGGTAACTAAGCAGGCTGCAGATGAAGATGAATAGTGGCCTCCTGAACAGGGAGAACAGCACGCAGAGATGTGGGTAGGGATTCGAGCTCTCACATCTTGGGGAAAGATAAGGTGTTCAGTATAGCAGGAAAGACAGGTGGTGAGAGGTAAGGCTGGATGGGATGAAAAAGAACAAACTCAAAAGGTCTTGTCTGCCTTCCTTAAGTTGGGGTTTCTCCAGCTTTAATGTGCATATGAATCTCCCAGGGACCTGGTTAAAATACAGATTCACTAAGTCTGGGAAGGGAATGGAGAATTTTCATCTCTAACAAACTCCCAAGTGATGGGTGATGCAGTTGGTCTCAGAACGGTCTACCCTTTAGGTAGCAAGCTTGTAAGCAATGGGGCGAAGAGGAAATATTTCACTGAGGGGAGTGATATTATCAGAATTGCATTTTCCCAAGCACTCTGTAGTAGGATATGGAGGATGGAATGGAAAGAGACTGTGCTAAGGTAGAATTCATAAGTGGCAGGCAATTATGAGCATCTGAACTGAATAAGCTTGGAAAGAATAGCCAGTGTTCAATAAATGGCTATAAACTGGCTGATATTCTGTGAAGTGACTGTGAAGTCACCATAAAATATTTCTCCCAGAGGAAGGCATAGTCTTGAAGACAAAAACAAAATAATACAAACATAAAAGGCAAAAAAATAATCCAGAGAAATATGTCCTGTTATTTGAATAAAGCTTGACCCCTCTCCAGGTCTTGGCTGACACATCATCTTGACTCTCAAAAGTGACCAACAAAAGCCACCAGCCAAGGGGTGAGCACTATCCCAGCAACTAGTTATCACAACGGAATAAATAAAATCATTTATTATTATATCATTTATTATTATATCATTTATTATTATAAAATCTCCACCATCATTTGATAGACATTGTCACTACGTGCTTCTGATTTCAGGAAACTGCAGAGAGAGCAATTATTTCATATTTTCAAACATGGAAAATTAACATGGAAGTCCATCAGATCCTGAACAGAATGCTTGTTTGTTTACTTATAACTAATAGGTACTCGAAATTAGAAACAGCTCTTTTGGGCACCTGCGCGGCTCAGTCGGTTAAGCATCTGCCTTCGGCTCAGGTCATGATCCCAGGGTCCTGGGATCGAGTTCCACGTCTCCTCCCTGCTCAGCAGGGAGTCTGCTTCTCCTTCTAGTCCTTCTCCCTGATCGTGATCTCTGTCTCATGCTTGTTCTCTCAAATAAATAAATAAAATCTAAAAAAAAACAAAAACAAAAACAAAAAAAACAAAAACACCAATCTCTATTTCTGTGATAAATCCTCTGTGAACTCTGGTACATTTTTAACTCCCCCAAAAATTAAATTAAAATTAAAAAACAAAAAACAAAAAAACAAGACCACCTCAGGAAAAAAAAATGGTAGGGTTCTATGTTTTGAAAAGAAAGGCAGGCGGTAAGATTTTCCCCTTCTGCAGAAGCCAAAAACATGCAACTTCGAATGAGATTTGCCCTCCAAAGACAATAAGAGTCAGCTTCATGTTTTATGTACCATGCTAGTTGGCATTCTTTATCCACACACGTTCAAATTCAAAACCCCCAAATGTCACCTCCCTGCTCACAATTTTTTCTCACAGTCCAGTAATCAGTAAATCTCAACAAGACACACATGTTGAAACCCCGCAGCCAACTAGAGAAGCCGTATGGACACACACATCTCCTTCAGAGCAGCTTGATCCACAAGACAGAACAAAATAATTCAGGGACCTACCTTTCTCTTCTGTGGTTTGCAGCCTCCTAAAATTTGACCCAGTACTGGAGATCTTCCCAAGAACCTCTTAAGTGAGGTGAAGCTCAAGGGCCTCCCATTCAATCACACAGCCACAGGAGGGTGGGGTTTCCCAAGACGAGACTTCAGATCCTCAGGGCTCACACAGACCTCAGGGAGCAGAGGTGAACTGCCTTCTGTTCTCTGTGGCAGGAAAGAGCTGGAAGACACAGTGTGGCTGGAGGTGGGGGCGGAGGCTGGGGGAGGGGAAGTAATATGGGAACCGTAATAAATGAGAGATCCTCTCCACATGATTTCCTGTATTTGGTGCCTGTTGCCTTTCTCCAGGCTCCCAAGAGGAAATAAGAAATTTAAACTTGTCCTTTGGCCACTGGAAAGAGAAGAATAAACATGCTAAGACCCATGAAAATCCGAATGAGCCGAGCAACAGGCAGGGAGGGAGCTGATGGGTCAGCTAGCTTTACCTTTCACCAAGTGCTTTCTTCCTGAAATTTCTCCAAGTGTTTAACTCCGCAAAAGTCAAGGATGCCCTCGTCCTCTCCTGCTGGGCTGAAGCATTTTCTGGCCACAGTGCAGATGTTGTGTTACAGAGCCACTGAAGAGAGGAAGGTCGGAGCAGGCCTGAAGAGTCTGTTTGCCATCAGAAGGAAAGACCCTCTCCTTTCCGTCTTTGGAAATGCTGGTGACATTCTGTGCCTCGTCTTGGGACAACTGCTGGAGTCCTCTGGCCATTTTGCCTTAGGGTTTAAAGAATGATCTGAAGGCTACCATCCGTAGATTGCTGGAAGCAAAACCCCCTCCATAATTTGCGGGGCTCGGTACAAAAAAAAAAAAAATGAAGACGCAAGGCCACAAATTAAGATTTTCAGGATGGTGACAGCAGAACATTAAACCTAGTACGAGGACCCTGCCGACATGGGCTCTACCCACCTGCACAGCTCGCACACCCATGAGGCTTTAGGAACAAGGCTGGAAACTATGGGTGCACGGTTTTAACCAGCTGAGTTACCAAGTGGCTGGGGCCGTTGACATCTTGTCCGGAGAGGTGACAGTCAGCCCTCAAAAGCAGTGCACCCAAAGGCTGGTGCGGGGTGGGGGTGGGGGGGTATACATAAAATTCTAGGTTGGGGGTGTGAGCAGGTGCGACACAAAAATACCACACCAGTGGTCTTCTTGCAGACCTTTGGCTCACCTCCAATCTGTTCTCCTCCCTGCAGTCGGAACAATCGCTCTTAAATGCAATCCTCATATGATTCACATGCTTAAAATCTCTCTGTGACTTAGGATCCAAGGCCAAGCCCTTCTGCGTGGCTTCCAGCCCCTTCAGCACCGGGCGCTGACCAACCTCTCCAGCCTCCCCTCAAAGCCCAACACCACCCTTGCCCCCTTCTCATTCCCTCCTTCCCTACCTTTCCCCAACTGCTGGGAATCATTCTATGAAGAATTAATCCCCCCTGGGTCCCCAGTCCTTCAAATCTCTTGTCCTGCAGTTAACACCTATTTCTGATTGCCGGGACCCCTTGCTTTTCTTCCTCGGGAAACCATGCTTCTCTCAAAGTGATGAAGACTCACCCACTGTCCCTGGCCCGCAGCTGAGCTGTAAACTCTGCGAAGTCGTGGACTGTGTCTGTTTCGTCCCAGACCCAGGGCCCAGGAGGATGGGCTTTGTGCAAGTTTAGCGTTAGCAGGAGATAACTGCCCCCCTTTAGGCAAAGGGAAAAACAGAGGACTCAGAGAAGAAGAGAAGATGGCTGTCAGGGTTTTACAGTTGAAACCCTGGCAGAATGGGACAGTCTCACAGGTGATATCACAGTGCTCTTAATCTTCATTAAAATGCCAGTTTGTCATGTGCCGTCCCTCCCTGTTCTCACAGGGCTATACTGTCGGGAGGAAATGACTTCTAGTCCGCAAAATGAAGCTTTAGACCAGCGAGCCAGGAGGAGCAAAGTTAGTTAGGGCAAAGGAAAATTGGAAGATGTTGGAGGTGAGGAGAGGAAGGGAGAGAAGATGTTGGAGGTGAGGAGAGGAAGGGAGAGAAGATGATGCTGGTGGGAGGAGGAGAGGAGAGAGGGGACAGGAGGGGAATGTGGGAGCAAGAAAGGGAGGCAAGTCAGGTCTGCTGAGGTGACAGAGAGCACAGGGATCCAACGGAGGCTGGAAAACAGGGGGATGGAGAGGATAGCAGGAAAATGACAGGGTGGGCCAGCATTTCACCCAGAAACAGAGCACCCGAGGCAGGCTCCATGCTCCCTTCCCAACGCCCGTGACTTTCTCAGCTCTCTCATCAATCAAACCGTGTTTTCTAAAAATCAAAAGGCATGAGGGGGACTATGGACATGCCACAGCGTTGCTGTTATGACACAAATCAAGTTCTGAGGTTTGTTTGGATTTGGAAATATTTTCCTCATGGTTTTGGACACTTGTACAGCAATGTTACTACTAGGATTGCGGAGTGTGCATTCTGGTTGCTTCTTGTGGTTCCTCTAAACCAGCAAGTCACTTTGTGCATGTGTAACGGCTGCATTTGTCTGGGAAGCCCTTATTGATGTTGTCTGGTTAGAGTGCAAACTATGGTAACAGGTCCATAATCTAACATCTATAAAAATAACCTAAATAAGTTGGATTTTGAATAGCTAGTCTGGGGAAATTAATTGAAATTTAATATATGCATGTATCTATAATAAAGGAAAGATTTATCAGACCAATAGTTTGAATTTTCTTCATAGCTCCTCAATTTTGTTTCTAACTGATGAGTATTTCTATTAAAAACAGAATTGTTGGGTCTCCTGGGTGGCTCAGTGGGTTAAAGCCTCTGCCTTCAGCTCAGGTCATGATCTCAGGGTCCTGGGATCGAGGCCCACATCGGGCTCCCTGCTCAGCGGGGAGCCTGCTTCCTCCTCTCTCTCTGCCTGCCTCTCTGCCTACTTGTGATCTCTCTCTCTGTCAAATAAATAAATAAAATCTTTAAAAAAAACAACCAGAATTTTCAGGGCACCACTGTGGCTCAGTTCAGTAAGCATCCAATTCTTGATTTCAGCTCAGGTCATGATCTCAGGGTCCTGGGATCCAGACCTGAGTCCTGCTCCACGCTCAGCAGTAAGCCTCTGCCCCTTTCCCTTGCCCCTCCCCCGGTGCGCACATTCTCTCAAATAAATAAATAAATAAATAAATAAATAAATAAATAAATAAATAAAATCTTCAGGAGGTGGGGGAAGAACTATCAAGAAAATAGACTTTATTTATTTATTTTTATTATTTGCTCCAGGGATACAGGTCTGTGAATCATCAGGATTACGCATTTCACAGCATTCAGCACAAACCCTCCCCAACGTCCATAACCCATCCACCCTATCCCTACCCCCCACCTCCCCATAACCCTCAGTTTGTTTTGTGAGATTAAGAGTCTCTTATTGTTTGTCTCCTTCCTGATCCCATCTTGTTTTTTTCCCTCCCTACCCACCATGACCTCCCGCCCTGCCCCTCAAACTCCTCATATCAGAGAGATCATATGATAATTGTCTTTCTCTGATTGACTTATTTCGCTTAGCATAATGCCCTCCAGTTCCATCCACGTCGTTGCAAATGGCAAGATTTCATTTTTTTGATGGCTGCATGGTATTATACCACAACTTCTTTATCCATTCATCTGTTGATGGACATCTAGGTTCTTTCCATTGTTTGGCTATTGTGGACATTGCTGCTATAAACACTGGGGTGCATGTGCCCGTGAGGAACACTACCTTTGTATCTTTAGGGTAAATACCCAGTAGTGCAATCACTGGGTCGTAGGGTAGCTCCATTTTCAACTTTTTGAGGAACCTCCACACTGTTTTCCGGAGTGGCTGCACCAGCTTGCATTCCCACCAACAGTGTAGGAGGGTTCCCCTTTCTCCGCAACCTCGCCAACATCTGTCGTTTCCTGACTTGTTGATTTTAGCCATTCTGACTGGTGTGAGGTGGTATCTCACTGTGGTTTTGATTTGTATTTCCCTGATGCCGAGTGATGTTGAGCACTTTCTCATGAGTCTGTTGGCCATTTGGATGTCTTCTTTGGAGAAATGTAGAGACTTCATTTAAAGTGGGAAAAGATGACTGTCACAGAATGTCAAGTGCCATCTACCAGACCCTTTGGGAGGAACTGAATCTGTAAGAGTCTATACCTTTCATTCTCCTTGCTCAGCCATTTTATAATTCTGAAAGATACAGATACATAGTAATGCAAATGATTCTCATTTACATAAATACACATTAACTTTCTCTAATAAAGACCTTTGATTCCCACTCCATAGAAATTATTATCCCAAGCATTCCATCTGAGCACTCTATAGGACATTATTTTTGTATTTATTAGAAAATTCAGTTTAGTATTCCTGATGGCCTATGTTGTAAATATATCTACGTTGGAGACTTTTCTTTGAGCCACTTTTAACATCTTACCATCCCTTCTTTAATTAATGAATTAAGGGCGCCTGGGTGGCTCAGTGGGTTAAAGCCGCTGCCTTCGGCTCAGGTCATGATCCCAGGGTCTTGGGATCGAGGCCCATATCGGGCTCTCTGCTCAGCGGGGAGCCTGCTTCCTCCTCTCTCCTCTCTCTCTGCCTGACTCCCTGCCTACTTGTAATCTCTCTGTGTCAAATGAATAAATAAAATCTTTAAAAAAAAAAAATTAATGAATTAAATAAAATCTTTGCTACAGGTTCATTTTTTATTGCATGAGAGTGATGATTTCACCTTTTGGAAAATGATCTTTTAACAAGAATCGGGTGACAATCAGTAGATACAGTAAGTTGTATTGGGCAGAACTTGTTTCCTTTAATATTTTGCTAAGTTGTATATATTCCCTGCGATGTAAAATATGAACAGGGAATAAATGAAGCATGTTGACTGTCAAAGTAAATAACAGAACCGTCTCAGCAGAATAATTTAGGAGAGTACAGCTTCTCAGTGAGGGCAGAAGAATAGGCAAAGCCCCAACTGGGACTGTCCGAAGCCACAGCTGGACACAGGTTCACCAGGCAGAGTAAAATTGCCCAAGTCTGGACTCTTGGAAACTAGTACTTTGGAAGTTAGAAGACCTTCATAAGCAAAAGGCATATATTTCAGGTACTTGATAGTTCTTTAAAACAGTATTTTCAGAGGGCACCTGGGTGGCTCAGGAGGTTAAGCGTCTGCCTTCAGCTCAGGTCATGATCCCAGGATCCTGCTCAGCAGGGAGTCTGCTTCTCCCCTGCTTCTGCTCCTCCTCCCCACACATGCACTCTCTCGCTCTCTCTCTCAAATAAAAAAATAAAATCTTTAAAAAAAATAACAGTATTTTCAGGAATTCTAGCTGCATAGACAGCCATCCAGAAATATCTCACTATCAATCAGCTATAGCAAACCTAGCATTTGGCCAGGAAGAGACCAGAAACTATCAATATATTTGTGTGATCTGGTTTCTCTTTAATTTTAATATTTGTTTTATTTCTTAATTGCTGTAACTTGCAATATAGATTTGTAATATCAAAAACATAAAATAATTTATCTTTAAGGAATGGTCTGGTCAGTTCAGTCTGCTGCCTAAAGTGCTTGGTGTCCGATAAGCAAGTAAACATAAAGGCTTTTTGGGTTTTTACTTCTAAAATGAATGTTATTCGTTCCATTATTTGGAGGGGGGAAATATAACACTCCTAACAGCCCAGTGTGGAAGTATGGATGTTTTTCTGAGAAGAATGATGCCTGGCTTGGGAGGAATCATGAAGTATAAACAGTCATGGCAAGTAACAGAACAAATGTGATCTGTTAGAAGCTCAGAGATCACTTACCGTGAACATACAGCTCTTTCTGCAGGAGTTCTAAGTGCCTTTGGAATTGAGAATCAGTCCCGACAGCTTTGGCTCCACCTACACTAGAGGTGAGGCTAGTCTTGGTCCATTAGCTGTTTTCTTCTTTGCCCACTACCAATATCCCATTTGTCATTGAAGATGGAGTGCTAAAAGGCAACTAGTAAGGAGTTCTGTGACCTCCAGTATTTAACAGAGAGATAAAAAGGGAATGTGTATTCCATTATACCAAACTTGTCAAACAGGGAGCATATGCAAGAAACATCAGTAGGATTTTTCTGGGGAAAAAAAGAAAGCTCACCTTAAGTAAGACTACTATCATAAGAAAAACGTTAAGTCCAAGTGTTCAGGGGAGCTAGGAATTCTCATACACTCCTGAGTGTTTTGTGGAGAATTAGGAACTCTCACGACGCTGTTATTTGGTAAATCACGTTGGAGAGCAGCAATTTGGCAGTATCCAGGAGGGTTCAAAATTCTGGTCACTATATACATTCTAGAAAAATCTTTGCCTGTATATACAAGCCGAAAACATGAGCATATCCAATTGCATCACTTTTTACTTCTAATATTTAGAATCCAAAGAAACACATATATGTAACCAGTCGGGGAAATGGATTTTAAAAATCAGTTTTATTATAGGAATAGTGTCCTAGATCTATATGTATCAACATGGATGAATACATATTTTAAAAAGTGGGGGGAAAAATCCAGAGTGCAAAAAAGCAGTTACAGAAACATACGTACAAGTGATAAATAATGAAAAAATACACAATGTAGTCCAAGAGAAGGATGGTATGGAATAGGACTATTATTTTAAAAAGACATTTGAGTCATAGATTAAACACATTCTTTTCACATCCTCTACCTGCAACTGAGCTGGGGGGGGGGGTTATTAGTAAAAGAACTCTAGGGAAAATCCTAAGTATCTTTAATCTTGAATGAAATGGCATTGCCTGAAGCGCCTGGGTGGCTCAGTCCTAAAGCGTCTGCCTTCCGCTCAGGTCATGATCTCAGGGTCCTGGCTTGGTTTGCTTCTCTCTCTTCCCACTCCCCTGCTTGTGCTCCCCTCCTCTCCCTCCTCCCCCATAAATAAATAAATAAAATCTTTTTTTAAAAAATGGCACTGCTATCCTTGGATCGACGTCAGGTTTGCTCGCTTCTTCCATGTGAAATGAAACTTTCTCCTCAGGGGTGCGTTCAGGGGCGGTATAGTCCAGGATCTTGCGTGCTGACGGACAGCTCGGCATTCTCTACTGCGCATGCTCTTCCATATGGGAGACCGTGTGGAGCCTCAATGAATGTGTCTAAAAACTTCCCCCAAACGACTGGCTTTAGAAATGCATGTATCTTAGGAAGACAGAGAAAGAAATTATTTTATTTGGATGATGTAAAGCAGACCTTGTTTTAAAAAAATTAAACTGAGGCGTTCTGCATCTGACTACAAATCCTGTTTGGTTTGGTTGGTTGGTTTGGTTGGGGGAATTTTAGCAACAAACCAATGTGAGCTGAGAATACACAGCCTTGCCATTCGACATCTCAGACGAAGAAGTGAATAAACAGCGATCAGGTTTCTTTAAAGGTGTGACTGAGGGGAATCACCTGGCGGTCCAGGACACCAGGACACAGGCCTTCCTGGATCTCCACACCAGTGGCTAGTTTCCCCTGAGGCACTTCTGTGACCCAGCAGCAGGCACAGCCTTGGTTTGGGTTAAAGGCCTCCTGCCTTCTCAAGAGCTTCTGCCTACAGATCCCTTTCTTCTCTCTCTGGGTGTCCTCCTGGTCACCAGGCCTGCCCCCGGGCACAAATCCTCTCCTCTCCCTGTTAGCCCTTCACTCCTGCCATGTTCATCCATCACTCCTTGCTCGTCCACTGTGCTTTGAAGGCTGGCACTTGGCTCACACTCTTTCAATTCTTTCTTGAAATCCCTTTATCTTCTTCCCTTGCCTCTGTACCACCTGAATGCTGTATCCTCGGACCTCCCATGCCCTCTTTCCTGGTCTGGCTTTTCTTCATTCCTCTTTAAGTAAGGGCCTTTTCCCCCAAGTACTTCACACCCTGTGCTCCGTCCATACTTACCACCATTCTTCCAGATCTTTAGGTTCAAATCTGGGGTATGATAACTAGCTTTCCTTCTACCTTCTTTTTCCTAGCTCCCATCCTTTCCCCGAACCCAAGTCAGTTTCTAGAACCTGCTAATTATTACTTTGACACATCTTTCCCATATGCCTCCTTCTGTGTATGTCCACTGTCATCTCCCCATCCTTGTATTTATCTTTTCCAGCCCGAGCTTCTGAAGTTATTCTCAGTCTTTCCTTCCCTGGACTCCTTCCTCCCAGGTTCATTCCTTAAAGCAATGATTTTGATACTCTGTTCTTCCCATTACAGCTGTGCTGCATACAGCACACACACACTGCCTACCAAGACCCTTTACTCTGTAGACTGCCATTCCAAACCCTCCCAGTCTATGCACATTCTGCCTTTCCAATGTAATCTCTACTTTTTTCTTAAGTATTGGGTCCAGACCGCATTGCCTCTTCCTGTCTGCAGCTGGGCTTCCAGCCGGAGTCATCCCTTAGTCTCAAACAAGTCCACATGCCCAGCATGATGTCCACCCCCTTCACAAAACTTTCTCTGACAAATGAGGCCGGAAGTAATCTCTCCCGTCACTAAAATCTTGCGACACATATTGTCTGTGTCATTGTAATAGCTCTTCCTTGTCTTATATATTATCCATTTATGATTTCATAAAGGAGCTGTTCAAATAATAGAAATAATAATACCAAAGCCTCATCGAATCTTATTATATGCCAAGTGAACATATTATCATATTGCCAGATTAACCCATTTCATTCTCCCAAGAAACAATTCTGTGGGATGATTTCAGCTTTTTCTATATGATACCAAAAGAATGGCTGGGCTTTCCTTCCCATGTTATGTGGGAAATCCATCAAAGCCCAGCCTATTCCTTTGGGATTTTCAAGGAAAATGTGTGGGAGGGAGAGTCGAGTTCTTCTGAGCCATCCTTGCTGGAGGCTGAGCTGGAAACAACACCAAATGGTTTGCTGCCAAAACATTGCTCTTGATTCCTGCCTTTGAACCCCACATATTCATTTCTCAAAAACCCCATTAGCGTAAGGGTTTGGGTCAGACAGATTTTTTGAAGATCCGAGGAAAGGGAGAGGGTAAGTACATCAAAGCCCAGAAAACAACTTACATTGATTACTGGAGGCTTGGTCCTAAAGTCCCTCTGCAATCCCCCCACAGGGAATTTTTCAAGCCGACATTCTTCTGAAGCCTCTATCTACATCATGTGCTTGGACTGTTCCATTCCAGAGCCTCCTGGAAGCTCCCACTTCTCTTTCCCCTGGGTCCCCTTCCCTCTCTGCTGTGAAAATTTCTCATTCTTCTCGCTCCATGTTGCAGAGCAGTTTATCTCTCTTCTTAGTTTTGCACCCACTCATCCACATGCCCAGGGGGATTCAGCATTCACCTCCAAACTGACCTAAGGGAGGTATCTTCTAAGATCGCATCCATCTTGGGGCACCTGGGTGGTGCAGTCAGTTAAGCATCTGACTCTAGATTTTGAGTCAGATCGTGATCTCAGTGTCCTGAGATTGAGCCCCATGTCGGGTGCCTTGCTCAGTCCCTCTCCCTCTGCCCCTCCCCCTTCAAATAAATAAATAAATCTTTTAAAAAAATAAAATAGCGTCCATCTTTATGCTCCTCCCTTCGAAGGCTACAGTACTTTTATCGATTTAAATAGCAACAGTTTCTTTTCTTCCTCACCTGTGCCTAGCTTATCTTCCTGGTAGATGCATGGCTTATCTTTTATACTACATTGTAAACATCTTGACTGTATCTTTTACTAGCTTCGTCTCCTCCTTTGTGTCACATACCTATTGAAGAAATAAATAAGACAGAGAATGATAGAAGGCATAAGGACAGATGGCCTTTGAAGATGGATAAAAAGAAAGAAGGATTGATTTCTGCCAATGATTATAAACTTACAGGCCTCTTTTTCATAGTGGCAGATGACCCAAAGCTGGAAAATAGAATAGTGCACAGAATTCAGCAAGGTCTTGAAAGTTCTGTGTGATTTCCAGAATGCACTGCCTTTTTACTTGGCCTAGATTACAAAATGTATTCTCTGAGTACTGAATGTTTCAGAAAATGACATGATCTATTCTCTCTCAAACCTCCCCCCCACCCACCACACACACACACTTTTTTTCCTGGAATGAGAAATGTAGGAAAAATAAGCCACCACCGAGATCCCTCTGGACTGAACCCTCGTCAGGGTGTGGGCAGCAGTTGATTGAACCACTTCCTTTGGTTTATCATTGTTGACATGGCCCTAAAGCTAACATTTCAGGTCATTCCCAGGGGGATGACTCCCATTCTCTCTGCCTCAATAAGTTGTCATTTCTTTTCACAGAAGCAATAATTTCCCCAGCTATTAATTCTTCAAATCAACCGGAATTTATAAAAAAAAAATTCTTTATTCCTCTCTGAGAATCACAAAGAATATTCATGTAACAGGCTTTGTTCCTAATCATCCCCAGCTACCTTAGGGAGAAAAATCTGTCAACACCATCAAAGATTAGACAATCTGAGTCCAGTCTCCATGTCAGGTTTTGTTCCCAGCACTAAAGACTCAAGTGGCTCACAGCTGAAACGATTAAATCATTTCATAACCCTTTAAGTTTAGAAACACCTAAACTTCAGAACATTGACCTCACTGAGAGTTTGAATACAACTTTAACATACTCTGGACAGAATTACTATCTACTATTGTCTCAACTGTCCTCCCTTTTACTAGACGAAGCTAGTAAAAGATACACTCAAGATGTTTACAATGTAGTTTCTGATGAAACTAAGATAGAAGTGTAGGTAAGACAGTTTAGAAGTCAAGAAAGTGTTCTACTTAAAAACTTGGTCATTTATTTGGATATGCAGAATGTTTTTTTAACAAAAAACAAAATTCCTAAAATAACAACAACAATAATTGCTATCATTTGTTGAGTATTTATCACATACGAGGGGTGATGCTAGGTTGAATGGTATTTCACTTAATTCTAGTAACAACTCTGAAAGGTGGGTATGAGGACGTCCATCTTTGATGGACCTAAAGCTCAAAGAGGTTATGTAACTTACTAGAAGTCACTCAGCTGTGCTTTAAAAATGCAGGGTTTTTTTGGCTTTCATAGTAAATATTGAATAAATAAATTAAGGAAAGAATGACTAGGTACATGAACCAGCGTCTTCCTGAAAAGAGCCACACTGCCTATTGTAATTGTTCTTATGAAAAGAAAAATAAGCACAAAAATGATTAAAATATTAATAATAAAATTGTGCATAAAATCAGTAATTTGGGGCAAAACAGATTTTAACATTGAAGTCTGATGTTTGAGAGGAGCTGGTCCAAACAGAGAGGGGAGATGAACTGTTTGGGGAGATAATTCTAGTCACTTTAAATTTTACTTGGAAAGTTTGGCTTCACTTTTCCTCGATACTGGTATTTATTTTCACTACTCTTATTTTTACCATCACAACAAGTTTTCTTTTAGGTGTCAAAATGAACAAAATAAAACATCCCCAATTACAGGTGGCAGAAATTCAAGGGCAGTGACCCTCCATATTTTATATCTTATGATCCCTTGTCATTATTAGAGACCCTGCATCACATCCTGATAGGAACAAAACTCTCAGCTATCCCGCTTCCCCCAGCCCTCTACATCCCCTAGCGACATTGATACATTCACATTCCCCCAGCCCTCTACATCCCCTAGCGACATTGATACATTCACAAATACTGATCCTTATTCATCTTTCATTTTAAGTGTATAAAAATTTCCAAAAATATTGTAGTAAACATCGCTACTATAGCTAAAAAAAAAATAGACGAATGCCCTCGTTAGTAATTGCAATAATAATTCTATTATTTAAAATGTATGACAGGGCTATTTTTTTTAAAAAAATGTATGATTCTGACTTAAAGGCAAGCAAAATTTCCTTTAAGTTATCAAGAATTGTACTGATGATTTCTTAGGCATACGTAGAGTTGGAGGAAATATTAATTCATTAATGTTACTGATTACCCTTTTCTGGCTTACACTTTTTTTTAATTGTGTTACGTTAGTCACCATACAACACATCATTAGTTTTTGATGGAGTGTTCTGTGATTCATTTTTTGCATATAACACCCAGTGCTCCATGCAATATATGCCCACCTTAATACCACCAGGCTCACCCATTCCCCCACCCCCATCCCCTCTAAAACCCTCGGTTTGTTTCTCAGAGTCCACAGTCTCTCAAGGTTCATCTCCCCTCCAATTTCCCCCAATTCACTTTTCCTTTCCTTCTCCTAGAGTTCTCCATTTTATTCCTTATGTTCCACAAGTAAGTAAAACCATATGATAATTGACTTTCTCTACTTATTCCACTCAGCATAATCTCCTCCAGTCCCATCCATGTTGATGCAAAAGTTGGGTATTCATCCTTTCTGATGGCTGAGTAATATTCCATTGTGTATATGGACCACATCTTCTTTATCCATTCGTACTTTAAAGGGCATCTCGACTCTTTCCACAGTTTGGCTATTGTGGACCTTGCTGCTATGATCACTGGGGTACATATGGCCCTTCTTTTCACTACATCTGTATCTTTGGGATAAACACCCAGTAGTGCAATTGCCGGTTTCTACAATCCCTTCACCATACCTCTCAGGGAGCCCATGAAGAATCAAGACTCGGGAGCTGGAGGCACTGCACTGGGGAGGGCCAGCGTGGACTGACAGCTTGATAAAAAGAAAAAAATAGGAACCATGAGGGGATAGGTCTGGAGAGCAGGCCCAACAAGCATTCAAAAACTGATGAGGAGGATAGAGGTAGGTGAGTGCTCAAAGGTCTGGCAAAGTTCCAGTTCTGGCTAGTTCCCCGAGAGTCACCTGAATTAAGGGAGCATGTGGGCAAGACAGTGAGCAGGCCCCCAGCACCAGCCCCAAAGTCCTGCACACCTGGGGAAGGTTGGCCCTGGGAACTTTAACAGCCTTTTCTTGTCTCCCCCGGTTCCATATGCAGGTCTGAAGGTCCTCACCTCAAAGCTATTGACATCAAAGGAAGGGGAAGGACGAATTCTTCAAATGTCTTTGCAAAATTGGTAGAGAGGAAGGCAAAATAGTATTAGAAGCTGAATGGTAATGAATGAACAGGAAGAGCCTTACTTTACAAGTGAGCAGTTAAATTAGCTTGTGAGATAATCTGCTGCCCACCCCTCACTCACCTCTGAGGAGCCTTAGCTCTGGAGCGTTGGCTGCTGGGCTCAGCCGAGTCCTGGGGAAAGCTAGACAAGGGTGGATGTCAGAGAAGAGCTTGAGATATATAGATTTTCAATGGAATGGTCAAAATCCTACTAGTGGGCAAAAAAAAACAGAGTTAAGAGAAGATTAAAAAAAAGGAAAAGTAGCTATTTCACATCAAATTTGGAGAAGACATTTCGGGAAGAAGGGCTGAGAGTATGTAGGGCTGAGCACGAGTATACGTGCAGAGCCACATCCTCTATGTTTCAATACCTAAAAATTATAAATTAAGTTCACTGTATCAATCAGGGCTTCACCAGCAAAAGAGAACCAGATGGAGACATGTATTAAGAAATTTATTGCAGAATTTGGTTTACGCAATTGTGGAAGCTGGCTAGGTAAGTCCGAGATCTGTACGGTAGGCGGTCAGGAAGAAGAGGCTAAACTCTGACCCTGCAGTCCCCAGGCAGAATTTCTTCTTCCTCAGGAAACCTCAATTCTGTTCTAAAGGATTTTCAACTGATAGAATCAGGCCCACCCAGACTATCGAGGATAATCTCCTGTACTTAAGATCAAATGATTATAGATATAAATCGTATCTATAAAATACCTTCAGAGCAACACTTAGATTACTATTGGATTGAATGCTCTTGCTCGGTGTGGGAGGTAATGCTAGAATTATAACAAAATGTCTTAAAGAAATATTCATATTGGGAAATGACCATGAACTTTACATGTCTTTTTCAAATATTATGATATAATCACATAGATGAAATTAGCATCATCACAGAAAATACTGTAAGATAGTTTAATTTTATCATATCATATATTGCAATTTTAACCAACTCACAAACCCAAACTTAGATCCGTATGATATTTTTACATTTCGTTTTCTTTTGAGTGTTTCAAAGCGGACGTAGTGTAAAGAAAACCAAAAATACAATGATGATGCTACATTTGTTCAAATCTCTCTTTGGTAGGGAGCATACCTTGATCCATAATGATCAGAAAATCATCCTTACAGGACTTTCTTGTGGAATTATTTGTGCATAAATCTTTATATTCGTGTACACATTTTTGTTTCCTTATTTAACTAACTATTTTATTGGAAGGTCACTTTGCTGTACAGTTTACATGCAGTTTCTTTTGAATCACAGAAACATTTTAAAAACTTCTAGAAAACATTCGTGAACTTTTTATAAGTGAAATTCTGCAACTCTGATACTCTCTTTCTTACCTAACTGTTCATACCGAATAAACAAACTTCATTCCAAATAATAAAATAAAAGGTGCAGCTCATATGCAAAATTACCTGTATTTTCTGCTGAAGACCATGTTTGCAGTTTACTTGAAGTTCTTCTGTTGTTTCACTTAACTCCCCTAGCCATCTGATACTTTGCCCAAATAAAATCTTCCTGTTTAACAGCATTCAGTCAGCATTGCCATGACGTGTCTAAGGATGGGTGCATGGCCAAATTTGACATCGGTTTCTTCCATTTTCCATCTCTTGGGAATGGATATGGAGAATAAATAGCATATGGAACTTTTTGTTTTTCCATAGAATGCCAATTTTATGCAGAAGTCAATGCTTTGTCTCCTGGTAACAAACTCAAACTACATTGAATACTTGATGATATGCTTTTCTTTACCTGAATATAATTCTCAACAAACTTTGTTGGGGGTGGGGGGTAGGGAAGGGCAGAGGGAGAGGGAAAAAGAGAATCCAAAACAGGCTCCAGGCCCAGTGTGGAGCCTGATGTGGGGCTCGATCCCACAACTCTGAGTTCATGACCTGGGGCAAAACTGAATCAGATGCTCGCCCCATTGAGCCACCCAGGTGCCCCTCAACAAACTTCTAAACCAATGCTTAAAACTAAAATGTGTTTTCTCAGCTTTTTTTTTTTTTATAAAAGCCAGAACTCTCACTTATAACAAAAGGTGTAAAAACACTTATAAATTTTGACTTCTTTCTTTCCTCATCCAGTGGTCTTCCATAAATTGTATGATAAATGTAAGTGTACAAGAAGACCCTTAACATAAAATAATCTAGTTGACCTGAAGTATGCATACTTTAAAATTTTATGTATTAAATATTCTTATTTTATTACTCATGATTAGCAATCCCTTTTAAAATTTTCCATTCTATGGATAAAGAAGATGTGGTATATAAATACAATGGAATACTATGCAGTCATCAAAAAAAACGAAATCTTGCCATTTGGAATGATGTGGATGGAACCAGAGGGTATTATGCTAAGAGAAATAAAGTCAATCAGAGAAAGACAATTATTATATGATCTCACTGATATGAGGAATTTAAGAGGCAGGGTGGGGGTTTTGTGGGGGAAGGGAGGGAAAAATGAAACAAGATGAGACCGGGGAGGGGGATAAACCATAAGAGACTCTGAATCTCACGAAACAAACTGAGGGTTACAGGGGGGTGGGAGGGTAGGGATAGGGTGGCTGGGTGATGGACATCGGGGCGGGGATGTGCTATGGTGAGTGCTGTGAAATGTGTAAGACCGATGAATCACAGACCTGGACCCCTGAAACAAATAACACATTATATGTTAATATAAAGCCCAGCAGGGACAAAAAAAAATTAAAATTAAAATTAAAAAATAAAATTTTCCATTCTAGATAGTTAGCATTTGTTTAATTGTTTTTTATCTGGGTTTTTTATCTGTTTGTCCAGTTTAGCATCAAATTTCAAAATCATTTCTGCTTAACCTAAAAGGTTTCCAGTGTTTTCTGTAAATATTCTATTATTGCCCCACACAAAAAATCATTATGCTTGGATGAATATTGGACACAACATTATTCTTTTAATAATATCACCCAATGTGTAATGGTCTATTTCAGTGATTAAATATTAGCAATTATTTTCCATGAATTCAGGCTTTATAAATTTTTTTTAGTTCTGATAATTGCTATTTGCTTTGGGCGGGGGGTTGCATTGTTTATATTCTCTTTTTTTGAGAACCTAAGATTTTCCAGTCACGGATATCTTCATTGGCCAAAGCTGACCTTGAAAATGGATTACACAACATGTACCAGTAGTATCGAAACACTGTTTTTGAACTTACATTACAAAAACCAATTAGAGGGGTACCCAGGTGGCTCAATCAGTTAAGCATCTGACTCTTGATTTCCGCTCAGGTCATGATCTCAAGATCTTGAGATACAGCCCCATGCTAGGCTCAGGGCTCAGCACAGCTTTTGTCCCTTTTGTCCCTTTCCCCCCCTCCCCTCCATGCCCCCCCCAGTGTGTTCTCTCTCAAATAAATAAATACAAAAATAAAATCTTTTTTAAAAATAAATAAAAACCACTTAGATAGCTAGAAGGCAGAGGTTTTATTGGTTTTATTAAAATGCCCAGAAAGTTTCATGCAGATACCTATGAATTAAAATTTTAAAGGACATCTCTCATTGAGTGCATTAGCATCCATTCCAATATGTATATCTGTAAATAAGCATGTTTAGAAGACAAAAGCCATTTTATCATACCACTTTAATTATTACAAAGGACTAAGGCAAAAGTTATAAGCTTTTGCAGTGGTAGTTCTATTTCTTTACAGAGACGAAATGTCCTCATTCAAAATTATTCTGCCTGCAATGCTAACATTCCAGCCTGTTCTAGATGTGTTCATGAAGCCACCTCCTCTGAGGTTAGCCCTTCTGCTAACAACGTGGCTATTCCTCCAGTCCTTGGGCTAAACACATAGGGCTGTCTTTAACTCAGTCCTCACCTTCACCTTGTAATAGATGTCAGTTACCAAGTTCTGGCAGTCTTACCTCAGCAATGTCCTTCTATCTGTCCCCTGTTTTTCGGTCTTTACTAACACTTCTCTAGTTTGGGCCATCATTACTTCATGCCTAAACTTCTAAATAAATTCCCAAATTGGGTACCCTTCTCCCAGGCTCTCTCCTATTCAAGTCAAACCATGCACTGGTACCACATTCATTCTTCAAAATCTCAGACTGATTTTCACTTGTGGATATCCTATACTTTCTCTAAAATCAAGTTCAGTTGTTTCTTCTTCCATGAAACTTTACATGATCCTTTCAACCAGAGGATGCCTCCCTCCTGAATCTCCTAATCTCCTCTGGGAAGAATATTATTCTTTCTTTGTTGTTGTCTCATTACTTTGCTTATTCCCCTTACTGAACTATGAGCTTCTTGTGGTCAGAGTCTTGGTCATTCTATTCTTTATCTCCCCTACATCCCTAACATGATAGATGTACTAACAGCATCATTAAATATTTGCTAAATTAAACAGAGATTTATAGAAGCTTTCTCTTCTAAATGAGCCCATTTTAATATCTATTCAGATTAAATTTCTTTATGAAAAATTTTTGTCTTGAATATCCAGAAATTTGTGGTCTAATAGAACTTCTTCTGAGGAATTAAAGGCAATCTCTCTTTACAGCTCCCCATTATATGAGTAATGCTTCAAATTCCAGATCTGTGGACAAACTTTTTAACCTAATGTATTAGTGTAGTTGTAAGTTGTAAACAGAAAGACTTAGAGCTGTCTTTCCTTCAGCATTACAAAAATGGAAAAGTGGAGATCAAATATTACTGATTTACCTTAATAAGGTTCCTCAGTCCTCCAAATATGAGGGCAAGATAACAGTAATACCTTATAATTCTACCTCCTTTAAGAGATCCCAATATTTGCAAATGACATATTGAATAAAGGATTAGGATCCAAATATATAAAGAACTTATAAATCTCAAGACCCCAAAAAAACCAAATAATTCATTTTAAAAATGGACAAAAGACATGAACAGATATTTCTCCAAAGAAGACATCTGGTTGTCTAACAGTCACATAAAAAAATGTCCATGATCACTTATGATCATCAAAACTGCAATGACTTATCACTCTACACCTGTCAGAATGGCTTAAATCAACAACACAAGAAACAACAGGTGTTGGCATGGATGTGGAAAAAAAGGAAAACTCGTAGTGTTGTTAGTGGGGATGCAAACTGGTGCAGCCACTCTGGAAAACAATACGGAGGGTCCTCAAAAAGTTAAAAATAAAGCAGCCCTACAATCCACCAATCACACTACTGGATCTTTACTTAAAGAATAAAAAAAAGAAAAAAACTGATTCAAAGGGATACATACACCCCTATGTTTATAGCAGAATTATTTACAATAGTCAAGATATGGAAGGGGACATACACACGCACACACACACACACACACAGAATATTATTCAGCCATAAAAAAAGAATGAAATCTTGCCATTTGCACCAACATAGATGGAGCTAAAGAGTATAATGCTAAGTGAAATAAGTCCGCAAGAGAAAGACAAATACTGATTTCACTCATATAAGCAATTTAAGAAACAAAAAAGAAAAGGAAGAAAAAAGAGAGAAAGAAATCAAAAAACAGACTCTTAGCTACAGAGAACAAACTAAGGGTTACCAGAGTTGGGGATGGGTGGGCAGATGGGTGAAATAGGTAATGGGGATTAGGGAGTGCACTTGTCATGATGGGCCAAGGATGATACATGGAAGTGTTGAATCACTATATGGTATACCTGAAACTAATATAACATATGTTACCAACTGGACTTAAAATAAAAACTTAAAAAAAAGAAATCCCAAAATATTTCCATATACAAATCATGCCCAGATGATGTAAGTTAATCAAGTCATGTATTAATAAGCTAATTTTCAAAGAGCAAAATAGATTTGTAAATGGAAAGTGAGAATTCCCTTCACCCACCCACTGAACCAGCATTTTTTAAATTTCCTGCACTCTGCGAACTTGTCCTTAAGTTTAAATAATACACTAAAATTTCCATAGACTATACTAAAATTTTTCCCAAGATTTACTCTGTTAACACAAGAAAATAGGATCCTGGATTGAAAAAACCACTAGATAATATCTAGCCTTGAAGTAATAAATGAGTCCCATCTTAAGCATACCAAGTCTACCCAATTGATCAATTGGTAGCAGTTGCCTATAGCATTTAATCGAGAAGAAATGTATTACAAAGTCAAGGCTAAGTGGTTTGTAAAGAGATCAGTGATGGATTAGCTGTATCTGCCAAGGACATAGGAGGAGAAAGGACAGCATGTGCGCAGTATATTTGATGAACTTAATCTAGTTCAACTCTCTTGTTGTATTGGCGGGAAGACTGAACCTCAGAAAGTTGGAATGACTGGTTTTAAGATATATTGCTCCCTGAAGACAGAAACTGGACTAGAATCCAGAATTTTGAATTTACAGAGAAGTTTCATGTCTACTCCCATTCCATGTCTATATTCACATACACAGTTATGTCTGTTACTACTGATTACTAGCATCTCCAGTTTCGACTCTAAAAGAACACACACAAGGGTAATAATCTAATTGCTGATTCAGGAAAAGATCTGTTTTCATGTGCATGAAAACACCTGCAGAAAAAGGAATGATTACTGCTTTTCAAGGGTAGAGGATTGTGGAGTATATTTGTTTTCAAAACTTCTGTTTGAAAAATCTCAACCGGAACTCCAACATCAAACTAGAGAAAACCTCCCTAAGGTTGTTTGTTCCTGTTTGTTTAAATGAGAATATTCTAAGACATTTTGGCTACCTGGTCTGCTTGTTTTCATGCTGAGGGACATTCTAACCTCTAGAAAGAGAAAAGAAAGAACAGAGCCAGAGCCTGGGAAAAGTGGAAGTAATCTTTTTCCCTAAAACTAATTGTCTTGCAAAGCCATAAATATGACATGTTGTTAATGAAGGATAATTAATTCATTCCTCATAAATACCATTCTTGTTCCACCAATGTGACTATTTTCCCCAATGTTCTCATTTGCCCCAAAAGTACAGACACCTCCTGATAAAATGTGGATCACCTGACCAAACCGAGAAGTCCCTGCCTCAAGAAAGCAAACATTTTGAGATTTACAGGGCAATCCACAATGAAAGCAAGTGATAACTTTATTTCAACACTTTGCTCCTACCCCTCTGAAACATGAAGGCAAATATTTACCCAAGCCATCAGGAAATATACCTGTGACCAACACAAAATTGATTTTCCACTTACATATCAGTCTCAGAAAAGTAAGTTATGAAAGAGTAGATTCACAGACACATTGGGGACTTTGTAAAAATTTGGAAAGGAAAGCTATTTTCGCTTATGAAACATTCTTACATTGAGGGAAGTGCTCTGAGACAACATGACCTGTAATGTTAAATATAAAATGAAAAATCTTAACTGTCTAGAGTCAATTATTGTCTTGTGTGAGTCACACATGACCCCATCACACAGCTCTGACACAATACAAAATATTTACAGAAACAACAGTACAACACACCTGTAAAAAACAATGGAACAAAGCAAGAACATTACAACCTTGAACTGTTCTTCAGTCCTTGACTGCACTGGGGACTGCCAGTAAGACCCAGAGCTCACGTGGAGCACTTGGGGTTTATACCATGACAGGCTTTGTACATTTATCTCCAAGGCCCTTCTTTGAACTAAAGAGGGGGGGGGACAGATGTGAGAAATATTTGGGTGGCAAGAAGGATTTGCTAGCAGACTGG
Source organism: Ailurus styani (assembly GCA_002007465.1). Classification (NCBI taxonomy): domain Eukaryota; kingdom Metazoa; phylum Chordata; class Mammalia; order Carnivora; family Ailuridae; genus Ailurus; species Ailurus styani. The sequence continues at coordinate 2,345,386 of LNAC01000172.1, forward strand.
TGGGGAAGAGGAAGGAGCTGAACACCAGGCCCGAGGTAGCTAGAGGGACTCAAGAGACCGATGATGGAGACATTTCCCGAGGAGGGGAATGTAAAAGGAAGACGCTGTTTGGTGTTTGAGACAAGGGAAGAATCACAGATTCCTCCCTAGGCTGTGGTGGAAGCCATTTTTACGTAGAGTCTGGATCTAAGGAGACACCTCAGCCCTTCCAGGCAGACTGTGGACGTTCCCTACATCTCAGATTCCACCAGCACCACTTTTGTCCCCTCAGCCCAGTCTCTTGGGGATGTGTAGCACATCTAACTATTAAAGTTAGGCTGATTCAAATACACACTATCTGCAGAGGAATTTTAAAAAAGAGAAATGATTTAAACAGTTGAGGGGATTCTAACTGCCACCCTGCTCAATTGATAGAGGCCCCCTAATAAGTCGGAAGGGTACAGGAGCCCCAAGATCTGAACAGGAGTGGTCTCCTCCACCACACGCTCCTGGCCCCCTCCTACTCCACAAGGGATCTCACACATACAGGTATGAACAGCCAGGTTAGTACACCTAGAGTCTAAGCACACATGCTTGGTCACCCTGTGGGGTTAGGGATCTACCCACCAGTAGTATAATCCATTCTTGAGGCAAAGCCAACCCAGGCCCAGGCAACCAGGTTGAGGTCTTTGGCAGGGAGTTCCAGGGTCCAGGATTGCTATAGTGAAGTCTAGAGAGTATGGGCTCTGGTAGGGCTTGTCCCTTTGGCTCTATGAGGAGAGGTGTGGTTGGAGGATGGCCTCTCTCTTCACTGACACGCACCGGCACAAAACTTTAAGGAGTCTGAAAAATTCTCAATTTGAACCTGTCCATGCAGACTTTTATTTTTTTAGAGAGAGAGACAGAGACAGAGTGTGAGAGTGTGTGAATTGGGGGGATGGGCGGGGGGAATAAAAGGAGGGGGAAGAGAGAGAATCCCAAGCAGGCTCCACACTTGGTGTAGAGCCCAACATGAAGTTTGATCTCAAGACCCTGAGATCATGACCTGAGCTGAAATCAAGAGTCAAGAATCAGACGCTTAACAGACTGAACCGCCCAGGCACCCCTCCCTTCCTCCATGCCATTATTATGAAAGTCTATTGGTCAAAGAAGAAAGATGAAATATATTTTATTTGACAGTTTATTTGCTTGATTTATAACTTCAAAAAATATGAAGACATATGATCTGTGGACCTCTAGTTATATTCTTGTCCCAGTTTTCACAAAAAGCAAGGAGAGGGTCTGGAGAAGGAAGATTTGAGTTGATCATTTCCTCAGTTGCTCAGTGCCCATGTTCCTCTGACACTGAGTGTGACTCCTGACACACTGTGTGTGTTTTTAGGATTAAGAGATAGATATCATCTATCACATACCCCTGAATGCAAATCAGCTACTGCACCCGATATCCGCTAGGACACAGCCATCACCTCTGACCCTGAGAAATCATGGGCCATGTTGGACTCCCTGTGACACTGTTATGTTTGTCTGACCTGCCTGTCAAAATGGGTTTTTACATAGCTGTCTGTGTCTCACGAAGGTATTTTTCAAAGTTAATTTTGACTGTATTTAAATTTTACTCTATTCACATGTACATACTGACTGAATGACCATCGGGCATTTTGGTGAAAGTAGTAGCCCTTAAGCTAGTCGTTGGAGTGTAAAGGGAAAAAAAATCTAAGACGAATTGGGAATGGTTTCAAGTAGAAGAAAAATAAAAGAAGGGGGTAATTTAGATATTTTATTCTTTTCCCAGCCCAAAGACAACAGCAACCAACGTCAACCCTTTCACTTACCTACTTCAAAATTGATGAATTGATGGAGCAGACAAGCAAGTGCTTTGTGGATAGGACAAATAATTTTATTTATAAAGAGAGGGAAGAAAATATAATAAAAAGTCAGTTATAAAATCCGGTTATGAGAATTGGATCCCCTGTTGTTCCATAAAAAGTCACAAAAGAACCTTTGCATTTAGCCTTGAGCTGAGCACTACAGCCCCTGTGCCTTGAAATTCATCAAGAGAAGGCCATGCCACTTTCTGAGGAAACTGGTTCATCCTGATACTTTGAAGCAAGGCCCCCTGGGAACAAGCCATTGAAGAGAAACGTAGTGTTACTGAATCTGTAAGGGCTGATTCTCAAGGACTGGGAAAAGCAACATTGCTTTAAGAAGGACAACACTGCCAGTAATTGAGTTCTTCTAAAGGAGGTTTGAAAAGATAGGATGGTAAACACTCAAAGAGAGCTAGGCTTTCAAAGAAGTAGGTGCCCATGGCTGAAAACATAAAAAAGACTATTTTTTTTTCCTGTCTGAAAGATGGTTCCAATGCTTTCATTTCAGAAGAAATGTCAGCCATTATTTGGGAGCTGTTGATTATCTGGTTCAATGAGTATAGAAAATACAAAGTTAGCAGGAAATGAGACCATAAAAATTTTTTTTTTAAAGAGAGGAATGTGCATCACGATGGCGAGCAAAATTCAGAGGTGGAATAAACTAGAATCCTAACAGAGTGGGCTTGTGAGAAATATATGGGCAAAGTATGGGGGGTGGGTGGAAGCTTAAAGATCCCCAAATTTAGGTTTGATAATTGCTTATATTAAGGTTACTAAACACATTTCTTTGAAAATCAGATTTTTTTCCTAAATTAAAATTTGTATATAACATCAAGATAGAGTCCATTATTCAAGAACAGTTATTGTGTACAACACCTTCAACTTTGTAAGAGGTAAGAGACATGTAAGGCACAGGTCCTGACTTCAGAAAGTTTTTCTCCACCTCCCCCCCCAAGGAGGAATGCAGATCAAGACCGTGGACTGAATTGTATAGACAGGAAGAAGAGGGCTGCCCATCCGGGGAACCCACCTCTACCATTTGTTGCACGTGTGATATTGGGGAAGTTTCTAAGCCTCTCTGTGACTCACCTTCCTCATCCATAAAATGGGGATAAGCACTGTAAACCTCTCTATGGAATTGTTGCAAAGATTAAATGAATTAATATATGTAAAATTACTTATACCAGTTTCTAGCACAAAGTAGGTGCTCAATACTTTCAACTATAATTATCGTTACAGTTATCATTTACCTTTGTAAAGGATTTTAGTTATTTATTTGAGAAAGAGAGAGCATGAATGAGAGGGAGAGAGGATCTGAAGCAGACTCCACACTAAGCACAGAGCCTGACATGGGGCTTGATCCGACAACCCTGAGATCATGACCTGAGCCGGAATCAAGAGTCAAATGCTTAACCGACTGAGCCACTCAGGTGTCCCTACTTATTTTTTAAATAGATTTAGAGACATCATAATTCACTTTTGTGAAACATGCTAAGAACAGTTTTCCTGCAGTGTGCAATAGCATGTTTTTGGATATAAAATGAAGAACAAGGCTCTATATATTCTTTTAATATAAATGATTACAATTGTAATGGTTATAATATATTGCAAAGCAGACATGGGTAAGCACTTCATGTATACTGTATTTTCTTACTTAATGCTCATTACCACTTTTTAAGATGGGCATGGATATGTACATTTTCACTGAGGCTCTATAAAGCTAAACACTTGCCCAAAGTCAGTCTCACAGTTAGTAAGTGATGCAGCTGGCATTTGGACCATGCTGTCGCTCTTATGCAAATTGGGAAACTCCAGGCTGTATCACTTTCTTACACAAAGCAGTTGTATTCTGCACGCAGCCCTCAGAGCCAGCACTTCTCAAACCCTTTGAAATATATTCAGAAAGCAAGAGAGAGAGCTGAGCCTGAAAAGAAGGAGGAGACACAACTTTCCCTTGAGACCGAGGTCTAGGGTTAAGGTGCTTGAATTCCTGAGAAGATAATTTTCTCCCTTTAAGCTTGACCTGGGTTCCAAATATGGTTCTGGCTGTGTCTTCCTGCCTCTCAGGGTTCCACCTTCCAGGAAAAGCACAGTCTACTGATGACATTTTTATTCTGTATCCTATCAAGTGAGGAAATATTTAATAAGTCACTCGTCTGGAAAGCTCAATTGAATGAGTTCCCTCCCCCATAATGCTAACAGTGCAAAAAAAAAAAAAAAAAAAGGTATATCAGTCCAAATGAAGCACTGTGATAAAATACATTTTCTCCTAGGAAGTCTTGCTGGAACCATTTCTTTTGCTGAAACTAGTGCTACTCGCACCTGTCTTGGGAATTCCTGACATTAAAAATTAGAGCTTTTGTCTGTGCTGATGTTCTTGTACTCCTAATGTTTATCAGTATTAACCATATTAGGAATTAAATCAGAAATGTAAAAAATACATTTGGTAATTCATTTTGTTTTATTTTATTTTTGTATTTTATTTTTTTAATCCCAGTATAATTAACATGCAGTATTATCTTAGCTTCTGGTGTACAATGTAGTGATTCCACAATTCTATACATTATTCAGTGCTCATCATGGTAAGTGTGCTCTTAATCTCATTCACGTGTTTCACCCATCCCCCAAAACACTCCCCTCTGGTAACCACAAGTTTATTCTCTGTATTTAAGAGTCTGTTTTTTATTTCTTTTTCCTTTGTTCATTTGTTTAGTTTGTTAAATTCCACATATGAGTGAAATCATATGGTATTTGTCTTTCTCTGACTGATTTGCTTCACTTAAAATCATACCCTCTAGATCCATCCATGTGGCAAGTGGTAAGATTTCACTCTCTTCTATGGCTGAGTAATATTCCATTATAGATAATGCTGTGTGTGTGTGTGTGTGTGTGTGTGTGTGTGTGTGTGTGTGTGTATGCCACATATTCTTTATCCATTCATCTATGGGTAACACTTGGGTTGCTTCCATACTTTGGCTATTATAAACAATGTTGCAATAAACATAGGGGTGCATGGATCTTTTTGAATAAGCAAATACCCAGCAGTAGAATTATTGGATCATATGTTAATTATAATTTTAATTTTTTGAGAAACCTCCATACTGTTTTTTTTTAAAGATTTTATTTATTTATTTCACAGCAGGAGAGAGATCACAAGGAGGCAGAGAGGCAGGCAGAGAGAGAGGGGGAAGCAAGCTCCCTGCTGAGCAGAGAGCCCGATGCGGGCCTCGATCCCAGGACCCTGAGATCATGACCTGAGCCGAAAGCAGAGGCTTTAGCCCACTGAGCCACCCAGGCGCCCCCTCCATACTGTTTTCCACAGCAGCTTCACTAGTATAAAATGAGGGTTCCTTTTCTCCCCAATACTTATTTCATAGGTATGAGGTGATATCTCACTGCAGTTTTGATTTGCATTTCTTTTTTTTTTTAAGGTTTTATTTATTTATTTGACAGAGAGAGATCACAAGTAGGCAGAGAGGCAGGCAGAGAGAGAGGAGGAAACAGGCTCCCCACCAAGCAGGGAGCCCAATGCGGGGCTCGATCCCAGGACCCTGAGATTGTGACCTGAGCCGAAGGCAGAGGTTTTAACCCACTGAGCCACCCAGGCGCCCCTGTATTTCTCTTTTGAAGAGTGATGTTGTGCACCTTTTAATATGTCTGTTGGTCATCTGTTTGTCTTCCTTGGAAATATATCTGTTTACGTCTTCTGCCCGTTTTAATTGGATTATTATTTTGGTGTTGAGTTATATAAGCTCTTTATATACTTTGGATACTAATCCCTTACCGGATATGTCATTTGCAGATATCTTCTCCCGTTCAATATGTTGTTTTCTTGTTTTGTTGATTGCTTTATTTGCTGTACAAAAGGTTTTTATTTTGATATAGTCCCAATGGTTTATTTTTGCTTTTGTTTCCCTTACCTGGGGAGGCATATCTAGAAAAATGTTCCTATGTCCAATGTCAAAGAAATTGCTGCCTGTGATCTCTTCTAGGATTTTTATGGCTTCAAGTAGTACATTTAGGTTTTTAATCTATTTTTAGTTTACTTTTGTGTATGATTTAAAGAAAGTGGTCCAAATTCATTCTTTTGCATGTAGCTGTCCAGTTTTTCCCAGCATCACTTGTTGAAGAGACTGTCTTTTTCCTACTGCATATTCTTGCCTCCTTTCTTGTACATTAATTAGCCATATACTCATGGGTTTATTTCTGGGCTTTCATTCTGTTCCACTGATCTATGTGTCTGGTTTTTTTTTTTTTTAAGATTTTATTTATTTATTTGACACACAGAGAGAGATCAGAGCACAAGTAGGCAGAGAGGCAGGCAGAGAGAGAGGAGGAAGCAGGCTTCCTGCCGAGAAGAGAGCCTGATGCGGGCCTCGATCCCAGGACCCTGAGATCGTGACCTGAGCCGAAGGCAGAGGCTTTAACCCACTGAGCCACCCAGGCGCCCTATGTGTCTGTTTTTGTATCAGTACCGTACTGTTTTGATTACTACAGCTTTGTAGCATATCTTGAAATCTAGGATTGTGATACCTCCAGTTTTGTTTTTCATTTTTGGTAAATCACTTAAAATGGCAATAATCAACCCATCACATGTTAACAAAAACAACATTTTATGAAAAATTATTATGCTTTCCAGAACAAAAACAAATTGAGTGACAAGACTGGCATTGGTTTACATTTTTGCAAATCTCTTTGTGCTTAACAGAAGATAGCTGGATCCTCATACTTATTTCTGTATTCAACCTGTGCTTATATCGCGTATCATGCAGTCTTTGGAAAGCCTCATTGTTGAATACAAGGAAATTAGAGTAAAAAAGGCAAATTATATTTTAATGTTATGTTGATAATAGTTTTGACCTTAAGGTCTTCTCAGAAACTCTAATCACTGGACCATGCTTAAAAACCTGTGGCTTAATGATCTAAGAAGGCAGGAGAAGGCAGACTAGAGAAACACAAGGTGAAAATCATTCATATATGAAGAGATAAGAGAGGGAGGACACTGAAAAAAATAAAACCTCTTTAGTAAATTTTGAAGTGTTAGTGTGAGTAAAGAAAACTGCTTTGTTAAGATGCTATTTGTTTCTTCTGGTGGTTACACCAACTTTGAAATATTTTTTTAGCAATTAGCCACTGTTGACAGCTTTTCAGTTCCTCTTTGGGAAATCTCTCACTAGAAACCAGGACCTGGTGCATCATTTGCATAGCCCATGCAAAATGAAAATGTGGGCTCCTGGTTCAAAGAATTTCAAGACACTGATAGCAGAACATTAATCCACTTGTGGGCCATACAAAATTTAGGACTCTGTGCAACTCACAGTTCACACACCAGTGAAGCTGTCCCTGATGGGAGTACTTAGAGAGGAGAATTGTTTCCTGGGCTACATCGGTAGTGAATAGGGAATTATCCTTAGAAATGAATGAAATCACAGGGAAGCCACACGTCTTTTCCCATCTCTTTCTAGGCCCATTGAGCATTTTCTCTTAAATATAGTAATTTCCATCAATCTTCTTAAATTATCTAGAAAAGAATCTTTGGAAATTTCACTATATTTGAACACTATACTTTTGGAAGATAAATATATCCTCCCTGATACTAGGCTTACAATTTGGATAATAGCTTCCATCCATCCATCCATCCATCCAATCATCTATCCATCTGTCAATCCAGTTATTTTTTTGACATAACATTTATCAAGTACCTGCTTTGTGCAAGAGTCTATCCTGGGAGCTGGGAAGCTAGTTGGAAGCTTCCATTAAAAATGTTAATACAGGGCACCTGGGTGGCTCAGTTGTTAAGGATCTGACTCTTGATTTTGGCTCAGGTCATGATCTCAGGGTTGTGAGATCAAGCCCTGTGTCGAGCTCCATGCTCAGTGTGGAGTCTGCTTGAGATTATCTCTCTCCCTCTCCTCTGCCCCTCTCCACCAAAATAAATAAATAAATGTAAAAAAAATTCTCTTTCTCTCCCTCTGCTCCCCCACCACTCCATGTCCTCTGTCTCTCTCTAAATAAACTTAAAAAAAAAAAGTGTTACTACATTTCCATGGGGAAGCTTAGAATGATTTCCTTACAATCAATTTTCAGAAGAAAGACTAGCATGGTTTCAAATAGTGCATAAAGACTATAAGGGTTTTGAGGTCTTAGTAGATACCCTTATATTAAGTATCAAATACTTAAGAAGGCTCTGGGGCTCCTGCATGGCTCAGTCAGTTGGGTATCCAACTCTTGTTTCCAACTCAGGTCATGACCTCAGGGTCTGGGATCAAGCTCTGTGTTGGGCTCATGCTCTGTGAGGGGTTTGCTTGAGATTCTCTGACAGATTCTCTGTCTCCCTCTCTCTCTGCTGCCCCCTCCCCCACACTCACTCACATGATCTCTCTCTAAAATAAACAAACAAATAAATAAAATCTTTAAAGTCTAGGCTCTGAGTCTAGATCTGCCCATATGACTTATAATCTGCTTGCTATCGACTTCCTCCGGAAGCTCTGGAATAATCAACTTTTTAAAAACTTAACCTTTTTTAGGGCTTTCGGCTCCCTCAAATCCTTTGTGCAATGAGGTTCCATGACAGCTAGACTCTAGGAAGGCCTGTCATCATGGAGTCACCTTCTTAATCCTTTTCCTCAAGTACTCACCTGTCCAAGCTTTCATTTGTGCAGCCAAGATCATTCCCTCACTGACTTTGAAAAGAATCTTATACCTCCCTGCCTCCATGCATTTGCCTTTTCTCTTTCCCCCTTCTCATGCTACAAGTCCAGATGCTTCCACTTTTTCAAGTTTGATGCCCAGGTATTTTACTTCATTAATTCTACTTTTTTGGATCTAATGAAAGGAAATGGTTAAAGATACATGCATATGTGCATACTACATATTACTATATTATTTACATTCTAAAAATTGAAACACTTTGTTTTATTTTACTAATTCTAAGAGCTGTACTTTAACACATTTCAATTCTCTAATACATGTTACAAATGATATATACCTAATGTAATTTTTCCTTTATTCTACAAAATGTTAATACAGGGCACCTGGGTGGCTCAGTTGTTAAGGATCTGACTCTTTTTTTTTTTTTTTTTTTTTTTAAATTTTTTTTTTTTTTTTTTTTTTCTACAGANGGCAGAGAGAGAGGAGAGGAGGAAGCAGGCTCCCTGCTGAGCAGAGAGCCCGATGTGGGCCTCGATCCCAGGACCCTGGGATCATGACCTGAGCCGAAAGCAACGGCTTTAACCCACTGAGCCACCCAGGCGCCCAGGATCTGACTCTTGATTTTGGCTCAGGTCAAAATGCTCTCTTAAAACCATCTTTCATTTAAAAATGGACAACTTAAAGGGAAATAGGAATGCTCGTGTGGAATTAGGGAGCACAGTCCACAAAATCACCCTCACTTCTGATGTCAACTGCAGAGTTTGGGGATTCTTAAAGCCACCTTCAGTTATGATAATTCACTAGGATTCACAGAATTTACCAAAAACTGTTATACTTATGGTAATGGTTAATTATAATGAAAGAATACGGGTGAAAATCAGCCAAAGGAAGATACGCCTACGGCAGAGTTCAGGAAAATTCCAAATGTGGAGCTTCTATTTGTCTCCTTCCAGTAGAATCATGGTCAGCGTGAAATCCCCTGGCAACAACATGTGACAATATGACAAAGTACTGCCAACTAGAGAAGGCCAACTGATTCTTGGATGTCCGGAGTTTTTATTGGGGCTCAAACACAAATACATGATTGACTGCCTGTGTGACAGTGTGGCATGTCCTACTTTGTGTTCAGCCCCTGTGGAGGTAAAACCGAGGCCACCTGGCCCTAAAGCCTCCATCATAAATCACATTGTTGGACTGCACGGTGTGGCAAAAATCCCTAAGGTAAACAAAGACACTCTTTATCAGGCAGGACATTCCAGAGGCCAAAAGAATATTTCCCAGTAGCCAAAGCAAAGGCCAAACCTCTTTTGGGGTAAGATTAATTCTTTACTACAGAGCCCTGCAAATGAGGGGTTGGTTAAATTATTAAATCCAGTACAACAACGTGATGGAAGAACATGCAGCTCATTACAATGAAACTTACTCATTAAAATGAAACTCATTGAAACTTACGACACGGGGAAATTTGCAGAGCATAGTCTTGTGTATACCTTCTAAATTGTGGGTATGTGTGCATGTGTATCTGTGATGTCTTTCAGCTCACCTGTGATATATTTACATTCTTCTGCATTAATGAGTTTTTTCAGCCACCCACATTCAGTTTCCATGAAAAGTATTTTTTATCCTCCCATTCAAGTTTTGCATTTCCTTACAGGGTAACAGAGACACGTCCTTCCTTCCTATTACCTTTATCCCCATACCAGTCCTCATGTCAATGTTTAAAGTCAAGAATGGAAAATTACCTTGGAAAGTCACTCGTACAGAGAAGAGTGTTTCTTGGTAAGAATTCTCTGTTTCTCTGCCTATTAAATTTAAGCTTTCATTCCTTCATTCATGGAACAAACCTTATAGAATTTGTTAGGACCAGGAGCTATACAGGTGAGTGAGCCATATGTACAACCTTACATCCAAACGGCTAGGAATCTGGTGCCCGAAAGAAACATAAAAAGGATAAGCTGCCGCATAATGACAAAGTTGTCTTCTCACCCCACGAAAACCCAAGTGCTCCAGCATGTTCCAATCCAGAAACTTAGAAAATCCACACGAGGTTCCTCTAGCTGAGACATAGAGGTAAGGCATTTATAGTAGAACTGTTCTTCTTCCATGGATCCTATCCTATAGCTTCCAGGCCACTCCCAGATATGGATATAATATTAGGATCGGGACTCAAGCATCTGTTACCTTATGGACACAGAATCTGAATTCTATTTCTAGTCTATTTACTTTGGAGTTTGACCACTTTCTCTCCTTCCAATCTTCATGTTCAAAAGGCACATTACATTGCTATCCAAGACATGAGAAAGGCAGGACAGATGTCTGCAGGAGACACCTCAATTGATGGCAGGGTTTCCATATTTCACCCTTAGTGGTTTCACAGTAGTTTACCTTTATTTCTGGCTTTGCTGTTTATTTTGGAGGAAAACAAGCAAAACAAAGCAATGACAAAATAGAACAAAATGAAAATACATGCTTCTTTTCCATCAACCAAAGTGACTGATTGCAGAAGTAAGTGATAAATATTCTTTAATATATATAAGTATAACACAGAGACTCAAAGTAGAAAATACCGTAACATCAGAAAAAAAAAACTATAGAAATAATCAGCATATCCTACTTGAGGAAATAAAATACCACTCCCCTCTCCTTCATACACAGAATCTGCCTCAACCCCCAATATTATTTGGTTCTTGGACCCTTAAAATTTGTCTGTGGCAACATTTCTAATGACTGTCACAGCTGCTGTGTATAGTATCTAAGTCAGCCGTTTCCATGCATCGTTGGGGGTTTTCTCAAGCACTCCAAAAGTCAACATTGTTATTGCTAAGTTCAAAAACGAGTTCCACCTTCCTGCTCCATTCAAAGCCCAGGGGCTTGGAAATCCCTACTACAAGCCAGGCAGCGAACACACAAAAGTGCACGCAAACACAGGTCCATACACCAACCAACTACCGAGAAGGAAATGCTTGTCCAGAAGGGCTTGGTAAACAGTGGAGAGACTCAAGATGGGAAAATACCAAAAAGCTGCTTGTTGCATTCATCTGTGTGTTTAAAAGAATAAGGAGGTGTGAGGGGCTCTGGATCGTGCTGGGTTAAGGTGCATATAGAGTCACATTAAAGGAAAGGGCCTCACTCTCTTCATCCCCTTGACCATATTTTTTTCTACCACATCCAGAGCTACTTTTTTCCTACACCAGATTTACAAATAAATAATAGAGAAAGAAAAATCATCTTGATCAGAGTGGTGCCCATTTTTCAAGTTGCACGAAGACGGGAATATCTGTGAATGACTAATTACTTCGGACTAGTTCGCAGGTTAATTGGTCACTTGAGAAAATACATGTCCATCTTCTAGTGGATTCTTTTCTACATTTCCAACATCTATTGATCAATTGAATCCTTTTTAGCTTTTATCCAATGGCCTGGTTTTCCTGTAGACAATTTTAACATAATATAAACGTTGTCCAAAACAGGGCAAAGCCAGCCTTTCCTCTTACCAACTGAGTGTAATGCACACCACACACACTCATGAACGCACACTCACACACATACATTCACACACTCAACTTCTGATAACCGGAACCAAGAATTACGACACGAGGTTATTTTTAATTTCAAAGTCGTCGAACCATTCCTTGGCCTTTCTTGACTCATTTTGGAAAATGTGAACTCAAGGGCATACATTGTATTGTCAATTTCCTTTCTAGCCCCCACAGCACCACTTCATGTGGGACATAACAGGAACTCCGACTATGTTAAATGGATACATATGCAAATGATTCAAAACATAACTCAATTATTAAAAGATTTTAATTAGCAAATGAAAAGGTATATCTCAAGTGTATAGAATTCATATGTAAATCTGACACAATGAGCTAGCTACCATCAAAGAATAAAGCACAGTCCTTGCTGTAAAGGAGTGAGTGAGTAATCTAGCTGGTGAAACAAGATTAAAGGAGACCAAGAACAGCAAGTTATAGGAAAGGTATGCAATAAATACCCCCCTGGAACATCTTGGTGGCTACTGAGTATTACAAGTTTCAGAGGAGAGGGGAGCTGACAGAGAAAGGAGCAGAAGGAATGTCCCATGTGCACCCTGAAGAGCCAGGGAGATTTGCCACGGTGGAAGAGTGTGGGTGGGCTTTTTAGGCAGGTGAAATTATGTGGTGAGTGGTTATGTTATTTATTGATGGGGCCTACATATTCCAAATCCATACAAATAACACCTTGCAAGATGGCAGAGTTTAGGGGTGAACAAGAAATTGACCAGGCAAGCTGCGAAGCTGTAGGCTTGAATGGGCTGGCGGTCATATGGGCAGGAAACTCACCAGCCTTATTCATCTTGCTCACTACTGTATCCCTAATACCTACAACTGGGCTTGGCCCATCATATGAGCCCAGAAGATTTTTGTGGAATAGATGAATGAATGAATCTTGGATAGGCTCAGAGTGAGTCTCGGGTTTGTATACTTCCAAGCAGAACCATATTTAGAAACCTGCAGAGTGAGTGGAATGTTTGTTTTCCTGAATGGACTGGTCTCAGTAGTGTTTGCTAAAAACACACATCACTCCTCCATTAGAGTAAAGGTGGGAAAAAAAAAACCCTCAAAGAACGTTCTTTCTCTTCCCTTCAGAAGTGCAGGAAGGTAAATGTCCTTTTCTAAGCTGATCTGCTTCCCCGCCAGGCCCAGAAGAATGAAGTTTGATTGCTCATTCCAAAGTTTGCATGACTGCCAGTGTTAATAAAGGTCACAAAATTGTTCAGCCCTTTACAAACGAGCCCGTTATTTATTTTTCCTGTGTCATGTGTCCACTCTGAGGATTGAGAATATGTGGTAGAGTTTATTGTGTAGAATGGCTTCAAATCTAGTCAAATCCCTGAATTTAAATTCAACTAAATACAAACAAAGGATCTGTCCCAAGATTTATAGGATATATTCAGGAGGAAGAAATATCCCAACTAAGAAAACATGGAATGAGTTGATGTGTCAATTCATAAGATGAAAATAAAAGGGAGACCATGCTTTATTCTTTATCCTAAAACTAAGGGTAACTGATATTTCAGTGTTTTCTGAAAATGACACTGTCCTCATCCCCTCGTGCTCTCAACTTCTTCCCCCAGACCATTTACTTCTGATACGTAGAAGGAAATAAAGAGATTCTCCCTAGTATGTATCTCTTTCTTCTTGTGTGGTTTCGCAAGCCCTTCAGGAGAAAATCATGTCCTCCATACAGTAAACTTCAATGTCTGCGCTTTGTTTTTCTTCCAGGAATGTGAAACCCTTTGTGATTTCTCCACAACATACTCTCAGCAGCAGTAGGAATATAAATCACTCTTCTCTCTGTCTTATTGCTTTTTTTTCTCCCTCTCATGATTTCATGCTTTCCAACATCCAACAAATGACTTTTACTTATGTGGCTTTTTTTTTTTCCTTCGTTTGCTGGCAGGTCTCTCCTGTGCCCAGGATCTAGGGAGAAGGGCAGAGAATGAACATGGAGTATCTCCTAGGGCTTCTCAGTGACCCGCCTTTTGACTCCTCCCTTGGGGGAGAAGAACTACGGTTACCTTCCCATTCAGGAAATTCAGCCAGAAGCCTGGCTGCCTTTGAGTTTGTCCTCACGCTCCTCAGAGGACATTCAACCCTCTCGACGTTCTTGTCTGTCTGTGATTGTGGGAGGTAAGATTGGGGAAGCAAAGATTGGAGCCTGTGATGTCTGGGGTGGCTACCCATCCCATGAAGCATGTAGGTAGACCCAGCAGAAGACCACCAACTACAAATTCTGTGGTCAGTGTTTTCATGGTTAAATGATGACATTTCTTGCCAGGGCTAAATCAACAGTTGACAGAAAGACATTAACCAAAGTAGAATAATGTGGTAACTATCATAAGGCATCTCAGCAATCTCTCTCTTATCAGCATTTTAGCGATTCTTGGATTTTGAGTAGTTTGGGAGCAGAAAGAACAAGGTTTTGGAGAGAGAGAGTTTCTGAGTTTAAAACTCACTTTTGGGGCACCTGAGTGGCTCAGTGGGTTAAAGCCTTTGCTTTCAGCTCAGGTCATGATCTCAGGGTCCTGGGATCGGGGCCCACATCGGGCTCTCTGCTCAGCAGAGAGCCTGCTTTCTCCTCTCTCTCTGCCTGCCTCTCTGCCTACTTGTGATCTCTCTCTCTCTGTGTCAAATGAATAAATAAAATCTTTTAAAAAATTAAAAAAAAATAAAACTCACTTTTGTTACTTTCTAGGTAAACTTGGTCTCTGTTTCCTCATCTATAGAACTGAGAGGATAATTATAAGGAGGATTAAGTGGCTTTCTCTGTGTAAAGAGTTTAATGTTGAGTCATGTAAATGGGACACAGAAGATTTGTAATAGAAGTCTTACTGAGTCTAAATGGTGCTGATCTTTAATAAGTCAACTTGAGTGGACTCTTTCTGGACAAAGTGGAGACGATAACCATGAACATTCAGTCCGTGGTGGCACAAGGAAAATGTATCCGTACCTGGGCACATGTCCAACCAGGAGGCACAGCTATGTCTTAAAGTGGTGTGTGTGTGTGTGTGTGTGTGTGTGTGTGTGTGTGTGTGTGTGCACGTGCACGTGCACACACATGCACACATGTGTGCAATGGTGCCTTTATTCTGGTCTCCCTGCTACCGCTCCTCGTCCTGGAAATGTCGTAGGATAACTGAATACATGGATACCGTACATTAGTTCATCCAGAAGGAGCGTTTGCAAAGAAAATGTTGGAATTCAGTAATGAAGTCTGACCTCTTGGTGGTAGAAGTTGCTGGCTCCTGCCAAGGTGCAGATGATGTCAGGTCTTGATCAAAGTTGCTCATTGCCTCCATCTGTGTCCGCTATGTATTTTTGTACGTGAACTGGTCTATTGGCTGCACTGGAGGGGAATCCCAGAGTTAATACATTGAATTGGGGCTTCATTGCACTGCTGGGCCTGGCATGAAGGTGGGAGGAGGAACAGTGAGTGTGTATGTATGTGAGTGTATGTGTGGAGTTAACACTTCTGTTGGAGTTATCTTCAGGATCAGCATCCCAATCTTCTGAATATCTGCTATGACGACAAAATCAGCAGCTTTGAGAGGGGTATGAAGGGTTTGAGAAAATGAAATTCATCCAGACCACTTTCATGAATATAAGTAGCCATATAAAATAAGGCAGTTTTTATTTTGAAAATCAGGTATAACTCTAAAGTTCTAAACTTGTTAAGATCTAGTCCTTCTATATTTTATATTTAGTTCAACCTCCTAGAAGATTTCCAAACTTCCTTTATGTGAATTTTTGAAATAAACATCAAATGTAAGCTTACAAAGGAGAATTTATACAGCGGGTCCCTTTTGTGGGCAAGGATAGTCTTAAAAAATATATCCCAAATGTTTAATAATGATTATTTCTTGGACGGATGGGGAACTTGGGGGGGGGGTAAAAGTATAATAAGGAAAGGATTTTTTTACTTTCTCCCTTATAGACTTTTTATATTTATAATAAAATAAAAGCTAAAAGTAAGAAGAGCTAACATATACTGAAGACATACTGTGTTTCAGGAATTTTGCTACACACACTATTTTATTTAATTCTGTTAATAACATTGTGAGCAGGTACCATCATGTCCTCAATTTTACCTTTGAGGAAACGGAGGCCTTGGGGGAGCTGAATCACTTACCAGGCACCCGGGGCTGAGTAGAAGACATTTAGTGCAAATGTGGCATCCAGATTCTGTACTTCTGGCCACCATTCTAAACGTCCTCAACTGAACAAATAAATATAAGTTAAAATTCCTTTTTGAGGAACAAAGAATCATTCTTGCTACCTCATAGTCATCCCTCCGATACATCTTATGCTTATACTTGGAATGTAAAGTTCAGTTTATTTCAACACTCAAATCAATCCCAGCACCTGCCATGCCATGGTGAGACAATGTGTACCTCTTGGGGGGGGGGGTAGGATACAAAACAAGAAAGCCCAGAAAAAGATATCTGAGGGTGCTGGTTGGTCTTCCTTAAAGTAGAAAACAAAAGGCAGAGGGTGAGATGAGCTAGAAAGATCTTGTAATTTAGGAAACTGAGAGCACTGCACATTCAAAGTCCAAACTAGAAGTTATAGTAATGCTCTTTGATACACTTTTGAAGTCTGCTTTATATTAACAAAATAAAATCACTAGAACTTTCTTCTGGTTTGTAACTCTTGGGTGTTCTTCTTTCTAAAAGCTTTCTTTTGCCTGGGTTTTTTTTTTTTCTTTCAACAAATCAAGGGTCATTAAAATTTTATATAGGATAAAGAATAAGAAAAGAAATACACATAATGGGTCCTTCTCCTTCATGACCTCCTTTGGTCTTTCCCCTCCCTTTTATTTTTTTAAAAGACTTTATTTATTTATTTGAAAGAGAGAGAGAGCACAAGCAGGAGGACCAGCAGGCAGAGGGAGAGGGAGAAGCAGACTCCCCCGAGCACGGAGCCCAATTCAGGGCTGGATCCCAGGACCCTGAGGTCATGACCTGAGCCAAAGGCAGATGCTTAACTGACTGAGCCACCCAGGCGCCCTTCCCTCCCTTTTAAACAAGTATTTTCTAAGCCATCCAG
Organism: Ailurus styani; assembly: GCA_002007465.1. Classification (NCBI taxonomy): domain Eukaryota; kingdom Metazoa; phylum Chordata; class Mammalia; order Carnivora; family Ailuridae; genus Ailurus; species Ailurus styani. The sequence goes on from LNAC01000172.1 coordinate 2,362,475, forward strand.
ATAGAATGTCCCAATACGAATAGTTTGCTTGATTAAATCCCTCGCACACCAAACTTCATACTCTTAAAATTTGGGGAAGAAAGGAAAAAGAAAATTTAACGCCTATAGTGTATAGGCACTAAACAAGCTGCTTTACTGAGTTCATTTGAGACTTCCAGTGATCCTGGATCTTTCCCATTTTACAAATAAAGAGAGACAAGGTAGCCTGTCCTAAGGTGGCCAGTAGCAGAACTGAGATTTGAAGCTTTGTCTATGGTTCCTGAAGAGTGTATCTTTCCTGCCAGGGTACTGCTTTGATGCAGTAACAATGTCATATGGAACCCATGCTCCATTATTAACATTAGCATTATAAATGTCATTGATAACCACCATTTGTTGGATGCTTAGCAAATACCAGGCAGTCTGCTAAAAACTTTCAGCTTCTCTGCGCGCCTGAGTATCTCAATCCAATGAACCTCTGACTCTTGGTTTCAGCCCAGGTCATGATCTCATGGGTTGTGGGATCAGGCAAGGAGTCTGCTGGGAGGTTCTCTCCCTCTGCCCCTCCCCTACTTGTGCACGCATGCACTGTCTCTGTCTCTCAAATAAATAAATAAATAAATCTTAAAAAAAAAAAAAAAACTTTCAGCTTCTCTCATGTGGTCCCAGCATTAACTGTATGTGGAGTTCTTACCTTTGCTTACAGATGAAATAACTGAGGTTTGGAAATGTAACAAGTTAATACATTTAGTAAGTGTTAGAGCCAGGCCTCAAACCTTTTCTTTCTTAACAGTTACATTACATTACATTACAGACTCCCGCTGTCCAGATTTAAACACTCCTCTGCTCAGAAGTGTTGGCAATAGAAAATAAAATTGAAAAAAGTCCCCATTCTCATGACCTTCACTCCCACATAAGGTGAGGTTCCAGAGCCTGGTAATGCTAATCTGCAGCCTCAGTCTGGAACATTGCCTCTCTGAGTTCTCGAAGTCAGTGGTTCCCAAATCTGAGTGTGCATCAGAGTCACCTGGGAGGCTTGTTAAGACAGAAGTTTTAACTTCCAGAGTTCCTGCGTTAGGGGGTTAGGGGTGGCATTTTTCCCAAGTTCCTGGTCGTGCTAGTGCTGCTGGTTGGGAACAGGCTCGGAGAATCATCGCTCTGGTCTGAGAGAAAGCACCACTTGGGCACTTGAGACTTGAATGTGTAAACAACTGTCAGCATAAATTCTGGAAATGATTCCATAAATGTGACTTCATTTTTATTCCTTTTTAAAATTGGTGGGGAGGGAGGTCTCACAACGGTCCCCACAATCAGGTGAAGCAGAAGACAGACGGGACTGGCTCCGGGACCCAGGCAGCTTCCAGAAAACAAACCCGCATTATCGCCAGGGCCAGCAAAGCTCTCATGCCTCAAAGAGTTGTCCTTGGCAGGGCCCAGCAGCACATTGTCGGGGAATTCACAGCTGCCTTGCTCCTGCCCTGTTGGGGGACATGGCTGACATCTAAGAACCAGGAAACCTTATCCACAAAGGCACTGTGTCACTTGGCAGCACCTCACCCTGGGGCGCTCCTCTGCTCTGGTCTCGAGCATCAGGTCAGAATTCCAAAGGGGTGTTGCCTCCCATCTGGTTGGCATAAATGTAGCTGTTGGCAATGCTTTATCTATGATTCCTCCCCAGCAAGATAAGGTCCTGCCAAACCCACTTGGGCTGGTACTCTTTGGTGATAAATTTCTCTTCTCTCAGCATGTGACCTAGAAGAGCCGCAGAATCAGAGACAGGCAGGACTGGCAGGGTTCTCTAAGCTTATCAAATAAACGCAGCTCTGTGGTTGTACTGATGGGAAACTGAAGCTCAGAGAAATGCCCGAGGCAACTGGAGGCTAAGCCTCACAATGTCTCCTTCCCAGAGACAACCCTCCACATCCCCCCAGGACGCCATCAAGGAAGCGTAACTAGGACCATTGGTTGGGATCAAGCCAGGTGAAATGTAGGCCCATTCTGGGAAAATTCGTTGTCATCTGTGAACAGGGGACTCTTCCCCCATCGGTTATGTTTGCGTTTTTTCTCAAGTCCCAGCCTCTCCCCCAACCTCGCTGAATCTGGGATGAAGTGTCTGGAAAAATAACACCATGGTATCTTGGTACCATGGTATCCTTTTAAAAGATAGCCTCAGGGGCCCAATAATAATCCCAAAGGGGTAAATCTCTGTAAAACATCAGGCACCATTGTTCCTTGTATGGATAGAGGCCAGGAGGCTTTCCGAACAAGGGAAGGGAGGCAGAGCAGGACACCTTGGAGCAGGTTCTCCTCCCTCCATGTTGGTTCTCACCACAGGCAACTTACTCAGACCCTGAGCCCCCACTTCCTTCTACAGAGGGGAAAATGATGTACAACCTACTGTGTTGTTTTGATGATCAAAGGAGGCCATCTATGCTGAGTCAGCACAGGAACTGGCATAGCGAGGGCTCGATAGTTTCTGGTTCCTCTTCCACCCTTTCTTCATCTCACGCTGAGTGCTAAGGCGAGAGCTGGCACTAATGTGAGGGTTGAGGAGTGCCTGGCAAGCACCTGATTCTTCCTCAGGAAGCTTTGAGGGCCTAGTAAATTCCAGCTCTAAATACAGCCAGTTTGATGTTTGTTTGTGTTATTTTGTTCTCTCTGCCCATAAGACGTCGGGTACAAAATGGAATCTGTCACGAGTGGATAGTTCAGTCATGGAATGTGTGACTAGTCTCTGACAAAACTATAAAATTTGCTAAGTGACTTCCTCCTGAAGGAAGGGATGAATCCAAAAACCCCAGAACATGCCCAATCTATTTTGTACCACGTGCTTGAATTAACTCTGTATTTGTCCAGAGCACCCAAGGATACCATGCTGATGTGGCCCAAATTTAAATAAAACACTGCCTTTCTAGCAGGTGGAAATCTCGGGCCAACCGTGGCTAATTCCTGCTTGACTTAGAAACAGGCAGCCTTCACTCTTCACCAGCACCCTTGGGAATAAACCCAGGAAATGCAGGTACTGTTTGGCATCTCGAAACAGAGCTATTATGTTCTTAGCTCCCTAATCTCTTTTACTCTACAAAACACAGCAGAAACACTGTAAATTGTTCCTAATTAGAGGAGTTGGATTAAAATGCCTTTTATTCCCCCAGATTCCAGAGTGCATGTCAGACGTATTGAAGCTTTGAGCAATTTGTCCAGGATTATTTCTTGGTCAGAGTCCGCCCCCTGAAGTTTGATAAAGGTAAGTACAGCACAGCCCGCTACCTTCTGAACAAAAGACAAATTGTCTTTCCACTAAAGAATCACTTGAAAGGACACATTTGGGAATCTTGCCAAAATCTGCATGAGTCTGAGAGACCTTCTAGGTGCTACAGAATGACTGTTCCTCAGCCCCTTTGTTTGTTCTAAAAGAGACAGAACAACGTGGAGAAAATTAATCTTCCTAAAACTGCTAGTTACAGATCTGGAAGACATGATCCAGTATAAGGCCAGGCAAAGTCTAAACATGATTCCATTCTATATACTCAGTGCGAGACTTTCCAACAGTGGGATTTCTTACTATGCATGCCTATTGTATTCTTATATCTTGATACAAGAAGGGAATGAGCAAGTCAGGGTCTTTATCTTCCTTCATTCTTGCATCCCTGAAATCTCTCTTGAATTGTTTTTCGTAGCTTCCAGGATGCCCCGCTGTCCTGGTTTCCCTCCTACTTCACAAGCTGCTCCTTCTTACTCTGCTTTCCTGGATCTTCCTCCTCTCCCTACTTCTAGATGATGAGGTGCCCAGGCTCTGTGCTTGGACCTCGTCACTTCTGCCCTGTATTCACTAGGCGATTCCATTGGGTCCCATAGCTTTAAGCGCCATCTTTAGCCCAATAGACTAGTCTACCCAGTGGGAAACTTGACATCTCAAATTGGAGGTCTTAGAAGCATCTCAAAGACCTGAAGCAGCTGGCCAAAGCTACGTGTGCTTGGACAGCCCTGGGACCTCTGAGTTCAAAAAGCTGCCTCTGGATCAAAGGACTTCCAACGTTAAGATATCCCATGCCATCTCCAATTTACACACACACACACACACACACACACACACACACACACACCACATTTATTTATATTTAACCATGGTTACATGGATATAGTTTCAAGACTCAAAAAACTATACTTTCCTGCTTCTCAGGGAAAATCTCTGTTAATTGTTTTAGCTTATTCTTTTGATAGTTATTTCCATATTTCTAAGTATCATGATTATAGTGTTGCTTCTTGATTTCTCAATTTCATTGATTTCCAAACACCAAGAAAGAAGATTTAGATCTCTTCTGCTGTCCCCCAAGCTAAATATCCTATTCTCTACCTTTCCAAATACTTGTATTGTTATTACGTCAGTTATAACAGAATCAGTTTGCATGACCGGTATCCTGTATACTCTATTCATAGCTGAGCTAGATTGTATGTTTAATTACTTTTTCTTTTCTGCACATTTTATTTCTGTTAGATGTAACACTTGCTTTTTTCCCCCCACTTGTTTGGATTTCTGTGTTCTCATCAAAAATTCACCCCAACACACACCCAGGTATATAAATCTCTTCTAAAGGACACTTGGATCTATTAGATGTCCTATTTTTTTTTTTAAGATTTTATTTATTTACTTCACAGCGGGAGAGAGATCACAAGGAGGCAGAGAGGCAGGCAGAGAGAGAGGGGGAAGCAGGCTCCCTGCTGAGCAGAGAGCCCGATGCAGGCCTCGATCCCAGGACCCTGAGATCATGACCTGAGCCGAAGGCAGAGGCTTTAACCCACGGAGCCACCCAGGCACCCTTAGGTGTCCTATTATTTTCATCTTCTTGAGCAATCCCCCTGCAGATCCAGCCTGGATCTGCCCCAGGCTGTTATTCGGGTAGCAAGTCATTTTATCCCCCCCCACCCCGCCCTGAATGCTCTCCCTGCTCTCTCTTCCAACGCTTCTTTGCATCTTTCATTTCTGGAGTCCCAATCTTTTTCTTTCTGGGTTTATTGCCACATTTGGTGTACTCTATTTCCCAACAACTTTTGGGAAAGGAAAAATTGCAGGAAAATTTATGGAGAATTCCTGTGTCTGAAGAGATCTTATTTCTTCCTCGCACTTGTTTCTGTGTTGCAATAATTTTTTCTAAACATTTTGAAACCATTCTCCATTGTTATCTACCTGACAATGGAACTGTGAAGAGTTCGATAATATCCTGATTTTGATCTTTCACATAAAACCTTTTTTCTTTCCTATGAAAATGTTTGGATCATCTTTTTCCCTTCTGTGACCTGAAATTTCACAATGATGTTGTCTTAGTTGGTTCAGGCTGCTATAACCAAATACCATAGATTGAGTGCCTCATAAACAATGTTTATTTCCCATAGTTCTGAAGGCTGTAAGTTCAAGATCAGGATGCCAATATTGTCAGGTTCTGGTGAAAGCCCTCTTCTGAGATGCAGACTGCCAACTTCGGGCTTTGTTCACACTTGATTGAAGGAGTTAGGGAGCTCTATGGAGTCTTTTATAAGACCACTAGTCCCAGGGCGCCTGGGTGGCTCAATTGGTTAAGCATCTGCCTTTGGCTCAGGTCATGAGCCCAGAGTTCTGGGATCGAGCCCCATGTCAGGCTCCCTACTCAGTGGGGAGTCTGCTTCTCCCTCTCCCTGCATCCCCCTGCTTGTGCTCTCTCTCTCTCTCTCTCTCTCTCATAAATAAAATCTTTAAAAAAAAAGCGCTAATCCCATTTCAAAGTTTCCACCCTCATGACCCAAATCCTCCCCAAAGGCCCCACTTCCTTCTATTATCAGCTGGGGGGTTAGGTATTAACACTTGAATTTGGAGGGACACAAACATGACTGTGGGTTTATTTTCACTTACCATCTCCTTGAGTGTGGCCAGAACCTGTGACTTACTTCCAGCAATAGAATATGCCAAAAGTACGTGATGTCAGTCCTCTGATTATTTCATGCCATATTCTGTCTTAAAAGTAGGCTGGAGTAAGACTCTTCTTGCAGGCGTAAGGGCATAAGTAGCCATGTTGGAAAATCCCATGTGGCAGGGAAGTAGAGAGGACCTCTAGGGTCTTAGGGTGGCCTCTAACCAATAGTCAGCAAAAAATCAAGGTTCTCATTCCCACAACTACAAGGAAATGAATTCTGTCAACAACTTGACAGAGTTGGAGTTCCCCAGTCAAGTCTCCAGTTGAAAATGCAGCCCTTGATTACAGTCTTGTGAGACCCTGAGCAGAGGACCCAGTTAGCTACTCCTGGACTCCTGGTCCATTGAACCTGTGAGATAATAAATCTGTGCTGTTTGAAGCTTCTAAGTTCGTAGCAATTTTTAAATTCAGCAATGGCAACTATTGCAATGTCTTACTCTCTCTGACTCTTTGTTTTTAAACAACTTGGGGAAGGAGCTGAGGTGAATGTTGTATCTAATCAATGGGATAGACAGACACAGCATACGACATGGGGTCACACATTGTTTTTATCATCCTTATAAAATTCATTCACCAGGAAAAGCTTTTCCTTCCCATTGGATATGTTACAGATATTACTCCAACATGGTTCAGTAATTGCAGCACTGTGATCACTTTCAATAGCTAACACGCTCTCAGTTTGGTGATTAGGAGGCCCAATCTCATGTAATAGTAATAACTACAAATAATGTGGTGTTAAATTTCTCTTCTCCCCCAACTGAGTCCTTCTTTGGGTTGACTGTTTGCACTGGCACAGCTTTGCTGATGGACGCTTTGCTTAGCTTTTCTCATGCTCCTTCGATCCTATCTTGGGCATTGAGGTTTCTGACTTCCTTTTTTCCCTCAAGTTCAAGGAAGAGAGGTTTGTGTTACAAGATGGGGTTGCCTTCACACAGTGTCAGGTCTCTCTGGTTAGGAAGGGAAGGTGCATTCGGGAGCTCTTCAGAACTTCCATATCCCTGACCTCTCTCACATGGAATTCCTTTAACTCATGCAAATTCCTCATATTCTAGGTGCTCGCTTCTGACTCCCTGTTTGTCTCCTAAACTGACTTCATCTCTAGCTTCTTGCTGCTCCACCTCCACCACTTCGGGTGGCCCTATGTCACACAGTACCCAAGACAAACCCACGTTGTCTGTCTCTTGCTTGCCGTTCTCACCATGTCCCACGTGTGTGGGAAGCATGCAGACAAGGTTCACCTGCCAAACCCTAGGCGTGGAGGTTGGTCTCAATGCAGAGACCATTCAGGGCCCCACTACCAGAGCTGTGGCCACAGTTCCAGGTAAGAATCAGAACCCTCCTTCCCTCCTTCCAATCAGCCATGTGATCTAATAGAAGGTGGAGAAATTGTTCATTAGGTTTGAGGTCAGGGGACATGCATCTCTTCTTCTCTTTTTGAAGTAGATGAGGAGGTTCATGGAGCAGCTTTCTCCAAGGAAATTACCAAAAAAATTCATTTTACTTGTTCATCTCTATGGAGTATGAAATCATCTACTGGTCCCCCATCCTTTCCTTTGACTATCTCATTTTAGTATTTCACCTGTGCTGCATCTGGGTGCCACATGGAACCTTCCATTTTTGTTTGCCGTATGTATGCCTATTTCACCCACCACCAATAACTAGAAATTTCCCCTTTCTCTCTATTTGAATAATATGAAGGCTATTCATGTTGGGAGACTAACAGATACTTAAGACTTTGTAACTCTCCAAATAGCCCATTCAGAAATCTGTTCTCTGTCCTACTTGAACATGCCTACTGAAAGTGCAATGTGTTCATGGGACTGAATTCAGATGCACTGCCCTGAGTAGGACGTGTTGTGATAAAGGGCCTGGCCTGAGTACCAAATGGTTGGCAAAAATTCACATATTCTGTTGCCATCCTCCAACTGTGACTCCAAATGGGCATCATGAAAATGCATCCACATCTCCTGTCTTGTCAGTAGGAGAAGAGTCAAAGAATGTGGGACAGAGACTGTCCAGCCTGGAGTTTGACCTTTATGGACTTGCTCTTCACTAATTGCTGGCACTTACATATGACCTCTTTAGCCTGAAAGACAGAACTGTTGACTGTGGGTATACCCAGGCAAACTGAGGCAGAGACTGGGAGGAAGCTACCCTGAGCCACTCTGATGCCATGAGCATCAGGAACCTTAGAGACATCTAGGATCAGAACTCTTGGCAAGGACATTGGCATGTCCATGAGAGGGAGGCTGATGAGATGTGGGGCTGAGGCTTCACCAAAGAGATCCTGCAAGCAGCAAATGTGAATGTATGAGAGGCAGAGCTAGAAAGGGAGGTCAAGGTGGGTGGACCTACTCAGGGTTACCCAAACGATTGTGCAGATTATGGCCTAGACCACTTTCAGCAGCACCATTTATAGAGCACGTATGAGAATGGTACTCTCTTCAGTTCACAGCCTGTGAAGCCATATACAGTGAACCTGTGAGGCTGTCCTTCATCATTCCCTTGGAGACTTCAAGAAATAACTAGGAGGACATGTTGAAACACCCTAATTTCAATTAAACAGACAAATAAGAACGCTAGCTACTTGTTATGGACCGAACTGTGTTTTTGCAAAGTTCATATGTTGAAGCCCTAATCTCTAATGTGCCTGTATTTGGAGATAAGGCCATTTAGGAGGCATTTAAGGTTCAATGAGGTGATCAGGATGGGGTCCTCATCTGATCGGGTTGGTGCTCTTATAGGAAGAGACACCAGAGACCTCTATTTACATACACACAAAGAAGAGACCATGTGAGGACACAGCAAGAAGGTGACAGTCTATGAAGAAGAGTAGTCTCATCAGAAAATAACCCTAAAGACAGCTGGATCTTGGATGTCCTAGCCTCCAGAACTGTTAGAAAAAGAATTTCTGTTGATTAAACTACCAAGTTGGTGGTATTTTGTCATGGCAGTCTGAGTTAACACACTACTATAGCGAGCCAATAAAAGTGGACCTGACTTCATCTTGTAATCACGGGCTGCTGAGACTCAGGCCATCAGGGCTACATATAAACTAGTATCTGGATGATGCAAGACCACTAGAGGATTCTACAGACCAGAGAGTGCAGGATCCTAATTACAAGCACATAACAAATGCCATTTCTTTCTAGTCTGACTTATACAACCCGCTTCCCATTATAATTCAACATCCACAGCTACTGTCTTGGCACCGCCCATTCACCATCCATGTTACCCAGCTCACAGTCTTTCACCTCTTCATGCCTTATTTTTCTGCAGCTGTCAAACAGGGACACTAATGTTTCCCATTCAGAAACTTATTATAAAGATTAAATGAATTAATAAAGGCAAGGCACTTAGAATAGTGGACACTTGCTTGAAACACTACCTGGGCAGATTCTAGGATTTCTAAGATTCCTGGAAGCAGGGTTGAATCAAAAGGCTCTATCCTTCTGGGCCCAGAAGTCAGGGTGGAAAGACAGGTGAGCCCAAGGGGTGAACGTGTGGAAAAGAAAGGTCGCTTCATGTGGTATCTGTCTGCCTGCTGTTCTGTATCTCATCTAACAGTGTCATTGGCTATACATGCAAAGAATCCCAAAAATACAGTGAAAACCAGGATGTGTTAGGGTAGCTGCCTAGAAGGTGACAACCAAAATCTCCTGCAATTTTCCTCTTATGTAGAGAGAATTTGGGGAGTAATGAATCTAATATCTGACCTTATAAATTTTGTTAAGTGTTGCAAGTGATTTCCAAAAGCTGTTATGGGTTATAGAACTGGACTAGGAACCCCAAGTCCTAAAAGTCCCCAGGATCCCTTTACTGGTTTCCCAATCTTCTCAAGTCACTCTGCCTCTCTGAACATCTGTTTCCTCATCCCTACTCTAGATCAGCGTGGATACCTCACAATTCATTGGACTGAGGACCAAATAAAAGCACCTTGTAGACTGAAAAAGATTGCATTACCTAAGAAATCATATTACTGTACTTCCCAACTAATGCCTACAAAGCTGTCTGAAATGGAGTTTTTCATTTTATTTCTGATTAAATTTCAAAATTAAGTGACTAAACCTAAAAGGCAAAAATAAGCATATAATTCAACCAAGAAATTTGGGAGGGAAATGCCCTTTCTCTAGGAAATTTGCACCAATGACTTTTTGATAGAAAGTGTACATGGTCCATCAGTTTATCTAAGGTGATTTCATGAAGTTTACTTACTCCAATTCAGATAATTGGAAATGCTACGTGGATAATGCTATTTTATAGGAAAGGAAATCATAGTTTGTGGCAGTGAAAAGCTGGTACCATTGACGCAACTTCCAATAAAACCTACATTTCTACATTTATGATGCAATTCCTTTGAATCAAACCACATGGAAATAAATCGTTCCGTTTAACTGAAGATACAAAGAGCAGTGATGAAGCTGCTGAAACCTTCTTATTTTATTCCAGTCTCCTAAATCAGAAAATTCCATTTAAGATTGAGCTAATTTTTTCACTGACATTTAGCTCTAAATGTCAAGTTGCACCAAAAAATTTTTCTTGAGTTTATGGTTTGCAGCCTTATTCAGTTGATAAAAACTGAGTTAGCGTGATGTCGTTTGAGGATTCTCCAGTATGAGAAAGTGCATAAATGCCTAAGAGAGGAAAAAGAGGATAAAAGTTATTGTTTCTATGTTGGAATCAAGCATGAGACCAAAATGAAAATAAGCCTATGCAATTTCTTACAACTCTGGCCAGTTCTGGGAAGATGGTAGGGAAAGAAGATGGTAGGGAAGGCAATTGGTTGGCAGACAGTATTTCATTAATGCTAAAGAGACCTGCATTTGTCAGATATCTCTCATTTGAGAAGAGAAGCATCCTATCTTTCAGATACTGCTGGAAAATGAGATAAAGTAGATTTGAGATCATAAAATGTTATTGCTAGAAGGAAACTTTGTGATCTCTTTGTTTTTTATTTTATGGATGAGGGACAAACATCCAAAAGGTGAAGAGGTTTATAAAAAGCACTCAGACTGGTTGGTGACAGTGATAATGGGACTCAAGACTTTTGGATGAGCATGTTGAACATTTTGGGAGGGAAGTGTCAAGTTCAGAACCTTGAACTTTATTTTGGAAGTCAAATAATTTTGCTTGCAATCTAAAATGAGCAGCCCATTTCCCTGCTTTAATAAAGGTATTAACACAATTTAACAGGAAATGGAATTCGGGCACTTAAAGATGACTTCAGCTTGACTTGTAATGCAGTGACTCTTCCTCACCACCACCCCCCCCCCATGCTCCACTCTTCTCCTCCAGGCATAGGGCAACTATCTGCAATGCTTACTTACATACATAGCAGTCTTCCAGGGGCTGAATATCATTGACTTAAGCAACAGTCAATAAATGAGCATAAGAAAAATGCATGTCACAGGTGGCGGGGACAGTGCTTTCTCACCCATAGCAGGTGATGGCTTCTCCTTTGGCAGGAACATTTTAGGGAAGAGGGAATGTCTGATGGGGCACAAACACCTGGCCCATGTGCACTGCTCAGCAGCTGGCACAAGAAGGGTGACTCTCCAGTCGAGACACAATTGGTGTTCATCTAACCACACTCCTGCACCCCATGACCTCAATGATCAATGTCACCGATTTCTAGAATGTCTAGGTGAGGAAATGAAATTAAAAGGGACAATAGTGGTCTCCATGAGCATCAACTCCCCGATAATGTTCTGTCAGCCTTGAGCACCATCCAGATGAGCTCCAGAAATGTGGCCAGCAGATATGCCTGCACTTCTCACATGAGGTTGTTAAAAGTAGCCCTTCAGGGGTGCCTGGGTGGTTCAGTTGGTTAAGTGTCTACCTTCAGCTCAGGTCATGATCCCAGTGTCCTGGGATCGAGCCCCACATTGGGCTCCCTGCTCAGCGAGGAGTTTGCTTCTCCCTTTCCTTCTGCCCTTCCCCTCACCACTTGTTCTCTCGCTCTCTCACACTCTCTCTCTCAAATAATAAAAAATAAATGTAAATTTAAAAGTAGCCCTTCAGTTTTCCTCACATGATCTATTCACAGTCTTCTACTTTTTGTTAGCCTTTGGCTTACTGTTAACTCACCTTTGTGCTGCAATGGGTTGAAAGGTTTTGGGAATTTGGGTTTGGCAGATACATCTGATGAGTCTTGCTGCATCAAAGAAAAACAAGCCATCTGTACATTAATAGTTTTCTTTGAGTCATGCTCTGCATTTCCCGACATCTTAATGTCATTAGCAATTTTTTACTTCACTTATGTGGTGCCCTATTCTCTTTTCAAGAAATTAGAGTTCTCATTTCTTACCCTTTCTCTGGATTTAATCTATTGAAAATGCCTAAGAACATATTTCTAAGTGAATCTTGTGTTCCTGTTTATTCTCACAACTTTCAACAACAAACTAAAAAAACAGTTTTAAGGAAGGCATTATCTTTTTGCACTTGCGTGCTTACATTTCTTTGGTTCACACATTTATCTCTAGAAGAGGAACCCATGGAGAAAAAAACAATAGTTCTATAAAAATGGTCTCAAATAAAACTTCACCTTATTCTCACTCATCTTAACATTCAAATCCCTTTGTGAATAATCTTTTAGTAACCGGAGCAGAGGCTAAATGGAGTTCAAAATTCTGAAAACTGAATTTTCTAATGGAAATAAAATATTTAAATAAAAACCATGTATTTTTGGGGAAAAGTAGAAGTTTAATATACATTGTGTCTTTGTCCCCTCGATAACTGATTTATTCATTAATTTAACATCTCCTTGAGTACCACCATGTGCTAGACACTAGCAATATTGGAAAGAATGAGCTTCCATTTCCTGCCATAGTCCATGTCATAAGGAAGCTAAATCAAGATGGGAGAAATAGATTCTTGTTATATGCAGTGGACAGCCCAATGACAGCTCCTGATTTTCACTGAAATATATAAATGGCTACCCCACATTGAGCCCTGGGGGTAAAAATTACCAATAGAGACAAGAATGAGAAATGTCCAAAAATTCCAAAGCAAAAGAACTGATTTTCTAGAATTCTGGACTTAGTAAACATATAATACTATAAGACAATAATATAAGACAAATTCTACAGTCATCATCACTGTATTTGAAACTGAATCCCATCCCATTTGTAGAGAAGAATCTTAGACTGCAACATACTCAGGGACTCAACACAGTCTGGGGAAAACAACCTCTTCAGACATGGGGCTCAGCTGTTGGTCAAATAACAGGACCGGAGTCATTGGAACCATTAATAAATAAATCTCTTCTCTCTAGAGAGAGAACCTGTAGGTGTCACCAGTGTCTGTCTTTTGGTGAAGAGTTAAAGAGAAATTAGCCAGAGACAATAGAAGGGCCAGGAAGGGGCCCAGAGCCCCCAACAGGGAGAGGATTTTGAGAGGAACCACATTGTGTGTCCACATAGAATCATGGTGCCTTGAGGGATGATCCTTGAGGAAAACATGGTTGGCTTCTTTCATTTCTTCCAACCAACAACCCAAATTTTCACTGCTCTTTTAAGACCCCTATTTTACCATCCATTTTCCCATCTCTTAGTGGATAGACTTTTCTCCTACTTTAAAAACAAAACAAAACAAAACAAAAAGCTATCCAGGTCTGAATTCTCACACACCATGACCCAATCTGCCCACGTTGCTCTATCTGCATCAGACTGAAGTTTCCTGTGTCCGGGGAAGAGGCTGATCCCTCCATCTTCAGTCCACTCACTCCATCTGCCTTTCCAGGAATCCTCTTCCCTCAGTCATCTCCCACCCCCCAACCCCCCGTTGTCTTCAGACTCTCTAAGACTCTCTTTGCTGGCTTATCCCTCCCAGCATATGGACTTGCTCACATCCTCGTGACTCAGCTCTACTGTTGCTGCTGGTCCCGAGTCTGTGTCTGGTTTCCACCCTCACTCTCTTTTCTCTCACGAGTCTCTTGACAGGAACATTCCCACTGAGGTATCTTTTCCTCGCCTTCTCTCCTCAACTGCTGTAATCAGGGTTCCTGTTTTACACTCAGACTCCCTCAGAAAATTACAAACACCCATCTTCTCTTTTGCCAAATACACATTTATTTTAACGCAAATGAGCCACCTAACCTGAAAACAAAGTCCCATTTTTGTCATCCGATTTAAAAATGACATGAGGAAGGGAGTACAAATCCAGAAAATGCAAAGAAAAGTGTCAACACTTTACATTAGAAACAGGGAGAAAAAACACTGCTGGGCATCCTTACTTTTGTTCTTGTTTTAATTTACTTTGGGGTGTTTTTCTTTCTTTGCTTTTCAAATGAGAAAAATGCTCACTTCCTGGCAGGGTGGGGGCGGTTGTCCTGTCTCACTTTATCAGTGACAGGTTTTTCTATACTACAGTCACATAGGCTGTAGCCCCCTCCTTTTCTTAAGCACAGTAACTGACTTACTAGTTTCACATTGTCCGGTTCAAGAGATTTTAGTTCTTCAAGACATAAATTCAAAATCACAGAAAGTCAGAGCCTCTGCTTTGAGTAATAAGTCCAACAGTTAATGTCCACAGTTGAAAAAAAACGAAAACCAAATGGTACCATGTGACTTTCCTACGATCCCTCAGCCAATCGGTTACTGAGTCAGAAATAACAGGGCAGGTCTACTGGCAAAGGGGTCCCTGCTCCCTAATTCACAGCAGAGCCCCGCACAAGGAAACGCAGACCCGGGAAAAAATTTTAAGGTCAAAGGTTAATTTCTTCACTTTTTAAAAATTATTATTTCAAAAGATTATATTGCCCCTCTTTAAAAATCTCTAAACACCCATGTAACTTTTCAGGCACTTAAGTCAGCTTTTATCAGACACAGAAATCTCTGCCTTCCAGCTCCTTCTGAAAGGCCTTCAATGTTTTGCTGAAGGGCAGAAGTCTAAATCAACTTCAAAAATCTGAATATGAGGGCTTCTGTTGCTAACTCCACTCTCCTTCTATGGATTGCACTTTCATGGCAAAGAACAAAACAGGAATCCTCTGTTTCCATCCAAATGTCTCAGTTGGTGGACTTAAGAGCTTAAGTTGCAAGGGTCTGAGTCAGTTATGCCAGCCGAAGAGGGAAAACTCAAGAGAACATCTCACAGATTAGAAGTTGACCAAGATTTCAGGCATCTGGGTGGCTCAATTGGTTGAGGGACTCCCTTCAGCTCAGGTCATAATCCTGAAGTCCCAGGATTGAGCCTGCATTGGGCTCCCTGCTCGGCAGGGGGTCTGCTTCTCTCTCAGACCTTCCTCCTCTCATGCTTGCGCTCTCTCATTCTCTCTCTCTCTCTCTCAAATAAATAAATAAAATCTTAAAAAAAAAAAAGAATAAGAAGAAGTTGACCAAGATTTCACACTTTCCTTTTGCGAAGGCAAAATGATCTACAGGAGGTCCCAAAAGTCAGGCAGAGGAAAGGGTCTCACTGACTCTAGATGTTGGAAGGCAAGTCCGACTAAAGATGACGACACTGTTCAAAGGTATTTGTCCACCACAGCACCCACGGACGTCAGTGCTTGAGCATCTTGGTGCCTTTCTGTGGCTTCTCGGTCACTCATTCCCTTGTTCACTTTCTCACTCGCTCAACTTTATGAGGAGCGCCCCTGTGCTGGGCACCATGCCCGACAGCAGAAATAAAAAGGTGACGGAGGCTCAGGGGAAGTGACACAAAAGTGGGCTCGCTGTGAGACTGCACAAAAAGCAAAGTGGGGAAACTGGAACTTCATGCGTTGGACCTGTGGCGGCAGGAGATAATTACCTTGGATGCTTGCTTCCAAGAACTTAAAGGAGACAATTTGCTGAACAGCAATTGTCGAAGCTAGAAGGCAACAAAGAAATACTGAGGAGAGGCACAAATGCAATCATGACAGACAAATCCAGAACAAAACTGCACATTGGAGTTGTAACTTAATAGAGATATTTCCTGGAAGCCCTTCATAGACCATCAGCATAGCTATCTGATGAAAAGATTGTTTTATTTGTTTGCTTTACCTATAAACAGATCTAGGATTAAACAAAGAACAACCATACCAAAAGCCATAATAATTCAGATTCTAGACAATAGTAATTGGCAATAATTGCTAAATTAAAATATATCTCTGAAGTAAAGAGTTTCCTAACCATGTGAATGGTGCCATCAAGAGAATTATTTAGTCCAATCAAGAACGGCAAATTGCTTCTTTGTAAATAGGGATTTTGTGTATGTGCTACAATTGTACTAATTATAAAATCTTATCTTCTTATTAAAAACGAAGTCTCTGTCGCTTAGCTTACTCTCTTTGCCTCTCTCAACAGAATTGCTCAACCCTTGAGAAAAATAATGAAACAAGTTTATATAATTTTTTTCTATCATTTTTTCCTTACATTGGCCATCCTTCATTAGAGATTTTATTTAATGTTAAAGGCTATCTATATTTACCATATAAAACTCTAGAAATGTAGAAGGAGATACGTCTTTCAGCATATTCTATGTAAATGCATACATTTAATAAAGGAGGAAAAGGGAATTCACCCCTCCAGGATGTACTTTTTGCTCTTTCATGATTGCCAAACCATAGATACAAAGTAGCAAAATGAAAAGTAAAAACCATTTCTCTTTTTCTCCATAATGTTCACATTATACATTGTGATTAGTTCTATATTGTTTTCTTAGCAGCAGTGAGTGTTTTCACTGAGACTGACTTTTATAAAATTATAGAATTCGATGACAAGAGTACTCATGGTCTCACCTCTTCCATGTGAATAAGAGCCTAGAACTGAAGGGGAAGGCCTGGATGCCTGGATTAGAGTAAAGAGATGAAGAGAGAAATGAACACACCTACCTTACTGTCCAAGAGCATTCCAAAACATAAGATGAAAAAACCCTTAAAAAAAGAAAGAAAGAAAGAAAGAAGGAAATCACCTGTGTGGTCTTTTCTCCTCCAGAGAAGAAAGCATTGCTGTGTAATTCTAGTCTATCGCCCAGCATTGTTTTCTTGCCTGTCTCCCTACCAGACTGTGGGCTCCTCAAAGGCAAGACACTGGCTCCACCATGCCTGGCATAACACAAACCACTCAAAAGAAAATGCTTTCATTTAAATGAATGAATAAGGTTTTAATGCATACTGAACTTTCTTTTCCCTTTTGTGTCATCCTAAACACCAGACAAATATCTTCTATTGCTTAGTCTTTTTTTAGAGCAGGCATTAAATAAACATTTACAGAGTGCACATAAATCTGTGATGGCAGCAGGCACTGAGGTCCAACCCTTAGCAGAGGGTTGTTCTATCTGCACCCTTTCCATCAAGTCCAGACATTGGGGAACCCTTGGCCGAGGCTTTCTTGGACCTGGAGATCCTTCTCCCAGTCAGAGCACCCTCAGTGGGTGCCTGTTCCCACAGCATCTCACCATGGACCTTCTCTCGGCAAAAGCTTCCTACACCTGCCACCATTAGGCACGTGCCCTCTGAGTTTGCCATCCGTACCTACCACCAAAACGTTCACTGGTGTGCAGATGTCGGTGGAGAACAAGTTGCTTTTAGAAGACAGATTAGCACTTCCTACATGCCAGGCACTGTGCTGAGAGCTAAATTATGTCATTTAATTTACTTTATGATATAGGTAATAATATTATCCCTCTCTAACAGATGAGAAAGCTGAAAGAGAGATTAAGTAATTTTTTAGAGGTCGCAGTTGATAATGTGACATATTTGAGCCCAGACATATTTAACTCCACAGCTCAAACGTTTAACCACCCTGTCCCTGAATCATTGTGCAGGGGTAACCAGCAAACTTTCATCAAACCAAGATTAAAGGCTCTCTTCCAGACTCATGGAAACCTAAAGATTACTTTGTCTGCCTACTCTCTGAACACTCTTTGATTGTGAAATGTAAAACCCATGCTTTTCAGCAGGTGTAGGCAAACTTTTTCTGCAAAGAGCCAGATAGGATGTACTGTTGCAACCGCTCAACTTTGTCAGGGTAAAGAAAGCAGCCACAGTCCATATCTACACAAATGGGAGTGGGGGTGCTCCAATAAAACTGTATTGACAAAAACAGAGCTGGCTACAGTTTGCCAGCTCCTGCCCTGTCGTGCTCTGTAGACTCCCTGTGTGCCATTCGAAGTCGACAAGCTCTTTCGAGTTCTTTCCCTTTCCCTGTGTGCTTTTGCAGAGGTCTGCCCAGGAGAGAGGACTGAGTGGGCAGCAAGAGGGATTGACATTAGCTCTATGAACTTAAACGTCTAAAATCCTGGGATGGATTCCTGAGGACGTCTAATACTCTGCCTCGGTATGAGAATAACTGCTGGAAAATACAGATCCTGTTGTTTGTTTATTTGTTTCTTTTCTATTCACTGCTGCCAGGCAGTGTTGGTTACAGACCTCCTGGAGGCAGGGGGAGATGAGTTAGCATCCAGAGTGGTGGTACTGACCTCAGTTCTCTATAATTACTCCAGGCACCTGATGACATAAGAAGTTATTCTGAAAATAAAAAATAAAAAAAAAAACATAAGAAAGAAAAAAGAAAAAAAGTTATTCTTATTGTTCTCACCTGGAATGCATTGAGTAATGCAAAAATAACATGCCAAGCCAGATTCTGGTTGTCCACTACTGTTCCAATGCCAAAGCCCCAGGTGAGCCCCAGCAGAGGGGTCAGGATGAGAAGGCTCTTCCCCATGCGGACAACAGTGGTCCTGTTCTCCTGACCAGGTCTTTCTCCAACAGTGGGCCTCCAGAGCTTCGTGAGAACCAACAGCACCACCACCAAATTCACAGCCACAACAGTCAGTGCAGGAACAGCAAAGGCCAAGAGGGGTTTGCTCCTATCAGACCAGTTAAGCCAACACGCGTCTTTCCTTGTGTAGCCATTGCTTGGCTGCGTGACAGCAATCGTGATGACAGATATGACAAGAGGGCACCCATAGCCCAGGCAGAACCCGATGGCCATCATCGAAGATATGGCCATGTGATGGAACACGAAGAGGATCCGATACGCCAGCAGGATGCCAAGCGTGAGCATCCAAAAGAACAAGGAGAGGTAGAAAAAGTGCATGAAGAACACAGCAGCTACGCAGACTTGGGAAGGGCTTATGGTGGAGTCTCCAGTGGCAGTGACAAGGAACCAAACATCGGCAATCAGGAGGCACAGGGCTATGTTCACCATGCAAACATGACGTGTGTGGGAGGTCTGGCTTTTCTTGACCTGCTTCCAAAATAGAGCTTCAATGATCAGGCACAAGGTGAGACTTCCAATGGAGATGCCCAGTCCCACAAAGGTGATCCATTTCACCACTGGGATGATGGCAGGGGGCACAAAGGGGGACATCAGTACCGAGAAAGAGGTCAGGTGAGTACATCGGCACATCACTGTGTCTGGGGTTTCATTCACCAGGTGGCAGCCCACATTGTTCCATTGCAAACGACTGAAGTCCCAAAACACACAATGAGGCTGGCTCAGATTCGACTCTATCTTGGAAAAAATCAGGAAAACTTCACTTACGGAATAGTTTTGAATAATCGTGGATATCACGGGCCCATTGACCTGAGCACTTCCATTTTTGGTAACGGATAGGATAGTCCCCAGGGTCAACGAGGCCATGCTGATGATAGTTTCTGGAAGGGCCCACTGGAACTGGTCCGACTCAATTAACACACGGCCTCTGACGGGAATGGAGGCATTTGGGGGAAACATTTCAGTCTGATAGTTGTAACCTGTCTTGGGTTGGCTTTGGGACACTGGAATCCCTTTCCAGTTAATGAATTCCCCAGAAAAACTCAGAGGCAGAGCTGTTGGAGGTACGAGGCCACTGATGTTTTCCAGTGTCTTTAGTAACCGTGAGCTGGCATGCTGTTCTTCCTGCAGTAACACCGTCCAGTTGGTTACTGATGATGAATTCAGGATGTGGTCAGCTATACTGATGACATCCTGAAATACAAGGATAAAAGTCAGTTTGTCTTTTGGATAAGCAGGTCGGAGGATTAGGAGGGGATAGTCCTTAGTATTAAGGATAGCACAATTGCCCAGAGAGTTGGCCCAGTTGAAGACCACAGCAAACACATCAGCAAAAATCACTTTAGTCCCTCTGCACAGTGGAAGTTTTGGGTTGAGAAACTTGGGTCAGTGGAATCATATGAGTTCCAGAGTGATCTCCCCAGGGCATTTGTATGCACACTGGGGTTCCAGCACAGCTGAGAAAGAATCCTGTGATGTGGGCTGCATCAGGCCCACTTCCTTCCTCAGCGATGACAAAATGGCTGCCTTACTGCTCAGGCTGAGGCTCAGAGAGTGAGATATTATTTTGAACTCCTTTCCAACATTATGTTTGTTTTGCCAGCATCAGAAGTTCTAAATTCATGTCATGGACATCCAAGTTGTAATTCACGTGTATTTATGAATTAATAGAAGAGACTATAAAGCAAAAGTCCTTAAACACTGGACGAGTGACTGAGAAACGTGGAACCGTTGTGGGTTTTAAGGGTCAGTCTCAGTTGAAAAGATTCCTTTTCGAAATAAGTCCTTAAAAGCTGCCACTTTGCCCAACAGGACCCTGTCTCTGGCTTATGGCTCTGGTTCCGAGGCTTTCTCTGCCCCAGGCATCGTCACTCTGACCGAGTCTTACTCTAAATGACCGAGTCTTACCCTAAATGAGCCCTTTGCGGCTTCTGGGCCCGAGTCCCGTAGCATGCTTCTTTAACTGCCCTCTAACCTCTGCCTTCTTTTGGTTTCGTTTGCCTGCTCTGTTTGTGCCCTTCATTTTATTCTTAGACTTTCCGTGTCATTTTGTTTTAGTTGGTTTCTTGTAAACAACACAAAGTTAGACTTAAAAAAAAAGACAAATTTGATCATCTTCTCTTTGATTCACAGAGTTTTAACTTACTTATATTTAATGTCAACTCAAACATAATGTCACCTTATATAGCTAAAGTATAATCATGTGATATGTAACAGTATTATTCTATAATCCAATTTTTCAAAAATATTACATACTTTAACATATAAAATGGACACATCCTAAATGTTTGGAAGGACATTCATTTAACAATATTTACTGAGTACCTGCTATGTGCTACTTTTCATTTTCTAGGCACTGAGGTGATACCTAAAATGCAAGCAGTGGCTACTCTACGGTGACCAGATTACATATCATTTTTTTCTATTTGCATTTCTTAGTAAACAAGTTTTATTTGCATAAAATTTAAGCTGATTTTTAAATACCAAACTACATCATGAATTCCCCAGTCAAAAAGAGGGAGTTCTTAAAATACACCCTACTGAAGTCAGAACTCTTAGCCACAGGAAAGACAACTGCAAAGACATTAAAAGTGGGCACCTGTGTCACACATTGTGATATGGTGTCATATGGTGTCATACGTTGTCATGCAGTGTCATATGGTGCAGACGCTCACCCCTTCCTCTAAGCCTGCCTAGAGGTTACCCCCTCTTGCTTTGAACTCACAAACTGATCACATGAGTTTTTAGTACACTGTGGAGGACACAATAAGTCTCATACAACTGTTCCTTGACCCTTCATTCTTTTCCATTAGTGAGATTTCAGCTGGGGCTTTTGTCATTCCTCTTGAGAGACTGAGCCTCTAAAGCAAGTCCTATAAACACAGGCAGAGAGACCATACCTCCATTGTTGAATTGGACACTTTGAAATGGCTTGCCAGTGACAGGGCCAAGACATTGTCCAGAATTGACACCACTGAAGCCAGATTGCCAGCTGTGGTTGATGGGTTTTGCTGAATCACAACTGAAAGATTTCGCACCAAGGATGACACAGCTGTCTCGGTGGCATTGCCTGCGATCACATTGAGATTCTAGGAATAAAAATGGTTAAGTTCTAGAGAACAACAAAATATTTGTGTTTCATATAAATTATTATTCTTATTATACAGAAACTGATATTCAGTGAGATTCAGTGACTTTCCAAACAGCACCCAGCTAGGAAGTGGAAAATTGGGGTCTCCTGGTATTAAATCCTGTTATATCAACTATATTATGCTAAGAAATCCTTGTAGGATGAGAGGATAGAAGGACATGCATGGAGATCTGACTACACTTTGTCATTGGCTTGGAGATTTGCTTCTTCCTTGAGGCTCCTCTCTGCTTCCACTACATGGAGCTATCTTGGGAGGCAGCCAAAATGGGATAGTCCTTTCCGTTCAAAACAACTCAACCCAGGAACAAGATCCCATCTGTTTTCCCTTTTTTTTTTTTTAAAGAGAGAGTGTGAGCATGAGTGGGGCAGGGAGGGGCGGAGGGAGAGGGAGAGGGAGAGAGATGGTCTTAAGCAGGATCCACACTCAGTGCAGAGCCTGATAGGAGCTCAGTCTCGCGTCCCCTGAGATCATGACCTGAACCAAAATCAAGAGTTGGACACTTAACCAACTGAGCCACAAAAGCGACCCTCATCTGTTTTTCTTTTTGCTCTTCTCAGCTGAGAGTAGTGTCCTCTGCTCAAAGCACCTGGGACCTGCCCGCCCTCACACCCTGGGTTGGACCAGTCCCAGCTATGGTCCATGTCCGGAACTGCAGCAAAGAAAGGAAGAGCAAGGATAGACTCCAGAAGCCATCTGGTCCAATCTCCCCCACCCAGTTTACAGGTGAAAAACCTGAGAAACGAAGCAGTAAATGTTCTATAGTCACTTGAGAAATACCATTCTGAGTTTCATCTGCAATGGTAGGGTCTCTGGCTGGGAGAGGAGTTCTGCTCAATACGGACATCTATTTGCAAAATAATGTCTCTGAATTGGTCTCAGAGTCCCTCTTTTCCATGACTTGAATTCTAATTTCTCACCATTTCCTTCCATCCTTGTATCTGACTTGCCTTAAGAATTTGAACCTTCCTAAAAGAACATCATGTGGAGGGCATAGTTCTGGATTAGAAATCAAGTGACCATGTTTCTAGTTCAACACTATTGCTAACAGAGGAACCATCAGCCTCTTAGTCTTTCATTTCCTGATCTATAAAAACAGGTTGATAACCCAGATGACCCTTAAAATCCACTGTAGTTCTTTCATTGTATTTGGTTCACCTCTGGCTGACCCACTCCCTGCCCAGATTTCTGACATATATACATCCTCGCTCATACTGAGTTTATAGTTTTTGACTGACACCTCTACTTGGATCTTTGTTTCCCAGGCTTTCTGGACTTCTAAGACAAGCTTAGTTACTGTCTTACCATCTATCATAGACACCTTCAGCACTAATTCACTCCTCTGTAGCTCCCTCCCCACTAGAACTATCAACTCTGACTTTTTCTGTCTCCCTTGGCTTCTATCTAGACTCTGCTACTCATGCCAACAGTGCCTATGTTTACCAGGGTCTGATAACACCTTTGACTTACGTGCGCTGACCAACGAGACAAAATGATATGTTCTTCTCCACCTAGCCATGCTCATGGGGAGATGCCCACGGTGAAACTCAAAACACAAGACAGAGCTGCTTTACCTTCTTCAGTTCTTCCAGCTGAGAATGCACACACATCTCCCTGAGGATCTGCCACCCAGAGGGCTGGCACCTGACTGTAATGTTCCCAGTGTAGCCGCTGCTACAAGGAAGAATATACTCATCATTCCTGGACCCAAATCCAAAGACAATGCTGTTACACTGGGCTGGGGGGGAAAAGGAAACAAAAAGGAAAAATGTGTAAATATCCTGGCACTCTTTATAAAGCATACAGCAGTGCTGTAGAAGTCATGTTTCCAGAGACAAAACCCAGGCAAAATTCAGGAGTAGAAATTTGTCCCTGATGCCCAGCTTTATCTCTCTCAGTATCCTTTCTCTCTTCTGATGCCCTCTCCAAGGCTGGCCCCTTGCCCTCCAGGTGTCTGACCTGTGCCGACAGTCTCACTTTTAGTGAGCCATAAACTAGTAAGCACCAGGTGAAGAAAAGACAGGGTATGATCGCTCTCGGGAAAGAGTTTCATTCTGTAAGGAAATGTCAGAAAATCAGAAAATCTGCAAGAAGCTCTAGAACAAAGCAGTAACAATATGGTTACAAGATGGGCAGTTGTCATCTTAGGGTGACATACCCTACTTGTCTTTTTACCCTTTGTTAAAGCTTTTCACGTTGTGACCAGCCACTGGTTATGTTCGCAGCTGGCCCTCAGTAGGATATTCTGACCCTGACCAGGACCAGGAGAAGGAAACCCTGCATGGAAGATCCTCCAGCGTTCTGAGGTTTGCTTGTTTTCCCCGGGACTGTGATCCTAAGTGCCTAGATACTTTTGGCACTTAGTAAATACTGTTGAATAAATGTTATCGAAAGTGGCCCATATCCAGGTGCAAGCGGCTGAAGACTGAATGTAAAAAAGAAAGAGGGAAAAAATCTGAAGAAAAGTAGTAGAGTGTCATGTGTGTGTGTGTGTGTGTGTGTGTTTTAAAGATCTAGGTATATACATTCTTTCTTTGGTTCCTTGGATTATGATTTAGGAATATGTCGGCCCCAGGCTCTTTGAGCACATGTCGCAGTAAACTACTGCTGAGTGATTTCCGTCAGGACCTGCAGAGAAGTCAGTGCTCCACAGTGTCACCCCAGGAGCTGGAGAACACATCGCTGGTCAGCAAGGATCTGAAATCGGCAGCCAAAATGGAGTTTCATGGGGGGGAAGGAGGAGAAATGGCTTCCCGTGTCTCTTAAAAGTCAGTCTTAGAACAATTCTGTATCAGAGACATTTCAAGTCCACTTCCTGAAGACACAAAGGAGCTACTAAGTAGAGGACTCCCATAACCTAAGCGGCGGATGGGAATTCAGAATTACCTTTTCCAAATACTCTGAAAGAGCCATCTTCTAGCAGGAACAGCTTCTGAAGGCCAGCCTTCACCTTCTCAGCCACCTGTTCAATGGCTGACAACAGCTCAGATGTGCTGCTGGAACCAATAACTTCAAACCCAGCAATGATGCTTCCATCTCTAGAATGACTGTGTGGAAAGAAAAATGGGATTCATTCAGTCAGTCACTCAGGGCCAGCTGTGGGTATGTGTGTCACTGGATCCATAGGAACACATCAAACAGGTATGGTCCTTGCCCTCACGGAGCTTACATTCTAGCAGAGAAGACAAGGCAACTAAGAAACCAGTAACCACCATATATAAGTAATTATGTAATTGTATATAAAATGTATATAAATTTAGTTAAGTGTTATGAGAGACAGAGCAGTGATAAGAATAGCAGGTGGAGATGGGACCCACTTCATTTTTTCAAAAGATTTATTTATTTATTTATTTATTTACTTGGGAGAGAGAGAGTGTGTGTGCATGTGCATGAGTGGGAGGGGGGCAGTGGGAGAAAATCTCCAGCAGACTCCCAGCTGAGTGCAGATACCAATGCGGGGCTGGATCTCACGATGCATGAGATCATGACCTGAGCCTAAAACAAGAGTCTGACACTTAACCAACTGAGACCCCAGGCACCCCAGTGAGGCCCACTTTAAATAAGGCTGGTCAAAAAAGGCTTTTCTGTGCAGAGGGTGAAAGCTGAAGCCCAAATGATGAGAAGAAAAGGCTAGTGTTACAAAGAACATCAATGTAGTGTAGCAGCATGTGTGAAGGTCCTGAGGCAGGAAAATGCCTATGAGTTAGACAAATTTAAAGACTAGCTGCCAGGTGTTTAGAGCAAGCAGGGAAACAGGAGGACCCATAAGAAAAGAGGTGATGGTGGTTTGAATTTGGGTGCCGTGCCTGTGGGGAGAAGTAGTCAAGTTGTACTTGAAGACTGAGCCACAGAAATTGTGAAGGATGCTGGGAATGGAGAAAGGAACCAGTCAATAAAGACTTCAAGGGATGGAAAAACAAATTGCAGTGTATTCATACAGTGGAATAGCACTGGGCAATAAAAGGAAAGGAACAGGGCACCTGGGTGGCTCAGTGGGTTAAAGCCTCTGCCTTCGGCTCAGGTCATGATCTCAGGGTCCTGGGATCGAGGCCCATATCGGGCTCCCTGCTCGGCAGGGAGCCTGCTTCCCCCTCTCTCTCTGCCTGCCTCTGCCTACTTGTGATCTCTCTCTCTGTCAAATAAATAAATAAAATCTTAAAAAAAAAAAAAAAGGAAAGGAACACCNAAAAGGAAAGGAACACCCGCCTCCCTCCCCAGGGGCACCAACCAACTCAGGTGGTTGAGTGTTGACTCTTGGTTTCAGCTCAGGTCATGATCTCAGGGTTGTGAGATCGAACTCCAAGGTGGGCTCCACGTTCACTATGCAGTCTGCTTAAGACTTTTTCTCCCTCTCCCTCCTCCTTTCTCCCCCCGCCCCCTACTCTCTCTCTCCCACTCTCTCTCTCTAAAATAAATAAATATATCTTTAAAAACAACCACAACACAAGGAAGGAACCCCCGACACTCAGGAAAACAGGGATGACTCTCAGAGACATTATGGCGAGGGAAAGAAGCCAGACACACAAAAACTACACACTGGATGATTCCATTTATATGAAGTTCTAGATAGACAAAACTAACCTATGATGATGGAAATAAGAACAGTGGTGATTTCTGGTGGGAAGTAGGGGTGCGCATGGAATTGAATGGAAAGGGGCACAAAGGGACTTTTAGAGTGATGAAAATGTTCCGTCTCCTTAAAAGGTGGCTGGTAAAAGCATTTGTCAAAGCTTATGAAACTGTATGCATAAGGCTTGAGCTATCACTGTATGTAAATTTTACCTCAATAAAAAATGATTACAAAGGATGACTCCAGGTTTGGGTGTGTGCAACTGGAAGACTCGTGTCACTGAACCTAGGACGTACACAGCAGTGGGAGAAGTAGCTTAAAGGTTTTGAGGAGAAAAGTGAGAGGACCCCTGTTTTGGACATACTACGTTTGACATGTCTACTAGAAAATCCAGTGGAGATATTAACAGGCAGTTGGATATTTGGGTTTGGACTTTACAAAAGAGGCCAAGGTCAAGTAATAAATTTAGAAACCATCAGTGTACACCTGGTATTTAAAGTCACGAAAGCGAGTGAGATCACATGTATCAAGTTAATCCTGCAATAATTCCATGAGGTAAACATTGTATTGTCCCCATTTTGTAGACAAGGAGTCCCAGAGAGAAGATGGGTCAGGTAATTATTAATTATTAACTGATGGATTAGAATATCTGATGCTCCAAACATAAAATCCTTTATCACTATATTGAAATACCATATTTGAATAAATCCAAATACACTTTTATGTAGTGAGAGTCATAGTGTCTTTGCATTGATATGGCTCTTCTATCAACAAAATATTGTTTATAAGATATTGTCCTACCTATTATTTCATTTGATTTAATGAAGTTAAAACAGATTCCACAGGCTTTAACCATCCTGTTCAACAGAGAAGTAAATTGAGACACTTAAGAGACTAAGATTTAGGGTGGATGGGTTATGGACATTGGGGAGGGTTTGTGCTTTGGTGAGTGCTGTGAAAGATGTGAGCCTGATGATTCACAGACCTGTACCCCTTGGGCAAAGAATAAAAATAAAATTAAAAAAAAAGAGACTAAGATTTACTTTAAATCATATACATAAAGACTAAAAACTAAATAATTATATTTTATAGACTTATGCCTACTTTATAATTTTATCTACAAATTATTGGAGNAGATTTACTTTAAATCATATACATAAAGACTAAAACCTAAATAATTATATTTTATAGACTTATGCCTACTTTATAATTTTATCTACAAATTATTGGAGACAGATCATAAGATACATGGAATGAAATATGCCTTAGAATATGAATGGAAAGCCAGGACCAATGTACAGAAAAATATCAATATTGAATACAAAAATTACTGTGATTGAGTTTCAAGTTTGTCTATGCATTCAGTTACTACAAAGTCAGAAAGGAAAATATAATTCATTATATAGACCTTGGTATAAGGAAAAAGAAACAGTGTTTTTCCTAGCATTGAATTCTAAAGAAAATTATACACATGGGCCTTTATATAAGAACATGAGATAACTGGAAGGATAATATCCAGGACAGTATATTTATAGCAATGCTGCTGAATATTTCCTATTCAGGTTCCTTAAGTTAACCATGAAAAAAATATATACATACAAGTCAAGTTCTCTGACCTCTAAGCCACTTCTTCTATCAAGCAGAATATTAATACCAATCAATGCACACATGGCTAACTAACCAAATAACTTTTGGAATGAAAACATAAACAAAAGGATAATTTACTAAATATCTCTTTATTTGCTGTAGACAATGCCTACTGGGTTTTGAGCTATGGTGCATACATATCAACACAAAAATATAATAGCTTACCCAGGCTTCCCTCATGGCTCCCAACTATAGAACTTTGTATCATATCCTCTCTGTGATTGTGGACAGAGGAAAACCACCCCTCTGCAACCCGCAGCCCTCACCTCGAGCCCTCACCCACTCCCATATATGCGTATCATGATCTCCTGCTTCATCCCAAGTTCTGCAACTGTGGGTTTGCAGTTCCAGCCTCTAATCTATAGTTTCGAGAATGCCATTCAATATTTAAATTTCCTCTTCTGACTTTAAGAGGCATCAGAGACTTTTGTCCAATTTTAGTAAGAATCCTACTAGAAATACCAGTTCTTCCTTGTTTTTTTGTTTTG
Source organism: Ailurus styani (assembly GCA_002007465.1). NCBI lineage: Eukaryota > Metazoa > Chordata > Mammalia > Carnivora > Ailuridae > Ailurus > Ailurus styani. The sequence continues at coordinate 2,390,957 of LNAC01000172.1, forward strand.
TTTTGTTTTTTGTTTTGTTTTGTTTTGGTTTTTGGTTTTTTTGTCAAGGTCATTTGGGAACAGCACTAGCATTCTGCAAGATGGCTGCACAATTCTGGGGAGGGATGCCCTTCCTTTTTTTTTAAGATTTATTTGTGTATTTTAGAGATAGAAAGTGCACAAGGAGAGCAGCAGCAGGAGAGGGAGAGAGGATCTCAAGCAGACTCCCTGCTGAGCTCAGAGCCCAACACAGAGCTCCATCTCAGGACCCTGAGATCATGACCTGAGCCAAAATTGAGAGGCAGGTAGGTGTTCAACTGACTGAGCCACCCAGGCACCCCTCTGGAGATGTCCTTCTAAGGCCATTGTGTTACTCACCGAAATTGGGTGACACGAACTGACTCAAAATCTCGAATTCTTTTGAATGCTTCTTTAAGCTTACAAAGAGAAAAAGGGGAAATATGTTGATCTTTGTCCCCATACAAGAAAGATATTTTAACAAAAAATTGATGCAAACAATAAATAAACCAACAGAACCACTGAAGAAAGGAAAGAGATACCACAGGAGGTGGAGGCATATTATACAAATACACTTCAAAAGACAGTTGAGAATTGTACACACACACACACACACACACGTGCACGCATGCACACACACACACACACACACACACACACCATTTATTTTTGAGTTGGTTAATAAAGATGGAAGAACCAATTGCTTAGAATAGGGGATTGGGTACCAGATAATAAAAGTTTACCCAAAATATGTTTTGTCCTTCAAAAAAATAAGCCCTACATTTCCAAATGCATTTAAAATCTATCTAGGAAGTATTCGTGTATATCTTCAGTGAAAATGACACCCGAACTAGCATTCTAGGCAGACGGACACTGTTTCAGTTTTTCTGTGACTTCATTACATAGTCCAGAATTTTGCCCAATAATTCTGTTTAGCCCCTAACAAGTGAGGCTTGTTTATGGAATGAATCCTAAATGCTGACAATTGAGCCTAGAGCATGAAAAATTTTCTTTTGACAAATAAAAAAACAGAAAATAACCAAGAAGCCTTGCTAAAATATGACTCACATAAATGAGCAAGAGAACACAAGAGAAATGGGAAAAAGTCAACTATTAAAACTCTCCCAGAGGGCGCCTGGGTGGCTCAGTGGGTTAAAGCCGCTGCCTTCGGCTCAGGTCATGATC
>LNAC01000172.1:2392304-2571328 GCA_002007465.1 Ailurus styani
CTCTCCCAGAAAGAAAATGTTCAACATACATCAGTTGTGGGCAATGCGATTAACTGCTCTGTAATAACTCATTGAACGTGAATAATTAAGAATATGTATTAAATAAACAGGCTGAATTGAAAACATCTGAACTTACGTTTAGCCAACAATTTCTTATGTAGTAAGTAGAAAGTGCTTACTTGAATTTCAATACCAGTGGCATATTTGGAGTATGAAGGAGAAGGTGAATTCAAAAGGTCTTCAGCAAATCTTTTATTAATTTTGAAAGTGCCCCAAACCTCTATGGGAAATAAAAAAGGTTTACAGATATAAAAATTACCCACTTGAATTTATTACAACATAAAATTACAGAGGTACGTTTGATGCCCATCTATCCAACGGCAGTATTTCAATTTCTTCTGGTAATGAATGTTCACCTAAATAATATAGGAAGCACACACAAAACTAGACTTTTCAGTTGTGGATTTGGACTATAATGAGAAGGTGCTGGTGATCAAGACAACCTTATAAGTAGGTAAATGTGTGGCCACCCACGTGGTTAAGAAAGGCAGTCACTTAACACTGAAATGTGTGCCCATCTAGGCATTGAGCTCAAACACTGTCCCTATGAATAATTTTTTAAAAAACAATAAAACACTACTTGCTAACTCCAATATACCCCTTGCTTGCCCATCGCTGGTATTTTTCTGTGCTGGGACAGATCGTAGCTCATTTTCATATGGACAAACCCTGTTTATCCTGCATTCAGGACCTAGGCAAATGGGCCTCCTCTGCAAGACCTCTCCTGCTCTCCAAAAGCAAATATTTTTTCCCTCCTCTAAATTCCTACAGTACTCTTTTCATATCCTCTTCACAACCCCTTGTACCAACATATCTGTTTGTGAACATTTCTTATGTTTATATGAGCCCACTCCACTTTGGGGAGACCCTTGTGAGTAAAATCCCTGTCTGATTCATCTTTGTATCTCTTTAAGGTGCATTAGACACAGACCACCTTTCAAGAGGTAGGCTTTCATTCAAATTTGTTGAAGAAATTTCACCGTCTTCTTTCTTGTATTACAGCCTATCCTCCCCAACTGGGCTGCTAATTGAGAGAGAGAGAGAAAAAAATGCTTTATTGTGTCCTCCCAGAATTTGCCTCATATCTGGGTATAAAGATGGTGTTTAATAAATATGTGTGGCCTTCATGAATTGGCATCGTCCTGGGAAGGGCAGCCAGGAATGCCCAGGAAAGCTGGGTTATTTAAGGTTCTCCCTCTCTTTGTGCAGCTATACCAAAATCCAGAGTTTTAAGAGAACTGGTGTATTCTCTGAGGAAACTTGCTAAAGTCCTTCAAGCCCTGGAGCCCACGTCATTTGGCTCACTTCTTCATCCACTGAACATAAACCTAAGGCTATTTAGCTCCCTTAGCTTCCACTGGTTTCCTAAGCTAGACCTTTAATTTCTGTTTTGTTTTGGTGCTGCATTCAGTACACATATTTGTTGGCCATCTAGAGCATATATTTCAGTATAATAACTATGTACTCCTCCCTGCTCTCACACCTCTACACTGCCCTTTTCTGGAAATAGATGTTGGCAAAAGCAATGAAAAGAAGGCAGGGGAAAAAATTGTATTTATTCAAGCAGTTCCCCTACTTGAGAAATCTGTGAATCCCCCTCAATCTCAATAAAATCATAGAATTTCAGAGTTGAGCTGGATGAGGGTTGAAGTGATGCCCAAATGTCAACTCACATTTCTGAATTTTCTACACTTGTGAAGTTCTCGCTGTGTCCAGTTAAGCCTAGTGGGGTATATTGTTATTGCCCTTTGATGACCCTGCAAACACAAAGCTCTGCTCAGGGAGACAAAGAGTTAACACATGGGTGAGGAGCTAGAGTTCCCTCCCTGTGGCATGTTGGGCAGGAGGAACCCCCCCAAACACACACACACACACACACACACACACATCAGAGCTCTCCTCCTGGCACCCTTCCATCCTTACTTGTTCTTTCACAGAAATTGATGCTGTGGGTGAGGTTGTTGAGATGACAGTGACAGCTCCGGAGCCCTCCAGCTGTGTGAAGGTAGCATTTTTGGGGATCAAGACATGAGGGAGGAAACCAGGTGTAGCCATCCTCACAGGCACACTGCAAAACCCCATTCTGGTTGGCACAGTCTGCACAAAAAAACAGAGCTTGTTCTCACAGGATCTTGTTTATAAACTGACCAATGCTGAGTTCTCATCCTTGGCTCTTACTTAGAACCTGAACGAAGTGTGTCTCACCAAGAACTAGAAGGATAAAACTAGGATGCCAGTATGTTTAAGATAAGGATATGCCCAACCCAAAAGATTCTGAGCCTGATACCAGCCAGACACCTAGCAAATGCAAAATCAAGTGACTGGGTCTAGCATCCAAAAGGAGGATGGATGCCCAGTAGATAGCCCTCGGAATGGGAAAGAGAAGAAGAGGGTGTGCAAACCTGAAAGTTATTTAAGAGAGTTCTAGAGGTATTTTTCCACTATTTTATTGGAGGCTCCTCCCATTCACTTATCACCATTCTCAGGTAGATCCCATAAGCAAGATAGCAAACACTGAGGAGATGATGAAAAATTCCATCAGTCAAATCTGTATGCTCATTCCCTACTGGCTGACCTAAAACACCCATCAAAAGGTGTTCCTATATAATAGACAAAAAAAAAATTGGGACAAAGCCACCAGACATCTTTGTGAAAATATGCATTATGATATATAGTGAGTGATTCTCAAGCTTTGTCATGTGTCAGAATCACCTGGAGGGTCTCATCCCAAGGTTTCTGATTCAGTAAGTCTGGAATGGAACCAAGGATTTGCATTTCCATTAAGATCCCTGATACTGCTCCTGCTGATCAAGGCACCATAGTTTGAGAACTATGCCTACTGCTTTAGGCAAATCCTTTAATGTCTCTGAAACCCAGCATTGTGATCATTATTGCTGTTTGTCGATTACTTCTCGCTCCTTTCTGGACACATAGTAGGATTACATATCCTGGCCCCCTGAGGTTGAATGGGGCCATGAAACCAGCATGGGCCAATAAGTTGTGAGCAGGATTAATATGTGTCACTTCTGAGTTAGAGAACTCAACGGCCAGTGTGAAACCCTTGAGTGTTCTATTTCGTTTTGGCTCCAACTGGGTACACTTGAGATAGCGTGCGATTCATTAGCCTGGATTCCCAAGTGACCACACCAACACAATCCCGCTGCCAAACTTTAATGGAAATGTAGCATGAAGAAGAAATAAGACATGTGTTCTTTTAAGCCACAGATATTCTCGGGATGATTGTCTCCATAGCATAACCTAACCTATCCCGACTGCTACCCACCTTCCCCTTTCCACTCCCAGTCCCCAGAGAGCAGATTTACATGTAGTGGCCTTTGCTCTAATAATCTTCATTGGTTTCTGTAACCATAATGATGGCGGCTTCAGAAGCTTCAGAAAATTCTTCAAGTCTCTCTTCTCCTTGGAATCTCTATAGGCCACCTGAAGCAGCAGCTCATACTCCTGGACTGGGCCTAAAGAGAGGAAGATAGTCAGGAGTCTCCTTTTTCAGTCTGGGAGAGAAATATTGCCAAGGGAGCCACCAGGAAGTGTTTATCACGTGTCATCTGGGGGTCATGGGCTTTGTCACACTGCTTGTTACTGACTTCTGCTCATCCAGACATTAAGTAAAAATGAGCACCCAGAGGAACACTTGCAGATAGTCCCACGTGTGTCTGATCTATGTCTCTCCTCCCATTCTGCCAGGCCAGTGGCCCCCACACTCCCTGACCCAGCCTGGCATCAGTCAGACTCCTGACTTTACACAGTTCCTCAGGATGCATCCAAGGTCAAGTTTCAGACATCAAGACCCAAGAGAGAAGAGGTGAGAAAATCCTAGTCACTCTTCCCTCTTGCTCTCCTAGCTCCAGCCTCCTTGAAGGATGTTCAGTCCAAACCCTTCAGTCTCACAATTGCCTCTCCAAAGAGCCATTTTTTTTCTACTGTGAATCGGTTTCAGTAATTAGCCAACTTTGAGTACCTTATGTGAAATGCAAAAGCAAAACCAAACCAAATCTTACTTGAGCCTTTATGCACCCTCCTCTCAGCCTTATCTCTCCTGAACAGCACCTTCTGTTTCCCTAAGGAGAGGTTGTTATGTGTTCTAGGCTCAGGGGAGTATGAATTCTAGTAATATTCTCCCTCCCAGAACTCATTTAGGCACATTTGCATGAAACACAATGTGAGATTTCATAGCCTTTCCATATCATACCAAGCTCATCTACACACTCCAGATTAGGAATGTAAGGACTTTAGAGAAAAAGAGGGGAAAGGTGAACATCATTTTATCCTGGGTCTCCTTTGATTGTCACTGGTGGTGAAATCTCTTAGAAGTCTCAGGCTTCTCAAGACATCCATGCTTTCTGCAGGGACAGATGAGTTGGGAAGTTTCTCTGAGACGGTCCCATTTCTTAGGGGCCTAGGGAGCCAGGCAAAAAGGAAATTATAGAGAAGGAAATCAGCGAATCAATCCCTAGACTTTTCAGAAGGCAGTCAAGAGGCCAGCAGGAAGTTGGTTGACTTTGACATGTCCCAGAACATGGACAAGAGCTTTCTGTCTGCCATAACTTCCACCATCTCACTTTAGAGAGCCTCAGCCCTGCCTCTTACTCTCCCCTCTCTTTGCAAGTTGGAACCTCTGTCCTAGGTCTTGGGAGCCACACCAAGTAGGGAAAGCTAATGGGACTCCTGCTCCTACTTCCCAAGCAGGTAAGAAGTGGGGGAATGGTCAGTTGTCAGAGGCTCAGGGAACTGATCCTGGAGCCAGACTCACTAGGTTTGAATCATTTCTCCAGCCCCCTAGCTCTGTGTCTTAATTTCACCATCTATAAACTAAAGATGATCACTGTGCCTATATCGGAGGGTCATTGTGAGGATTTAATTCATCTAATGTGCTTAAAATAGTACCTGGCACCTAGGAATAGCTCACTAAATACTGACTGTATTTTTACTGTCAGGGAAAATGTTCTCATGGCATTCCAAGTAGAATTTTTATTTCATTTTCTGGAGAACTACAGCCTTGCGTGGTGGTAAGTTCAATGACACTATTAGCACACTGTTGTGTGACAGATCCCTACCCTGGAGAAAAGCTTTTGTGAACTGACCCAGATCTGACAACCATCTGTGTGCATCGTTCTTTCCATGAAGAAATACATTCAGTGCTTGAAACAGAAAAACAACTTAAGTTTTAGAACACAACCTACTCCTAGACTGAGGGTTATGCCCAGTATTACATGGTTAGGATTGAGATAAGGAACGAAAGGACGAGTATGGTACAGGATACCATGCCTTTATGTATTATCTAATCTTCACAAATGTTTTGCTAGTAGGAATTGCTGTTATTCTCATTTCCCAGAATCAAGGTGTTTCCTAGTGTGTTAAAAATCATGCAACCAGTCAGAAGCACCACTGAGGTTGAAACCCTGGTCCCTTGGCACTAGGGTCTACTGTACCACACTCTCTAAGGGAGGCTCACCTGGATGCTTTTTCTTATTAACAATGAGTCCTCTTCTTGTTTTGATGCCTTCATTTCTCTGTTTAAAAGAAAACAGGAATAATTATGGCAGGGCTTTGTAAGGATGTACTTCCTTGCCTTGTTGGGTCTCCCAGATGAAATGAAATTGTGGCTCTAAAATCCAAGTCAGGGATGTTGGAAAGGTGGCTAAGGCAGGCCTCCCTGAGGCAACTTTTGAGCACAACCCTGAAGGAGCAGGGGGGATGTGAGGATCCCTAGAGAAAGAACTTTCCTGGAAGACGGAACGGCAATGGCCCTAGGGTAAGAATATGCCTGGCATGTGAGGACAGAGTGAGCAGACCAGAGTAGCTTAGTGGAGTGGGTAGGGGAGAGGGGCAGGAAGTGAGATCAGAGAGTATCTCCAAGGAGGTAGGCTGTGTAGATCTTTATAGGGCAATGGCTTAGTTTTTACTTAAATGAGATGGGAACCCACCAGAAAGTTCTGAACACAGGTGAGAGTGCTCTACTTTACTTTTTGGAAGGCTCAATCCTACAGCCATGTTAGGAATAGACAAGCACAGAAACAATGAGAGCATCTCAAGAGTTATGGAAAATACACAGGTGAGAGATACTGAAGGTGTGGATCAAGGTGGTACCCATAGAGGGAGTGAGAAATGTTTGAATTATGGGTGTATTTTAATGATAAAGCAAAACAAAACAAAACAAGAGCCAATGGCTTAGATATGGACTATGGGAAGAGTCAAACATGAAAATCGGTTTTTTGCCCAACCGTCCAGAAGGACAATGATACCACTTGCTGATATGGGAAAGGAGAAGCAGGTTTGGTGGAGAAAAAAAAAATCAAGAATTTAATTTTGGACATATTAAGTTAAGGGGCCTCCTGCACACCCAACTGGAGATACCACAGAGGTAGTAGACACGTGGGTGTAGAGTTCAGGGGAGAAGGTCGAGATGCAGATGTAAATTTGGGAGCCATCATGGTATAGAGAACATTAAAACCATGATCCTAGATGAAAGTGCAAAGAAAGTGAGTGTAGTTAGGGAAGAGAGTCCAAGGATTGACCATGCTAATCTCTATGCCTTTCCTCTGTCAAAGAAACCTTATAGGAAGGAATGTGCTGAGCTAGAGGAGATCTCCAAGATGGCTCAGTCTGAGCTCCTTATTTTGCAGTTAGGTCCTCTAAATTCCAAGAGATGAAACTGCACAGGACGCCTGGGTGGCTCAATTGGTTAAGCAGCTGCCTTTGGCTCAGGTCATGGTCCCAGGGTCCTGGGATCGAGTCCCACATAGGACTCCTTGCTCAGCAAGGAGCCTGCCACTCTGCCTGCTTGTGTGTTCGCTCTCTGACAAATACATAAATAAAATCTTTTAAAAAATTAAAAAAAAAGAAAAAAGAAACTGCTTATCCAAGGCTACACACAGATAACGTGGATCATGTTGAGACAAGAACCCAGATTTCTGATGCCAAGTCATGTAGTTACAGTGGCCGAGAGAGTGATGGGTTTTCAAAGTGCAGAGGGAGAGAAGGGAGGTGGCAGAGAGGAAAACGGGGCATATGCCAACTCACCCCCAGGAAGCCTTCCTGCCCTTCAGCGAAGGTGAAGAAAGAGATGAGCCAGAGCACGCAGACTTGCATCTTCAGTTGGCCTCCCTCTTTCTCCTGGACTCAACGTAAACAACTGGGGCCACAGTCTGTGGCTAGACAACGGATGTACATGCAAGGCTGAGGTACAAAAACAAGTCATTCAAGCCAAAATTTTAAAATGTACAGTAGTAGGGCCTGAGTGGATCAAAAGCCCTGAGTGGTTGATGTTTTTTCCACTTCAAGTATGTAGCCTGAGATACCATTACTTCCACTCCAGTAGCAGAAGTAGTAAGTTCCCATCTACAAACTGCCTAGAAAATTGCTCAAGAGCTCTCTTCTTGATAATCACATTTGACTAAACACAGGCTATTTTAAAATCATGACTTGCTTAACTTTGCAACCAAATGCATTTAACATTTATCCTTTTTATATTTCAAGGTTTTCTTTTCATCTCAGTAAAAACAAGCATTAAAATAACCAAAGATCCTTAGAACCATGAATATAAGGATAGAACCAGAGTGCTTAAGCATAAAAATAATAATGAACCAATCCAGCAAATTTCTTTCTTTGTAGTTGATGTAATTATCAACAAAATATCCTCAAGTTTATGTTTATGTCAGCATAATTTGGACAAAATTCAGCACATAATCATGGTCACAAAATTAACCACCCAGGTTATTTGGTGTCAACAAAAAGTAAAATCACAGTAAGTTAGAACTGTTCCATCTGATATGCTAGCCTATGGATACATATGGTGACCTAAATTTTAATTTTAATTACAACAAAATGAAATGAAATTTCTCAGTCACACTGTCCACATTTCAAGTGCTCAATAACCACATGTAGCTAACGGCTACCATTGTCAGGCAGTGAAGACACATAACACTTCCACTATTTTTTTTAAGATTGATTGATTATTTAGAGAGAGAAACAGTGCACAGGGAGAGGGGCAGAGAAAGGGTCACAGGGAGAGGAGAGAATCTCAAGCAGACTCCACACTGAGGGCGACCTGGACATAAGGGTTGATCCCACAACAATGAGATCATGACTTGAGCTGAAATCAAGAGCTCAACTGACTGAGCCACCCAGGCACCCCAGAACACTTCCATTATTGCCAAAAGTTGTATTAGTCATGGAATAGTATTTAGCATTAAAATAGAAGGAAATCCTGGCACATGATACAACATGGATAAACTTCAAGGGCATAAGATTTAAAAAAGAAACCAATCAGAAAAAGACAAATCCTGTATGACTCCACTTCTATGAAGTATCCAAAGAAGTCAAGCTCATAGAAATAGAGAGTAGAATGGTTGTAGCCAATGGTTTAGAAGAGGGGAAAATAGGGACTTGTTATTTAATGCTGTCGGGCAAAAAAGTTTCAGAGATCTGATGTCCAACAATGTGAATATACTTCACGCTACTGAAACTGCACACTTAAAAATGGTTAAGATGTCACATTCTGTGTCACTTGGGGTTTTAACTACCATTTTTGAAAAGTTGTACAGGAGAGCAATGACAGAAATGAAGGAATATGGCCTCTCCATGTTCTTTCACGCCTCCATGGGAAACAATGAAAACCTCTAATTCCCAAACTCACTAACCCACCATTAGAATAAGTGTCCTTGATTAGCAGCCCAGAAAAAGCAAAGGTGGACCCTCCCTTCCAGCTCTTCCCTTGTTTCCCAGGTGTACCTTAACCCCTATAAAGCCCTGCCATGCCTGGCAGCACTGCCCCACACTTTGTTCTCTGATCTGCAAGAAAAGAAAAAAGACATTAGAGACAGCATGAGACACGGCCTACATGTCAGCAGAGACCCTTTCCAGGGCTTTCTAAGGAAGCATGAAAAGTAAGCAAGGAAACACATACAACTTTTGTGTTTTCCCTCTCCCCTTAGGTGAGTGGTCCTCTCCTGTCCCTACCTTTCCGCTTGCCAAAGTTCCTTCAAAACCTACTGATTTAACTTTGAACAGCAGCCTGTGCTCCAGATTGTTCTTCTAGATCTTGCTTCTCAAAACTTATCTGCTCTGAGTTTCATGCTTTCCAAAAGTGATGGACATTTATCCATAGAGCAGTGTTTTACAAACATTTTGATCAGGACCCATAAAAAGAAATATATTTTATAACATGTGCGTATATACATAAACATATAATAAATTGTATGAGTATGTATGTATAAATAACAGAAGAGTTAAATAACAGAACAATTCTGTGAAACAGAACTTAATTATCTCTAAGTTGTACCCTTGGATATCTCTATACACTTTTTAAAAAGTTTTTATTCAAATTCCGGTTAGTTAATGTATAGTGTGATATTAGTTTCAGGTGTACAATATAGTGATTCAACATTTCCTTACAATGCCCAGTGCTCATCACAGCAAGTGCACTCCTTCATCTCCATCAACTTTTCCCCCCATTCCCCACCCACCTCCCCTCTGGTAACCAACAGTTTGTTCTCCATAGTTAAGAATCTGTTTCTTGGTTTCCCTCTCTTTCTTTTTTCTCCCTTTGCTCATTTGTTTTATTCCTTAAATTCCACATATGAGTGAAATCATATGGTATTTTTGTCTTTCTCTGACTGACTTATTTCAGTTTAGCATAATACTCTCCATCTCCATCCATGTCACTGCAAATGCCATGATTTCATTCTTTTATATGGTTGAGTAATATTCCATTGTATATATATATATACCACATCTCCCATTCATCAGTCAATGGACACTTAGGCTGTTTCCATAATTTGGCTATTGTAGATGATGATGTTATAAGCATCAGAGTGCATGTGTCCTTCTGAATTAGAAATTTGGTATTCTTTGGATAAATACCTATAGTGTAATTTCTGGATTACAGGGTAGTTCTAATTTTTTAAAGATTTTATTTATTTTATTTGAGAGAGAGAGAGAGAGCATGAGCAGGCAGAGGGGCAAACAGAGAGGGAGAGAATCTCAAGCTGACTCTACACTAAGCCTGATGTAGGGCTAAATTTCACCACTCTGTGATCATGACCTAAGCTGAAACCAAGAGTCAGATGCTTAACTGACTGAGCAACCCAGGCACCCCAGGGTAATTCTATTTTTAACTTTTTGAGGAACCTCCATATTATTTTCTACAGTGGTTGCACCAGTTTGCATTGCCAACAAGTAAGTGGGTTCCCCTTTCTTCACATCTTCACTGACACCTGTTGTTTCTTGTGTTGTTGATTTTAATCATTCTGATAGGTATGAGGTGATATATCATACTTTTGATTTGTTTTTCCCTGATGATGAGTAATGTTGAGCATCTTTTCATGTGTGTATTGGCCATCTGTGTGTCTTATTTGGAAAAATGTTTATTCATGTCTTCTGCCCATTTTTTATGCCCAAATTAGATTATTCATTTTTGGGGTGTTGAGTTTTATAAGTTCTTTACATTTTTTGGACACTGACCCTTTACCACATATATCATTTGCAAACATCATCTCCCATTCCCTAGGTTGCCTTTTAGTTTTGTCGGTTGTTTCCTTCACTGTGCAGATTTTTATTTTGATGAAGTCCCAATAGTTTCTTTTTGCTTTTATTTCCCTTTCCTGAAAAGACATATCTAAAAAGAAGTTGCTATGGCTGATGTCAAAGAGTTATTGCCTATGTTCTCCTCTAGAATTTTTACAGTTTCCTGTCTCAGATTTAGATCTTATATCTATTTTGAATTTATTTTCATGTTTGGTGTAAGAGAGTGATCTGGTTTTATTCTTCTGTATGTGGCTGTCCAGTTTTCCCAGCACCATTTGTTGAAGAGACTGTCTTTTTCCCATTGGATATTCTTTCTTGCTTTGTCAAGGATTAATTGACCATACGGTTGTGGGTTCATTTCTGAGTTTTTTATTCTGTTCCATTGATCTATGTGTCTGTTTTTGTGCCAGTACCATACTGTTTTTGTCACTACACCTTTGTAATATAACTATTTGTTTTTATTTTGGGGAGGTTTTGTTTTTGTTTTTGTTTTTGTTTTGTTTTGTAAATTGTCATATCCTATTAAATTGATCTACCAATACCTTCTTCAAGTGCAGCCACATTGCCAAGAAGCTTATGCTCTTTCAAACCCCATTCTCAGAGGAGGGAGGCAAGATGGTGGAGGAATAGGGGAACTTATTTCAACTGATCCCCTGAATTGAGCTGGATATCTATCAGACCATTCTGAATACCATGAAAACAGCCCAAGATGTAAGAAGATATATCTGGATCTCTACAAACAGAATATCTCTGGTGGTTTGTTTCGAGGTATGAAGCGGGGAGCCATGATTCTGTGGCCAGATACTGGAAGATAAATGGAAGAGGAAGGAAGCCTCTGGGATCTTGTACCAGAGCGCAAAATCCTCCCACACTGGGGACCGGGCACAGACTCACAGACTGGTAACAGCAGGGAAAGGACTTTAGAGCATCCCCCCAAACTGAAACCTGGAGCTGTGGGTGCACACATGTGAACTGGGGGTGGATGATGGTTTTAGAAGCACAAAGGGCAGAGATATGCCCTGACCTGGAAATGAAGGCTGGGAGGATGGCTGTGGGGCACACGACCCAGGATGCTGTGGTTTTTAGCAGTACGGAAAAAACAGAGTCAGTGTGGCCTGCAGTGCTTACTGAAGAACAGGTTGTGATCTCTGTTCTGAGACAGAGGTTTGGGTGCAGTCACTTCTGCTCTGACTCTCCGAAGAGATGCGGAAAGCCACCAAAGAAAGCCACCAGAGAACAAAAGCCCACCAAAACCATTTTTCACTGAGCCCATCCCCCCCCAGAGGGGGTAGGATAACTCTGCCCAAACAGGGTTGCCTGAGTAACAGCACAGCTGTTACCCCCAGAAGACAAGCTCGAAGAAGAGGCCAACAACCCTAAGGTCCTTATAAAACAGGTGCACCTTGTTGGGCTGTGGTCAATAATTTGGATTCTATACATTCTCTCAACCACCACCCAACAAAATGACTAAGAAGAGGAACCCTCAACACAGGAAACATTCAGAGACTCTGACCTCTGCCACAGAACTAATGGATATGGATATAAGCAAGATGTTGAAAATAGACTTCAAGGTAACAGTTACGTAGACAATGGCTAGGTTGGAGAAAACCATTAATGGCAACATAGATTCCTAAGGGTAGAAATGAGACCTGATCTGGCAGAATGTAAAAATGCTATCAGTGAGATCCAATCTAATCTAGATACTCTAACAGCTAAGGTAAATGAAGCAGAATGAATTAGTGATCTAGAAGACAAACTGATAGAAAAGAAGGAAAAGAAAGAAAAGGAAAGAAAAGAAAAGAAGGAACAGGAGGAGGCCTGGAACAAACAGCTTAGGATCCATGAAAACAGAATTAGAGAAATAAATGACACTATGAAACATTCCAGTGTCAGAATTATTGGGATCCCTGAGGGGATGGAGAGAGAGGGAGGACTAGAAGATATATTTGAGCAAATCCTAGCTGAGAACTTCCCTAATCTGGGGAATGAAACAAGCATTTGTGTCCTACAGGCAGAGAGAACCTCTCCCAAGATCAAGAAGAATAAACCAAAGCCCCAACAATTGTAAATTGTTGTAAATTGTAAATTGTAAAACTCGCGAATCTTAAAACCAAGGAAACCATCTTAAGGGGAGTTAGGGGGAAGAGATTCCTTACATACAGAGGGAAGAACATCAGAATAATGTCAGACCTGTCCACAGAGACCTGGCAAGCCAGAAAGGACTAGCAAGACATATTCAGGACACTAAATGAGAAGAACATGCATCCAAGAATACTTTATCTGGCAAGGCTGTCATTTAGAATGGATGGAGAAGTAAAGAAATTCTGAGACTGGCAAAAACTTAAAGAACATATGACCACTAAGCTGGGCCTGCAATAAATATTGAGGGAGGTTCTATAAAAGGAGAAAAACCCCAAGAGTGATATAGAACAGAAATTTACAGAAACAATCTATAGAAACAAGGACCTCACAGGTGACATGATGACAATAAAATCATATCTTTCAATAATCACTCTCAATATGAACAGCCTAAAGTTCCCATAAAATGGCACAGGGTTGCAGATTGGATAAAAAGACAGGACCCATCCATATGCTTCCTACAAGAGACTCATTTTGAACCGAAAGATAATCCAGATTGAAAGTGAAGGGATGGAGAACTATCTTTCATGCTAACAGACCACAAAAGAAAGCTGGGGTAGCAATTCTCATATCAGAAAAATTAGATTTTAAGCTAAAGACTGTAGTCAGAGAAACAGAAGGACACTATATCATTCTTAAAGGATCTATCCAACAAGAAGATCTAACAATTGTAAATATCTATGGCCCCAGCGTGGGAGCAGCCAATCACATAAGCCAACTGTTAACCAAAATAAAGAAACATATTAATAATAATACGTTAATTGTAGGAGAACTTAACACTCCCACTCTCAGCAATAGACAGACCATCTAAGCAGAAAAATCAACAAAGAAACAAGAGCTTTGAATGACACATGGGGCCAGATGGACCTCATAGATATATACAGAACATTCCACCCTAAAACAACAGAATACTCATTCTTCTTGAACACACATGTATCTTTCTCCTCAATAGACCACATTCTGGGTCACAAATCGGTCTCAACTGATACCAAAAGATTGAGATTACTCCCTGCATATTCTCAGACTACAATGCTTTGAAACTGGAACTCAATCACAAGAAAAATTTGGAAGAAATTCCAACACTTGGAAGCTAAAGACCATCCTGCTCAAGAATGTTTGGGTCATCAGGAAATCAAAGAAGAACTTAAACAATTCATGGAAACCAATGAGAATGAAAACACATTGGTCCAAAACCTATGGGATACAGCAAAGGCAGTCCTAAGGGGGAAATACATAGCCATCCAAGCCTCACTCAAAAAAATGGAAAAGTCCCAAATACACAAACTATCTTTACACCTTAAAAAACTGAAGAATCAACAACAGATTAAGCATAACTCATGCACGAGAAGGGAAATAATTAAGATGAGAGCAGAGATCAATGAATTAGAAACCAGAAATATAGGGCACCTGGGTGGCTCAGTGGGTTAAAGCCTCTGCCTTCGGCTCAGGTCATGATCTCAGGGTCCTGGGAATCGAGGCCCGCATCGGGCTCTCTGCTCAGTGGGGAGCCTTCTTCCCCCTTTCTCTCTCTGCCTGCCTCTCTGCCTACTTGTGATCTCTCTCTGTCAAATAAATAAATAAAATCTTTAAAAAAAAAAAAAGAAAGAAACCAGAAATATAGTAGAACACATCAACAAAACTAGAAGCTGGTTTTTGAAAGAATTAATAAGATAGATAAACCACTGCGAGACTTACCCAAAAGAAAAGAGAAAGGACCCAAATTAATAAAATTATGAATGAAAGGGGAGAGATCACAACTAACACCAATTACCAGAAATTATTATCAACAGTTATATGCCAATAAGTTTAAGCAACCTAGAAGAAATGGATGCATTCCTGGAAACCTTTAAACTACCAAGACTGAAACAGGAAGAAACTGACAACTTGAACAGACCAATAACCAGTAATGAGATTAAAGCAGTGATCAAAACCTCCCAAAAAACAAAGAGTTCAGGACCTGATGGATTTTCTGGGGAAATCTACCAAACATTCAAAGACGAAATAATACCTATTCTCCCGAAGCTGTTTCAAAAAATAGAAACAGAAGGAAAACTTCCAGACTCTTTCTATGAGGCCAGCATTACCTTGATCCCCAAACCAGGCAAAGAACCCCACCAAAAAGGAGAATTTCAGACCACTATCCCTGATGAACATGGATGCCAAAATTCCCAACAATATCCTAGCTAAGAGGATCCAACAATACATTAAAAGGATTATCCACCACAACCAGGTGGGATTTATCCCTGGGATGCAAGTGTGGCTCAACATTCACAAATCAATGTGATAGGACACATAAGTAAGAGAAGAGACAAGAACCACATGGTCCTCTCAATTGATGCATAAAAAGCATTTGACAAAATACAGCATCTTTTACTGATTAAAACTCTTCAGAGTATAGGGATAGAAGGAACATTTCTCAATTTCATAAAATCCAACTATGAAAAACCCAGAGTGAATATCATTCTCAATGGGGAAAAGCTGAGAGCCTTTCCCTTAAGATGAGGAACATGGTAAGGATGCCCACCCTTGCCACTGTTGTTCAACATAGTACTAGAAATCCCAGCAACAGCAATCAGACAACAAAAAGAAATAAAAGGTATTCATATTGGCAAAGAAGAAGTCAAACTCTCTCTTTTCAGAGATGACATGATACTTTATGTGGAAAACTCAAAAGCCTCCACCCCCAAAGTACTAGAACTCATACAGCAATTCAGTAATGTGGCAGGATACAAAATCAATACACAAAACTCAGTTGCTTTCTTATACTCTAACAATGTAACTTTAGAAAGAAACTATAGAAAGAGAAATTAGAGAATCGATTCCACTTACAATAGCACCAAAAACCATAAGATACCTTGAAATAAACCAGTCAAAGAGTTAAAGGATCTATACTCTAGAAATTACAGAACACTTATGAAAGAAATCAAAGACGACACAAAAAGATGGAAAAGCATTCCATGCTCATGGATCAGAGAATAAACATTGTTAAAATGTCTGTGCTGCCCAGAGCAATCTATACTTTCAATGCCATCATAATCAAAATAGCATCAGGATTTTTCAAAGTGTTGAAACAAACAATCCTAAAATTTGTATGGAACCAGAAAAGATTCTGAATCACCAAGGAAATACTGAAAAAGAAAACAAAGCTGGGGGCATCACATTACCTAATTTCAAGCTATATTACAAAGCTGTAATCCCCAAGACAGCATGGAATGGGCACAAAAACAGACACATAGACCAATGGAACGGAATAGAGAGCCCATATATGGACCCTCCACTCTATGGTCAAATAATCTTTGACAAAGCCAGAAAAAATAACCTGTGGAAAAAAGACAATCTCTTCAATAAATGGTGCTGAGAAAATTGGACAGCTATATACAGAAGAATGAAACTTGACCATTCTCTCACACCATACACAAAGATAAACTCAAAATGGATGAAAGACCTCAATGTGAGACAGAAATCCATCAAAATCCTAGAGGAGAATATAGGCAGCAACCTCTTCGACATTGGCCACAGCAACTTTTTTCAACATACGTCTCCAAAGGCAAGGGAAACAAAAGTAAAAATGAACTTTTGGGACTTCATCAAGGTAAAAAGCTTCTGCACAGCAAAGGAAACAGTCAACAAAACAAAGAGGCAACCCACGGAATGGGGGAAGATATTTGCAAATGACACTACAGACAAAAGGCTGATATTCAAGATCTATAAAGAATTTCTCAAACTCAACACCCAAAAAACAAATAACCAAGTCAAAAAATGGGCAGAAGACACGAATAGACATTTCTCAAAAAAAAAGACATACAAATGGCTAACAGACACATGAGAAAATATTCATCATCATTAGCCATCAGGGAAATTCAAATCCAAACCACATTGATATATCACCTTATACCAGTTAGAATGGCAAAAACTGACAGGCAAGAAACAACAAATGCTGGAGAGGATGTGGAGAAAGGGGAACCCTCTTACACTGTTCTTGGGAATGCAACTTGGTTCAGTCACGTTAGAAAACAGTGTGGAAGTGCCTCAAAAAATTAAAAATAGAGCTACCCTATGACCCAGCAGTTGTACTACTGGGTATTTACCCCAAAGATACAGATATAGTGAGGAAAAGGGTCAGATGTACCCCAATGTTCATAGCAGCAATGTCCACAATAGCCAAATCGTGGAAAGAGCCGAGATGCCCTTCAACAGATAAATGGATAAAGAAGATGTGGTTTATATATACAATGGAACATTACTCAGCCATCAGAAAAGATGAATACCCAGCTTTTGTATCAGCATGGATGGGACTGGAGAAGATTATGCTGAGTGAAATAAGTCAAACAGAGAAAGTCAATTATCATATGGTTTCACTTATTTGTGGAACATAAGGAATAGCAGGAAGACATTAGGAGAAGGAAGGGAAAAATGAAGGGGGCGGAATTAGAGGGGGAGAGGAACCATGAGAGATTACAGACTCTGAGAACCAAACTGAGGGTTTTAGAGGGGAGAGGGGTGGCGGGATGAGTGAGCCTGGTGGTGGGTATTAAGGAGGGCACAGATTGGATGGAGCACTGGGTGTTATATGCAAACAATGAATCATGGAACACTACCTCAAAAATTAATGATGTACTATACGGTCCCTAACATACATAATAAAAATAAATTAATTTTAAAAATTCTCACTCTTTCTCTACTTCCAGGGAAAACTTTTTAATGTCAGTTCCTGACACTGAACACTGTTTGGAACATGGTCTTTAGTGTTGGAGCCCACCCATACATGTGGGTGTGACCTATCTTCTCCTCGTGCCAGGGCCTGCTTCCAAATGGGAGGCCTGGTCCTTTCATGGCTCTTTCTCTCAATCATTTCTCTCAATACCTGTCTCTCTGAAAAATCTTCTTTCTCCCTCATGTTGTCCAGGCTTGAGACTGTAAACCCAACTCGAGAAGGCCTGGATGACAGCCTAGGCATTGTAAGGAAACTCTCTCTCATACTCTTGGTTTCTTTGTCCCCTCTGCCTCCCATGTGGAGGGTGTATTCCTGGCTGTCTTCTTGGACTTGCTAGAAATGGCAAATTGGTACTGACAGTCAGGGTTTCAGACCAGAGGTTCCCAGTCACTGCTCTATAGGCCAATCATGAATAGCTGGACTATAAAAAAGGAGGAAGAGAAGGGGGAGAATGTGGGGAAGAAAGAGGAGGGAGAGAAAAGAAAATATTTGGAAGCTCATTAGAAAATACAGGTGTCCCCATTCCACCCTAAACCGTACTAAATCTTAGACAGGCCATGCCCAGCCATGTGCATAATTAAAGCAATTGACAGATGCTGACCTCTAGGCAGGATTAAGAGTTATTATTCTAGACTGGTTCTGGGACAGGAAACAGGAGTTCAGCTCTGAAGCCAAGCCTGTGATTTGAATTCTACTCTGAGGTTGGGGACCAAAGCTCAAACTAATCAAAATGTTTTCTTCGCTTCCTTGGTACATACATCTCCTTCTGGGATAAGGTTGGAAGACTCAATTTCAGGTAAATGACTAATTTTTTTTTAGTGTTCAGTATGTGCCACACAATATTTGAGACACTACTCATTGTTCAGAATTATCTGTTTTCCTGAAATTCAAATTTAACTTTTAACTGGGCATCCTCTATTTGACAACTAGCCAAAGAGGGGATAGTAGTGTCTCAAGGTGCATGGGACCCAAAACTGTGGCTGGGTTGCCCAGGGCCTGGGTACGAGCTTTGACACTGATCAAGTGGCAGTTCCCTGACATTTTCTTAGGCTTTCCATACCTCAGTTTACTAATCTGTCATATGGAGGAAATAGTATTAACTCAGAGATTTGAATGCATTATTGCAAGTAAAATACCCAAAACAATGCCTGGCAGGTGGTGAGGCTCAATTATGGTTAGCAATTCATACTAGCATTACTAATATTTTTATTTCATCACCGCCATTTACAGTTACTTGTTGAATTGTGCAGAATTTGACTTCAGTTGTGAGTCAAATTAACTCACCAAATAAAAGGTGCTCCCAGGTCAACGGCCACCACGATATAAATGGAAGGATGGACCCAGGTTCAAGGTAATAAAAATACATTGTTACAGTAACTGAATTATCTGACTCAAAGGAGAGTCCTGGACAGTGTGGATGTCAAGAAATACACTGTGTGCGTGTGTTTGTGTGTGTCTGGGTGTGTCTAGGGTAATCTAAAACCCCACTTAACTCTGACTTTACTAGAGGCAATCCTCATGGTATTTTCAGCACTTCCTTTCCAAGCTGAAAGTGTCCTGATTATTAAAAACTTTCTCAGAATCTGTGTACCCCTGCCACAGACAAGGAGCTGTTGTTGACATCAGAGGACGTGTGTATACATCACTAACCCTGCGGCAGCTGGGGGCCAATGATGCCTGACCTGTAGCTGTGTTGGCACCAACTGCAGTAGGAAGGCTTGGCCATAGAACTCCCCTCACTTCCTTGAATTCATTCAAGTGAATTCATTCCTGATAATCCCTGTCCTTCAGTTTGCAGAGAACAATCATTAGGATTTGCTACTATGCCTCTAGAGAAGGCCGTCCATTGTCTCTCCATTCTTCCAGTTACATATTTATGGGCTCCTGATATTATTTATTTATGTCAACAGTTGTCACCTTATCAACAGTGGTGCTGAGTTGGAACTGCTCACACCTACACTTCCCAGCATTTTTAGCAACATTCTATTCTTAGGCACTGTTGCACACTTGGGCTGCTTTCCTGGCACTAATATTTATGGGACTGTTTCTTCCTCTATAAATAGAATTCCCAGTAGAGTTGTCTCCCTCCTCTCTGTCTTGGACTCACAGGAGCATAACTAACACACACACACACACACACACACACACACACACGCACGCACGCACGCATGCACACAGTAATGGAAACAGCAGATCTCCCTCCAGTTAGAATCTGAAGGACATCATGACTCAAACAGAACTGATTGTTTTTACCAGCAGAGGACCTGTAAAAGTTTGGTTTTATTTCACCTTTTATTTTATAATGTTTTGGTAACATTTTCATTGGGATCTGTCTTTGTGGAGGAATCCCTGGGCCTTTTGGCTTTGAAACAAGTTTCTTTGTGCTCCTTTAAGTGGGCAGATCTAGTAGAAGTCAGGTGAAAAGGTAGGTGGGGACAGAGAAGACAACCAATTCACAGCTGGAAAAATACTGGGAGGTTTGGTGAATCCTGAGCTAGACACTCTTCTTCTGGAAGAACTACAGTTTAAAATTACCTAAAATTCAGCATCTGCATAAAATACAATTTTAAGCATGTATTTTATATTTTAGCATGTTTTTAGTGTTCTTCTGTTGTAGCAACATAACAGAAAAGAGCTAGATGAATTAGAATATAACCCCAGGTTTGTCTCTCATCTATCAGAACTTACGAAAGTTAAAGAAAAAAAAAAAAAGACCATGCTGGAACTCTGTTTCCTCTTCTATAAAATAAGCAATAGTATAAGGTGAGCTCAGATCCACTCACATTCAGATTCTACAGTTATATGCCCATTTCCCAGTTTCTCTTTGGGTATTATTTATTTAATTATTCTTTTCTTTACTGTCTGTCGGTCATCAAATCTAAGCTGGGAAAGATTAACATGCTTTCCTGGGCTTTATACCTGTTTCCTCCTCAAACTGGTTATTATAATTCTGGAATATCTGTTGAGATGGGCTGAGCACCTACTAAGAGTGAAGTCCTTGGGTTGAGAAGATAGGTGTGGTTTTTAAGAATCCTAGAGTCGTAAAGCTGGAAGAAGCAAAAGGATTGACCTAGCTTGGTCATTCCTTCCCCAGGCTGCTTTACCAATCTGCTAAACCACTGGATATTGAGAGCTTCCAATTTCCCAGGCACCATGCCAGCCATGGGGGATTCACAGCATGGGAGGTTCACACATGCTAGCTCCACCCATTAAGGGAAACTCCAAAAGCAGTTATCCAGACCCACTTCTGATGAAAATTGTTGGGTGGCTAGGCTAGGGTCTCTTTGTTCCCTATTTTAAACCCTGCAATGTTTCCATGAATGGATCTTCCTTCAGAGTCAGTGTGTGACCCAACCTCCTTGTTGGATTCTCTTCAATCTCAAAATTCAGAAACATTTTTTTACAAGTCTGCGTGTCCTTTCCCACTCGTGGGAACTTTGGCAGCAGAACTTTCTCAAGTTGCTGGTGCTGTCAGCCTGGCATGGCTGTGTGCTCCCCACTAACAAAGATTCTAGGCTTTTTAAAGCGTTTTCATCTGTACCTTGTATCTCAGCAAAGATACAGCTCATCACCCAACACTTCTTCCGATGCCCTAGTAGAGTTCATTTCCCACAGACAAGTCCAGCTCAATCCCGTTGTAAGAGCCTGACTGCCAGCCTCAAGGGTTGGCTCTTTTCCAACCCCTTGAAACTAAAGATTTTCTCCTGTCATTCATGGTTTGATGCCGACATTTAACACCAAGCCCTTAAAGGATGATTAATGGCATTCCAGAGAAGGTGCCAATTGTTTCTTCCAGCCAAGCCTTTGGCTCAGCAGCGGGGACCCAACCTTCCAGGAATCCCCAGCTCGGGTTTATTTCCCACCTTCCCACATGACTCTGCTTACTTAGAGCAGGTAAAAACCCATGGAATTTGAACTTCCTCTTAGATTGTTCCCTGGAAAAAGTACTTGAATCGCACTTGAGGGAGGTGATGGTTACATAATAAGAAATAAGAAAAATTCTTTGTAATTCATTAAATGCTCTCATATGTATCAATTTGGTTATTTTGGCAATCTTGTAAATAAAGTTGGGGTTATTTCCATTTCACGCTTGCAGGAAATGAGAAGGGTAGACCTTAAATTCTAAATAAAAAGAATTTATTGACTATTTCTCTAAATTCCCCCCCCCCAAAGAACCTAATATTTCTCTTGGACTCTGTGCCTTTTGTTGCTTGGGATATGATTTTAATAAGGTCCTGGTTGTTAATTTGATGTTCATCTGAATTCCTTACAAATAAGCTTTCTTTGTTCAGGAAAAAGAAGAATATACATTTCAAAGCTATGCTCCTAGCAAATGTGAGTGTCGTCGGTGTCTAAGGATGAAAACACACTTTATCAGGCCTATTGGAAAGAACTAAAGAACAGGGGTTTTGGCATCTTCTATGTGAATTGTCAGATTGAAGATGCTGCAAGCTCTTCTTGGGTATCTTTCTAAATAAGAGTAAAACTGATGCCCAACTTTCATTCAATGCTTAGACTGATAAATCTTAACTATTTCAAGTATTACTAAAAGACATTCATTCTTTGTTTCCCTATGCCTGTTAACAGTATTTTCATAACTTCCTAATGAGTAAAAAGCAAGTTTCCCAATCACAGTCCCCAAATGATTCTACTAGACGAAGAACCAGCTTCCCGGCATTCCACCTGTCCTGCAAATATTACGTCAGTCCATACTCCAAAACCTCCCAGGCCCCACACTATGTTCAGATAAAGAGCACACACATTATGGTGGCAAATTCATTATTTGAACTCCTACACTCTGCCCTCAAACATTCCTCCTGTTAAGCTTCTTCTTGTGTGTCCTTAATTCTGGGCAACCTGGGATTTTTCCAGATTAAAGCGCTGCTTCAAAAGGTCTACACATTTTGAATTTTGATCAGTGTGGCCAAAATGCCCTCCCCATCGCACCCATTTACACACCCCAGGGAGGCATAGAAATACCCATTTACACACTGTCCCCAGCACCTTTCTTAAGGTTTGCCAGATTGATAGGCAAACTTTTTGTTTAATTGTTTTAATTTCCATGTCTTTGATTATCACTAAGATTATGCCTTTTTTTTCAGACGTTTATTAGTCATTTGTATTTTTTTTTTCTGGCTTGACTTTTTAAGTCACTGTTCTAAGTTTTTCTATTGGAGTGTTTACTTTTTCTTAAGAATTGCTTCTTTGGAACTTTCATATAACATAGATATTAGCTCTTTGTCACTTCTGTTATAAATTCTGTTAAAATTTTTTAACTTTCTGTGTTCTGCACAAGAGCTCATGAAATCACATCTGTCACTCTTTTCCATTATGTATTTTAAACTAGGGGTCATGCTCAAAAATCTTTTTTATAGAAGGACTGTAAAAATATTCTTATATATTTTCTTCTAAACCTTCCTTAATTTTATTTTATTTATTTATTTTTTAAATATTTTATTTATTTGACAGAGAGAGAGAGATCACAAGGAGCCAGAGAGGCAGGCAGAGAGATAGGAGGAAGCAGGCTCCCTGCTGAGCAGGGAGCCCAATGCAGGCCTCGATCCCAGGACCCTGAGATCATGAGCTGGGCCGAAGGCAGAGGCTTAACCCACTGAGCCACTCAGGTGCCCCTAAACCTTCCTTAATTTTAAAATACATTTAAACTTTTAATCCTCCTAGAGTTACTTTAGGTTTTGGTGTGAAATAAGTGTTTACTTTCATTTTCCTCCAAATGAACAACCAGTTATTCCAACTATGTTTCTTGACTAAACCATTCTTTACCAAGACACCTTGACGATTCTTTATCAGTTTTAAAGGCCACCTTCATTGTATAATAAAATTCTGACATAAATATTTATAAATCCTACCGCTGTGTCTTTTCTTCTCCTATTTACTTGTTTAATTGATCAACAACATAGTAGAGTATTATATGCTTACGAAATATATCATTAAGTTTCTTACGAGAAACAATTAACTTGATTCTCTAAGACATTAAGCACAGGGAAGTCTTCAAGGAAAACTGGGAAAAAACTACAAACACAAGTATGCAGGGTTTTCATGGAAAATATAATCTGCTTAATACAAAGTCTCTTTACCCCAAATTTTGTAGGTGAGGATCTGGTCCATTGTGACAAGTTACCTAATACCACAAATTTATAGTAAACACCTGCTTATCCCTAACAATAAAGGAACTTTTACAATCAGTTTTTTTTATTTTATCTTATGATAAAAAAGCAAACAAGGAAATTATCTTAGACTTAAAGTCTTTATTTTAAACGGCTTTATTTAAAACAAAATGAAAAACTAGGGTGACTGGGTGGCTCAGTGGGGGCGCCTGGGTGGCTCAGTGGGTTAAAGCCTCTGCCTTCGGCTCAGGTCATGATCTCAGCGTCCTGGGACCGAGGCCCGCATCGGGCTCTCTGCTCAGCAGGGAGCCTTGCTTCCTCCTCTCCCTGTCTCTCTGCCTGCCTCTCTGCCTACTTGTAATCTCTCTCTCTGTGTCAAATAAATAAATAAAATCTTTAAAAAAAAAGAAAAAATAAAAAATAAAACAAAATGAAAAACTAGAGTTTCCAAGGTTTGTGGGCCTCAGAGATCAAAAACGGACATTTGCACTGAGGATCTGGAGACCCCACAGGGCCTGAGAATCCCCATCAACAAGATTTAACTCCAGTTTGCACAGTTTGAGGGCTACATACCTCACCACTGTTCTCTTTACATACCATTTATTCAACCAACTGTGCACGGGGAATTTACTACAACTCCATGGAATGCTGGGGCACTTTCACACTTATTAATTCTTATGGATTCTCATTCTCAACATCGCAGAATTCCGGGTTTCCACCTGCCATCAGACAGGAGCCTCTGAGACTCTCTGTGGCTTGCTAGGGAGGGGTGTGGGAGGAGAGCCTCCCCTCCCCACAGGTTTGGGTACTATGGTTGTGGATTTCAGCAAGGCTGGAACCAGCAGGGTGTGTGAGAGAGGATGTGTCAGTCCATGATGCTATAGACCTTTGGCACTATCCCTCCAAGCTTCTAGATTATTTTCACAGCTACGAAGACCAGGTTTCTAGCTGGTCTAGGCCTGTGGAGACCCTGACATCCTGTGAGCACTTCCCTGCTCATACACAACTCAAACTCCATGATGTGTTTGGGAACAGGGTTTCCCCTTTTCTGTAGCTATGGGTATTTCCTGCCAAAGAACTTTAGAAAGAGAACAAGGTAGAATATTGTTAAAGTTGCAAATACATGTTTAGATTGGGTGGAACATGGTTTCATAAGGAGTGGCATTCAGCAAAACTGAGAATTCAGCGATACTGTCCCAAGGATGCCACTTGTCCACCTTCTGAGCTCTTCACCCTCGTGACACATTCCTACCACTGGTGACACCCTTCAATACCCTGGACCCTCTTGCTGCTTCCAGTTTGCCCTCGCTCCCAACCAAAGTACTAAAATTAGTCACTTATACCTTAGTTTAAATGAATGTGTTCATTTATTTTTTTCTAGGAGAACAGTTGCATTCCTTTAATTGGGGAATGAATGACATCAGAGGGCGTATGGATGCAAAAGTCTGGTGTTCCCCTTACCTTCAGCACAACAAGAGATAAATCCTATAATGGGAACCCCATCCCTACTTGAAAAAGAAAGTAAAAAAGTTTACTCTCTGCTTAGAAAAGTAGGACATGCACACCTGCGAGGCATGTCAGCAACAATTCCCATCAGTGTGTGGCTGTGCACGAAATAGAAGGGTTTGCAAGTCAACCAGAGAACCCTCAACATGCATACATGTATTTTAAATCTTAATTTAGATCTTATTTTAAATCTTAATGCTTACTGCCACCATTCTGCAAATGAAAGAACCGGGGCACAAAAAGCTAAATAATGTGCTCAAAGTTATAATACTTGCTAATAGTTGAATAAAGTATTATTTTTGTAGTCATTTTTGTAAGACTGTTTCGAATTTTGGTTATGGTTGGATAATTAGCGGTGGCTCTATTACAGGGAAAAAACATAAGAGTACTACAAATGTGCACATAAATGTGCTAATTTCGACTAAATTATAGAATGTATGTTTATCTGTATTTATTATTTCTTTTCTATCTGTAACTGCCCACCTATGTGTGTTATTATCAGTATTCATTTAATGGATATTGTTGGGGAAAAGCAACAGACATCATTTCTCCACATTTCTTCCACTTTGACCCTCTTTCTGTACTTTCTTCAGTAATTTCCCATCATCTAGGATATTGGGTTTACATAAATGGATTTTTCTTTAAAAAATGAAAAGAAAAATGGCCAATTTTCAAGGCCCGTCAGTCAGAAAATACAGTGTATCTCTTTATATTTATTAGGGGGAAGGAGTGGAGAAATGATTATAAGGGTCAATTTCGGGATTTTTCTGAGTCCAGGGAAGGAGCTAAGTCGCGAAGTACTTCTCAGATTTATACTGGTTCAGGCAAAGTTTTATGAATTCATCGAAAGTGAAAATAAACAATCTGCTCAAGCATATTTTTAAGAGATTGTGAAAGCTAATGTATTACTGACCAGGGGAAGTCGTGAAATTGATATTTTTAACAGGAGGTTCTGGGTTCTAATCCAAAGAGAAGTGTGTGCTTTGAGTCAGAAAACCTGGAGACCGAGAACCAGCAAATCACCTCAATTACTACAGTCACCAGGAGGATGAACTCTCTTGCCTCTCTGCTCTGCTTTTTCCATTCTCTGTTCCTTCATTTAACCTTCTTCAGGAAATGGGATCTTAAAACCAGAGTTTTTCCCCGGGGGGAGGGGAAACTATCTCAAATTAACAGACAGTACTGGTGATAGTAATACACATTCTAAGGAATCAAATCACAGCTCTCGGGCTTACCTGGTGATTCCTCTCTTCACAGCGTCTGGAAGCCCTTCCTCCAGTGTACTTGTGCTTCAATCACTTCTTAATGCTATTTGGAAAGACATCGCTAGTTAATATCTGAACAGCAGCTCCCGGGCACTCATGCAGGTCTACTGGTACCTAAGCAACTCCTGGTTCATGTGGCTGCGCTTGTAGGCAGACAAGCCTAGGACACACCCACTTCAAGAAGGAAAAGAGAAATACTTTTCTGCTGACTCTCCCTCCCACTTGGAATCAACACCAGGCTGGTAAGAGGAAGGAGCTCTGAGCCCAAGACCTAATGATTCTGCCACCAACATAGATTTCTGAAACCACAAAAGGAAAATGGGAGAAAAATGCTCTAGGGGAATGCGGAACACTTCTGTCCTAAATCTGCCTGCTACAAAGTGCCACTCTCTCGTGCTTTCAGGTCCAGACTCAGGACACCCCTGGTCATACCCCATAAAGCGGAAGGAATGAGACCTTTGTGTATCATTCCAGTTGAGGGAGGCGGGCAATACCAGTGGAGTGAAGGGAGAAGGCCATATGATTTTTCCTTTTCTGACTTTCTCACTCAGAGCTGAAGAACCCCAACGTGGTTCTTTCCCAGACAAAGGAAGCTCAAACCTATTGGCGGGATAATATGGAATGGGGGCTGGTGAAATAGAACAACAGTGTAGATGCTGAAGGTGAATGCTTCCTGTAGAGTCTTTGTCCTTAGAAAACTTAGAACTAAGCCTCTTTAACTTTTTTATTTATTTATTTATTTATTTCACAGAGGGAGAGAGATCACAAGGAGGCAGAGAGGCAGGCAGAGAGAGAGTGGGGGGGAAGCAGGCTCCCCGCTGAGCAGGGAGCCCGATGCGGGCCTCGATCCCAGGACCCTGAGATCATGACCTGAGCCGAAAGCAGAGGCATTAACCCACTGAGCCACCCAGGCGCCCTAGCCTCTTTAACTTTTTAATGAATGTTTCTTTCCTTCCTAAGTACCCATCTGGTAAGAAAACTAACACTGCCTGTATTACAAATGACTTAAAGTGGCCTTAAGCCACTCCTGTTTTGCAAATGACTTGGGGTGGCTCACAATGCCAGGGCACTAAAAAAGCTATATCAGGATAGAAATAGGGAGGGCACCTGCGTGGCTCAGTCCTTTAAGAGTCTGCCTTAGGCTCAGGTCATGATCCCAGAGTCCTGAGACCTAGTCCCGCGTGCTGGAGGGCTCCCTGCTCATTTGGGAGCCTCCCTCTCCCTCTGCCTCTGCCTCTCCCCCTCCCCCAGCTTGTGCTCCCTCCACCTCTCTCTCTATCAAATAAATGAATAAAATCCTTTTTAAAAAAGAATAGAAATAAGGAAACACAAACTACAACGTTTCTATATAAACTACACAAACGATTAAAAGGAAGCTATAAAAGTAGAGCATCGGTTAAGGAAAAGAATGCAAATAAAAATCTATGAGGCATCTACACTATTTTTTAAATTTGAAACTTCACTTTAGGAGCAGAGCTTCCTCCCATTCAAAGGGGAGGTTAATCAGGTATATTGTTCTTATCACAAAAGAGGAAACATTCATCTTCTTAGGAAGGAGAAAATGATCTTCGGGGCACTAAATTCTAATAGAAATCTTTCGTAGAGTGAACAATACTCCTAATAAAATTGGAGCGCATAATTTCATGTTGAAGACCTTTTGTGCTAAGAAGGCCCAAACACAATGTGACCCTCTTGTTTCCAACACCAGCTGAGCCTCTTGGTCTCTAGCACAATTTTTCATGCTCAAGTCGGAATCTGGTCCAGGGAAACTCTGTCAAGAGAACAAGGCCTACCTGACCATCCCTAACTGTTCAAAGGCATCAACCAGACTTTGTCCCCCACCAGCCTGGGCAGCATAGAGCTGACCTCATAATTTAATTGAGTTAACTCCACTCTTCTCTGTGCCCTTTCTGTAGGGTTTTACCTCTTTCCTGATCCGCCAGTTTTAAGTGGAGACCAGATACAGAGAGTGGAGAACTTCCGGAAGGACTTCACTCAGTTGATCTAATGTCTGAAGTCCTAGGATTAGATGGTATCTTTACAGTTCAGTGCTGTCCTTTTCCTATTATCTATATTAAAGTGCAAGTGCCTATAGGAGCACAGAAGTCACTGATACGTTAGTGGGAATGTGTTTGTAAAATGGGACTAATAATCTACCAGTGACTTAGGGAGGAAAGTGGCCGTGGATCTGGACAGGGATAAAGGGAAGGAGTAAGGCAGACAAAATGGCCAGTCACTGTGGAGTTTCATGGGGGGAGGCCTTGAACCTCACACAGAAGGTCTGTTACTGACCTCCAGCTCATTGTGTTGTAAAGCCCACTAACCAGTAAAGGCCTGGTCTATGGTCCGAGGAACCAAAGGGATCCCTACAGTTTCTTATTAGACCAAAAACATTTTAGCAGAAAGCAGAAAATTAGGCAACCAATAGATATCAATAATTTCTTGAGTACATTGGTTTCGGGGAAAATCAGAATCCAACAAATGAATATATTTAATTGCTTGTTAATTCCATATTTAATGGAAGGAGACCATAATGTATGCCCAATATTTAAGCTGTTTCACAAATAGGGTGTGCTTTTGAATTACTGATGACTCATCAGTAAGCCACTTACTCACCCTTTCTAGTTTCCTCCTAATGATCTACTAACACATGAGATGCTGAATTCCTCAATATTTCCTGGTCAGGTTATGGGGCTCTCCAGTCCCTGCAGAGGACAGAAAGCAAAACAAAGCAGCATGGATGTCGAGCACTGTGGCAGCATTGTAACATATCATTGTTCTGCACCTAAGAAGAACTGACCTTCTGTGAAGGCAGAGTCGAGGAAGGCTCGCTCCTCTGGTACAACTGTAATTCTCCTTCTGCTATGAAATCTCACACACACTCACCTGTGAAGCAGGAATACGATTCACCTGAGCATACAAAGGCAGTTAAACAAATGCGTTTTGGTCCATCTGGTCTACTTTACATCTCTTCTCTGGTAATCTTGACCACAGAGTTTCCTTGATGAGGCCAGGCCCAGAATCCTATAGATGCCCAAGGGAACAAGGAGGCAGACCAGAGGCTGCCAGGGCACTTTGCGACCTGCCATGTCATCTGTTTGTTTCTGTTGGTTTCCTGAACAGTCCGATGGCTTGGTTTCCCAGCAAAAGAGAAGAGTCACAGGAATAAACAGCAACAAACCTGAGGCCCTGGAGAAAGGAACTGGCAAACAGAATCACAGTATTGGAACTCATTTCCTAAATTTCATCTCATCTTATCACTGGGTATGAGGCGATATATGAATGAGGTCAATAGGTGAACCTGGAGAGGATTCTGGAGGACAATGTATATCCATCAGAGACACTAGGCATTCTTTGCCCTTGGTCTTAGAGAAGGTCTAATCCAGGGGCTACAAACACAATTGGTTACCTTGAATGATATGGTGACTCAATGGTGAGATAGACCCTGAACTGTTTCAGGTGCTTCATTCCATATTATGAAATGATTCAGTGCAGTAAGAAATATTTCAGGGACACCTGGGTGGCTCAGTCGGTTGAGCATCCAACTCTTGATTTCAGCTCAGGTCATGATCTCAGGGTCAGGGGATCAAGCCCCATATCAGGCTCCGTGCTCAGTGCCAAGTCTGCTTGTCCCTCTCCTTCTGCTCTTCCCCCTTCCCCCTGCCCCTGCTCACACGCTCACACTCATTCTCTCTGTCTCAAATAAATAATTAAAAAAAAAAAAAAAAACTTCAGGGACCTCTGGGTGGCTCAGTTGGTTAAGTGTCTGCCTTCAGCTCACGGGTCCCTAGGATCAAGCCCTGCATTGGGCTCCCTGGTCCTCAGGGAGCCTGCTTCTCCCTTTCCTTCTGCTCCTCCCCCAAACCATTGTCATTCTCTCTCTCTGGCGCTCATTCTCAAATAAATAAATAAAATCTTAAAAAATATATTTCAGGTATGGGGCACCTGGGTGGCTCAGTCAGTTAAGCATCCAACTCCTGATTCTGGCTCAGGTCATGATCTGTGTTGTGAGATCAAGTGCTGCATTGGGCTCCACACTGGGTGTGAAGCCTGCTTAAGAGTCTCTCTCCCTCTCCCTCTGCTCCTCCCCTGACTCATTCTTGCTCCTTCTTTCTCTAAAAGATAGAAAGAAAGAAAGAAAGAAAGAAAGAAAGAAAGAAAGAAAGAAAGAAGGGAAGGGAAAAAAGAAAAGAAAAGAAAAGTAAAGAAAAGAAAAGAAAAGAAAGGAAAAGAAATGAAATATTTCAGGTATATATATTTTTTAANAGAAAGAAAAGAAAAGAAAAGTAAAGAAAAGAAAAGAAAAGAAAAGAAAGGAAAAGAAATGAAATATTTCAGGTATATATATTTTTTAAACCCTGGAAGGAACAGTAGAAAGAAGAAGGGTTGAGTGTAAAATGTAATTATAGCAAGAAAGTTTTCCTAACTGATAATGATAAGATTTTATCAAAACAGATATAGTCTCTTAACACTCAGAACTAGGACTTACAGAGAGGTGGGCAGGGAATTATTAAGCTATTTGAGGATAAAGCTTAGTCAAAGGGACTTATGAGAACCTGTTGGGAGGGTGGTATTTAATAATAATTGTAATGCTACTTAGCCTTAAAATAAAGTACATTCAAATAAACAGAGGGAGAGTTCACAAAACTGTAGGAAACATTTTCCCATTGATATCCGAGATAAGTGTAACAATCTACACACATGAACTCTGGTCTGGACAGAAAACCAGAGAATAGATCAATGATCAAGCCCCTAGTAACAGCTCTCATTTACTAAGCACTTACTATGTTCCAAGTACTGTTCTGAGCAGTGTCTGTGTGCTTTTATACTGCCAGCAACCTGTGAGGCATTACCACTATCATCCCCATTTCACAGGTGAGGAAATGGAGGTACAGAGCGGTTAAGTAAATTATGGGCCAGGACACCAACCCAGCCTGCTCTTCAAAGTCTGTGATCTGTTAACCTATACTCTGCTACTTCTCAAAGACAGATAAGAAATGCAAACAGGAGTATCCAACCCTTCCAAAATAACCAAAGAAAAGACAAAGGTGACATTAATGTCTTAGGTGTTAATGAGACAAGCATTGTTATCATCTGAACCTTTCATAGTAAATTGCATAGCCACCAAGCCCTATAGAATCCACCTCTCCATTTCATGCAACAAGGAAGCTTCTAGTGTCACTAAAATCCAAGGCCTGGGCAAATTTAGAAGGGCCAGGCAAAATTCACCATTGCCTTTCATCGGTCCAGAGCGTACGGTATCTGAAAGCCAGAGCTAACACCAAGAGAGAAAGCTATGGACTATGAAAGCAATGAATTTTGCATTTTTTTTTTCAGTCTACCTGTCTTTAAAATGAGACTAACACAGCATCAAACATCCTCTTGTCTAAGCTCGGAGGACCTTCCTGGAGCAGCAAGGAAGGCGGCAAGGAAGGCACAGCTGCAGGCAAGGGAACACGTACCCCTGCGGTCAGGTGATGTGGGGAAATGCGCATGCGCCTCAGGGCAGACTCAGTGAAGCTCGATCTGATACAGTAGAAGAATCCTGTTTCATGATGTACGTTCTAGAACCCCAGACCCTTAGCAGTAAGACGCACTTCTCCGTTGGCCGATAGCAGCAGAAAAAAGGAACACAAACAAGGCTCCGGAAGACCAGTCGAGGGTCTGCAGGATTAGAGGCTAAAACCCAACAGATTGTCACTCAGTCCCCGAGGGGAGAATTCCTGTGGGTGAGAAGCTCTCCCAGAACAAAATAAATCTGATTCTGTGCCTGAGCATTTTTGCTTTGACATTGTGGCTGTACTTAACTTCCTCGTGAGGACAAACATCTGAAGATGTGGCCTGAGATTAAGACATTCTTTTTTGCGTAAGTGTTTCTGGTTAGCAAACCGCCAGTTGACCCCAGGGCTTCAGAACGTCCTTTAGGCAAAGGGAGACACCTGGTGGCCAAGACTCGCACCCATAGAAGAGGCCACCTGTTTACAAAATCCCTGTAGGGTACAGAGGTTTAGTTGCCATGAGGGTGAACTGGGGCACTTGGTGAGAAGGGAGGGAAGAGAAGGAATGGTCTGAATCAGGTAACCTCTGAGACCCTGAGCCACTTCGTTTAGATACTTGCCAGGGAGTCCACCTGCAGTGGAGTTCATGCATTCATCCATCTATTCATTCAACAAACAACTCGTGTTAAATATTGACAAGGTACAAGACACTCCTAGGCCACGGGACCTCAAAATCTATATATACTACGTTCAAGGATCTTGTGGCTTAATAGAAAGACTAGGCTAGCAACAATCAGTCAAAATACTTTGTGATAAGGGCCGACCACACTATGTTGTAGTGCCGCATAGAAAAGGCACTTAAATGAATCCCCAGGGGTGAGAATAAATGTCTAAACCACAGGTCTCAAACTGGCACCCTGTGGGTCCCATCTGGCCGGCAGATGTGTTTTGCTTGGCCCATGAAGTGTTTTTAAAACTCTGAATTAGTTGCTAACATTTAAACATCAGGGGATTTTCACATGAAAATCCAGATTTCAGCTTCTTTTGAAAAATTAGAAGATCTGGCAACATTGTTTCCATATCCCTCTAGGGTGATATTTAACTGAAGCTGTTAAAACTGGAGTCGGGGCTGCTTACTTCCCTGTTCCTTTTTTCATAACAACAAAGAATTTACTTATTTCAATAAAATTTTGGTAGATTTCATATAAAGGGGATGCAAAAGTCAGAATTTCAAGAATATATTCGTTGGAAAATTAGTTCCTACTATGCCTTGCTGCACCACTAACAAATCATCACCTACTCGGGCCCCCCCTATTATTACCAGTTAGAGATTGAATGTACCCCTCCCTTACCCCTTACACCAAAATTAATTTCATCTGTATTACCAATTTTAAAACAAAATATGAAACGACAAATACTAGAAGAAAACAAAAAAGTTGTTTCCATTGTATTCTTTAAATATGTTGATTTATGAAAAAGACCTTTTGTAAAGAAAGACCATCACTCAGACATCACACACAGGTTGGTATTTGACTACCTAAAAAGGGGGGAAAATTCTTCATGGCAAAAAATACAATGAACAGCCTCCAAATATAAGTAAGCAATGGGGAAAGTATTTTTGATTTATATCATAAATGACTCTTTTCTTGAGTATGTAATTAGTTCTTATAA
Source organism: Ailurus styani (assembly GCA_002007465.1). Classification (NCBI taxonomy): domain Eukaryota; kingdom Metazoa; phylum Chordata; class Mammalia; order Carnivora; family Ailuridae; genus Ailurus; species Ailurus styani. The sequence goes on from LNAC01000172.1 coordinate 2,425,828, forward strand.
ATCCCTAAGAAAGAGAACGCAACCAAAGAGACAAATGGACAAACAGGAATAAACCAAAGGATACAAACAGTTCTAAGATATATAAAAATGATGAAAAATTAGTTTTCACCTCTCAGATGAGAAAAAAAATGGAAAGAATTGATAATATTTTTGTAGGTAGGGGGAAACAGGGAGTCTCATATACAGCTAATGGGTGTATAAACTAGTAATTCTGTATCAAATTTTAAAGTGCACATAGCCGTTGGCCTAGCCATTCTACAGGCATCCATCCTTCTATTGCACTTCACTTTGTTGTGCTCCACAGATAATGCATTTTTTACCAGTTGAAGGTTTGGGGCAACCCTGAATCAAGGAAATTATCAGTGCCATTTTTCCAGCAGCATTTGCTCATTTCTTGTCTCTGAGTCACATTTTGGTAATTCTCAAAGTATTTCAAACTTTTTCTTTGTATTTGTTATGATGATTTGTGATCAATAAGTACAACTGGCTGAAAATTGAGATGATGGTTGGTAATTTTTAGCAATGAAATACTTTTAATTAAGGTATGTACATTTTTTAGACATAATGTTATTGCACACTTAGTAGACTACAGTATAGTATAAACATAACTTTTATATGCACTGGGAAACCAAAATTTTCATTTCATTTCATTTCATTTGACTTGCTTTATTGTTCTATTCACTTCATTATGGTGGGAAGGAACTAAACTGGCAGTATCTCCAAAGTATGCCTGTCTTTCTAGAATTATAACCTACAAACATGCTTGCTCATATGCCAAGTGATACAAATATATCATTCAAGTACAATATCTATACAAATATATTCAGGGAAGAATTATTTGCAATATATGGAAATTGGAAGCAATATAAAATCCCATCAATAGATGTAGTGGATTTTATTGGTTTAAAATATGCTATATGTCCAAAATATAAACTTTTTTCTTTGTTTTAAGCAATTGAAATTCTGAAATTGTTACTACAGTGTAAATTAGCTTAAGTTAATACAGAAATAGTAACCAAGAGTGGGATAAAGTCTTTCCTAAGAGAAATCTGAAAGTCTGTAGCATTTGCTTCCATCTAGCAGATGGGAAGCAAGGAAAATTATTGGAAAAGAACAGAGGTGGTAGATGGTACACAGTGAAACATTTGCGTGATGTCTGATGGCAGATAAGGTCCTAACCAAGCTTGTGGCTTTAGGCAGAGAAGCTAGAATCCCTTTTAGTATGATAGTGGCTTTCCCGACAGTGCAACTCTCTTAAAAACATAGTTGGCTTTTAATCTGTTTTATTCCAATGAGCTCTATGTGTCTCTGATATTGTGACTAATAAGAAACATGTATTTGGTCTTTGTCCCTGTTTTTGGCACAGAGCTCCTAAAACCCTTTGAATTTCCTAAGTGATGAATGCAGTAAAATTGTCTTATGTTAAGGAGATAATTTTTCTTTAGCACCCAAGGGTGGGGGCGCTGAGTGCCAGGAGAACCAAGTGAGTGATTGAAGGATTAAAATGTTTAGCCCCACCCCTCCTGGGAAAGGATAGGTGCAGGAGGTTGAATCATTAGCCAATGGCAATGATTTTATCTATTTTATCAATCATGCTTCTGTAATGAAACCTACATAAAAATCCAAAAGGACAGGTTTCAGAGAGCTTCCAAGTTGGCAAACATGTGGCGATTTGGGGACAGTGGAACACACTGGGAGAGGGCCTCAGTCCTTTCCCCAACCTTGCTTGATGCATCTCTTCCAGCTGGCAGTTCCTGAGTAATATCCTTTTATAATAATTGACAATCTAGTAAATAAAATGTTTCCCTGAGTTCTATGAGCCACTCTAGCAGATTGCACAACCCCAAGAAGGTAGTGATGGGGACCTTTGATTTATAGCCAGTCATTCATAAGTGCAGGTAACAACCCAGAGTTGCAACTGGCATCTGAAGTAGGGGGTATGGGGGGCGGTCTTGTGGGACTAGCCCTTAACCTGTGGAATATGATGCTTTCTCCAGATAGACGATGTCAGAATTGAGTTAAATTGTAGGTCACCCAGCTAGTGTCCCAAGAATTGCTTGGACGTGAGGGGGCCACCCATCCCCCCACACACATTGGAACTGGATACAGAGCTCTTAGTGCCAATAGCTATGTCCCCCATTCTTTTGCAGACAGATACCTTGAGGGACTCAGGCTCCATGGGGACAGTCATACCTTTGATCTCTTTTCCCTGAGCAATTTTTGCAACTGAAAAGATTTACTTAGAACCCCCTTATTCAGTTGTTTAAGCAACAGATTGGATGGCCATATCCTGACTTGCTCCTTGTCAGGAGGTTTAGTTGTAATTGGTCCTAATCACTGAAAGTCTACCTCAGTTTTGTATTTTACTAGTTAGAGGTAGGAATTAGTTGCATCTTCTGTCTGGAATTTTTGTTCTTATTTTTCCTCTGTTTTACTCCTGCTTTAGTCATTGTTTTCTTGGAATATGTAGTCTAAGCGGGCCAGTAGCAGCTAAATCATGCTAATAACTGTTTTTTCAGTTATCTAGCTGCTTGTTCCAACACTGGTGATTGAAAAATCCACCTTTTCTTCATTGTTTTGAGGTGTCACTTTCATTAAATATAAAATTCCTATGTGTCTCGGGGTCTATTTATGGACTTTTTGTCCTTTTCATTCACCTGTGAGTACTCAAGAACAAGCTCAACATTATTTGCTGTAGCTTCATGATACATTTTTATATCCAATATAATAGCTCTCCCTTATCATTCTTCCTTTTCAAATTTTTTCTTTCTATTATTTAATAATTTTTATAGAAACTTTGGAATAATTTTCCATATAGACTTTAAAATCAGCTTGTGCGTCCCTCCCTCCAACTACCTCCTTCAAAATTTATTTATTTTAAAGATTTTGCTTATTTATTTATTTGAGAGAGATTGATCATGAGTGGGGGGAGGGGCAGAGGGTGAGGGAGAAGCAGACACCCCTCTCAGCGGGGAGCCTGACGCCTCAATCCCAGGACTCTGAGATTGTGACCTGAGCCGAAGGCAGATGCTTAACCGACTAAGCCACCCAGGCGCCCCCAAAATCTATTAATGTATTTATTGAGATCATGTTAAACGTGTAGATAAACGAGGATAATTAATATCTTTTGAATATCGAGCTCCCATAATTAAGAATATTGCTTGATTTTCTACTTGTTCAAATAAAACAGTAAGGAATGGTTCCAACATATATACAAGATCAATATGAAGAAACCTTCCAGATTTACTAAAGAACACAAAAGAGAATTTTTTAGTTACATCCAAGGCTGTGTGCATGGACATGAGGTGTGTGTGCATGTTCACATGTATCACTAAAATACAAACCAAAATTAACCTGATGTTGAGAAATAGTTCCACTCAGGATGATGTTCCACTGCACGTTTACCATGAAATTGCAAAGAGGAGCTTCTGGGAGAAATGGGTAAAAAAAAAAAAAAAAAAAAAAAAAAAAAAANAATTTCTTTCATGAAGAAAAGGTGTTCATGGAGAGGAAAGAAGACAGGGAGACCAAAAAAATACACTCACTTTTCCTGCTTTGGCTATTTATGGTTGTTGCTGCTCCTTCCTTATGGCCTTGGGATATGATGTGCATTTGCAGACAGCTTCTATTTTTCTGTACACAGATGAAATGTAAGCACGGTCAAAGCATGCTTAATTATCAATCTATCTTTGTTACCTCCCCCCCCCCTTTTTTTGTTCCTCTCCCTTCTACCTCTTCTTCCCCTTGGCAGTTCCTCTGCCTTGCAAGGCATGGTGGGGGAGGGTACCGAAAATGATGAGGAATAAATCCGAAACCTTCCTTTAGAGATATGTGTTCAGTGTCCAGCCAAGGCTTGTTACTGATTAGTGACAACCTCTCTTAAAAGACTTCTTTTGACTTGACTTAACTCTAATTTTCAGACCTCAAAGCAGACCCTTATGTGGAGTATACTCAAATTTTAATGCCTTTTTCACGTATTCTCTAAGCCTTTATTCATAAACTTGATCAAACACATTCTCATACTCCCACTTTGTAAGCTGGAGGCCAAATTTATAATTTATCATATACAAAACTTTTTAACAAAAACTTTTAAAGAAAAATCCACATAAATCCACATAGATGATTTTAGTGGATAGTGTAAATGTATCTTTATGAACCTATGTTTCTTTTTTCTAGTTCCCTCTCGTAATAGCAGCTCATAGTTAGGCAGCAGGCCAGAGTTTGGGATGCAGTTACTTAAAGTGGGAAAGCAAATTTAAATGGTTCATCAAATGCCTGAACAGAATAAAAAAAAAAGGCCATGTTTAATTTACCAAGTGTATTATTAGTTGGGGTTCTCCACAGAACTGGGACCAATAGGCTATCTGTATATATCTACACAGATCAAGAGAGATTTACTGTAAAGTATTGGCTCGAGTGATGATGGAGGCTGAGAAGTCCAAGCTCTGCCATGGACAGGCTGGAGATTCAAGCAAGCTGATGGGTAGTTCCAATCCCAAACTGAAGCCCTAAGAACCAGGAGAGCCAATGATATGGGTTCAAGTCTGAAAGCTGACAAATTCAAGATCAAAGTTCCAAGAAGAGTCTAAGTCTGTAGGCTGAGAAAAACCAATGTCCCTTACTTAATCAATCAAGTGGCAATGTTGTCTCTCTTCCCAGGGAAGCCAGTATTTTTGTCTTATCCAGGCCTTCAGCTGATTGGATGAAGGCTACTCACATTACGGAGAGCAATTTGCTCTATTCAGTCTATCAATTCAAATGTTAAACTCATCCAAAAAGACCCTCATCCTCACTACAAGCTAACTAGCCATAGACATAGATGGTCCAACCCATATTGTTCTGGATTTTTCATGCTACTCTTATTGGCCTATACATGATTTCTACCACATTCTTTGAAAATTATGATAATGTACTTTTTTGTTGAAACTCATCTATTTAACAGACCAGAAATGGATAAAAATCAATGAGATATTGGGCATTATGCAAAAGCCATCAGTACCTCAAGAGCTGCCATCCTTTGTCAAGGTTATGGAAACTTTCTGGCACTTCATCTGGATCACCTTAGCCACCCTGATCCCACAGATAACTCATTTGACCTTGGTCATGTTAGGTAATTGGACACACAATACATGAAAAGCCCTGTATAAGTCCAAATGTCCCCAACAACTGACTAGCTAGAACAACAACTGGACCCTTCAGGTTCATTCAACAAGCATCAAACCTATGTTTACCATGACCCAACCCTTCAAGGGGTCTCCAAGAGCAACATCTTTTCAGAGTGAATACTTGGGAAGGGGGAATATACTGAGAATTATTAATGTCAGCCCTTCCCTACATTAAGGCACCTTAAAGTATTGTCTTGCCTACTAGATACAAGAAACAAAATCCAAGGGGAAGAAAAGAAGCTTTTTTCTGAGAGTAAACTATTTCAGGTCTTTGGAAAAGAGGCGTAATGATTCATAGAACAGGTTTCTATATTAAGAAACAAGAAAAACTGCCAATCAGAGAAAGTGCAAGTCTCTACCTTAATGGTGTGGAGAGGGGGAGCAGTGAATTTCATTCAGGCACAGCAATACCTATGCAATTCCCCCCACTGACTCATGGAACCTGTTGAAGCAGCTTCTCCCTGTGCTTGTCCCACAACAAACCGACCACAGTACTTCCTCCAACCACCCACCCCCTGTGCCACCAGCTACTCCTTCCTACGAGACATAAATAGCCTTTGAATGGAAATAACCAAGGCAATCCTACTTATTTCACCTCCTAATTTCACGTTTATGGTACACACTAGTTCCAGGAAATACTTTGCATATATTTTCTCAATTAAATTTCACAACAACCACCTGTGATGTGTTCTATTTTTTCTTCTATTTTATAATGATGAAACTAAGACTTTGAAAGGTTAGCCAGCTCATTCAAAGTCACAGAATCAGTGGAAAAGCTGACTCTGGAAATTAGGTCTGTCCACCTTGGGTTTCTGAGCTTTTCCTTATTTATCTTTAAATCATGCCTTAATGCTTCTCTGGCCAAATTTAGAAATCATGAGACTTTAAATATATGGTTTAAAGCAAACTTTACCAGTCTTGGGATATTTCAAAGGATGAAATTCTCCCATCTGTGCAATGCATAAAAGTTTCTGGACCTATTGGTTAAAAGAAATGCCACTTCAGAGATTTTCTCTGGGTCCCAGAACATAAATCTAAATTACCGCTTTAAATTCTTAAAAGGAGTTTGACCATTTGAGGAGACGATAGGAGCCTTGAGCCTAGCTGTTTTGTCACTTCACTCAAACTCATAAGGCTGAAGTTTTTTTTCTTTTTTCTTTTCTCCAGCTTTATTGAGATATAATTGACATATATCATTGTCTACGTTTAAAGTGTATAATGTGATGACTTGATATATATGCATATTGTGAAATGATCACCACAAAATAATTTGATTTAACTAACTCAACTTGAGAACTTTCTGAGAGGACTGAGGGAACTGGAGAGAGTTTCTTTAATTACTAAGGGACTTTACTGAGCTAAATACTAGCAATTCCTACCCTCGGGGACATACATATTAATAAAGGACATGGACAAATAAACAATAATAGTATAACCACCTCACCCATCATAACGGGAATTTGGGTCTAATAGGGCTGATGGGTGATGAGCAGACTCATCCAGGTCATTTCATTAACCTCATAATGAACTGACCCTAGATCATATGAAACTGAATTTGGGGGATATCATTTATGTTGTCACAGCCAGGTTTTCTATAACATTACTAGAATAGCTAAGTGTTAGATCAGCAGATGCCCAAAGAGGTACTGAGCACCTAACCCACATCTGAGCACAGAAAATGTCTGTAGATTGCACCCATTCTGCCAATCAACTCCACTGCCCATTCTTCCCAGAACTCCCTCTTGTCTCTCCTATTCCACCATGAGAAGCAGATAGTGGTGCAGGGGTTAAGAATAGGGGCTCAGGGGGACAACTGCTGGTTTTGAAGCCAATTCCACTTCATTGGCTAACAATGCTAAATAAGGCTTACCCCCTAAACTCATCCATAAACCTACCTCAATTCATCCCTCCCTCAGAGAGCTGCTATGCAGATTAAGTGGGACAATGTATGTAGAGTGTTTGCTAACAACTAGCATAGAATAAATGCTTTAAAAAAAAATGTGGCTACTTCAAATGAATGTCCTTTCTTTCTTCTCCATCTCATCAAGTCCTACAGAGAATTAAAAGCTTGCATCGAGTTCTCTTTTCCATGGCTACTTTCTCCCTGGCTATTCTGGCTCTTAATGGGAATGACTTCCCTTAAATAATCAACACTACACACTTAAGCCTTGGAGAATAGGCTTATTAGATCCTGGCAACTCCTACAAAGGAGGTTGTTTGGGATGTGTAAGGGCCAAACAGGCAAGCATGGTTTCCAGAGTGCTGCTCATGCTGGTTCAGGTTGGCCAGGTTTCCAGTCTTCCCAAGAGGAGACCAGTGGGGACAAAGGACTCCATTTCTACCTTACCCGTCAATCTAACTTGCTAGCTATATATCCTAAGGTAAGGCCAGATTTGGTTGCTTACTTATAAAATGGACGGGATCCTATTTCCCCTAGCCGAAATCAGAAAGCCGAACCGTATCCTAATTGTAAGGCCTCTTTCACCTCTGATCTGAGATTCTCCTGGCACACACATGCTGGATCTGGGAGGGTACATCACCCCAAGGCCAGGTGACCTGTACATCTGGCCTCTCTCAAGGCCCCCATACCCTCCGAGTGAACAGGACGTGTTGTTCTTCCTTCCTTCCACTCCCTCCAAAATCTGGAATCTCTCTTTGGTCAGGCCATGAGCCAACAGCTACTAGAACCCAGGCTGCCAGTGGGCAGTGCCCCAGGCTCACCGATGTAAACACTGATGAGGAATGATTGAAGTTTGGCTCTGCTTGTCCCTTTCTGTGCTATCATCAGCCAAAGGCCTGCAGGCTTTCATCCGCTGAGCTGGGCAGTATTAAACAACAACATTATTCTTCCTTCCTGCCTCAACGGCCACCCCTCCTTCTGGTTACTGTCTCAAAGGAAATAACCAGCAAGGACCAGACAGTCCCTGCCATTTAGGCCTCTTGCAAATAGGGAGGATTCTGGAGAGACAGCCAGCTTCTCTAATCCTCTACTTTGAGTGCTGACCTGGTGACTAATCTCAAGGAAGAATGAAAAACCGAAGAGGGGACTGGGGCCTTCTTTTGGCTGGAGAAGGAGGTGATTTATGATTGAAGAGTTCTGATCCAGTCTGTAACCTGGAAAGGCGTGTCTGCCTCCAGATCTTCTTCAGACATTGCAGGAGAAGGTCCCTGGTGAGAACGCCCAGGAGCCCAGCACCAGTGCTGTACCTCACACACGCACAGTGGGCAGGCAGCTGTCCGTGCAGGCCATTATTGGGGCACTGTGCACAGCTACGTAGGTCATGTCTTCCCAAGGGCACCCGACACAGTCAGGGCTGAGACCCAGCCTGGTGTCCACTTGCCAAATCGGGAGCTACCTCTGCCCAGAGAGCCTGCTTTTGCTGATTTTCACAAAGGCTCTGTAAAGGCTAGCAGGGTCCTATGTCCACTGAGGGCGTCTGTCCCTCTTATTGGCCATGCTGGGTAGATGTGCAGATAGAAGATCCATAGCATCCTATCGGTTGGCTGTTCTCTCACCTGCCTACCTCCCTGTGCTATGACTTTCTTCTCCCTCTCTTCTTCCTCCTCCTTCTTCCTTTCCTCCTCCTCCTCCTCCTTCTCTTTTTTTTCTTCTTCTTCCATTCCCTCCCTCTTTTCCAGGCATCCTCCTTTTCCTCCTCCCTCCCTTTCTCCTCCTCCTTGTTACCAATCTGTTGTCACATACTCGAATACTCAAAGTATGAGTTCAACAGTACAGTAGTCCTACCCTAGAGGAAATATTTGAGACAATTATAAATGGCAGTGGGTAAAGAGACATAAAAGGCAGTAGATCCACACTTAACTTCAACTAATGAAATGATTACGGCAGTAGATGTGTTGTGTATATATATATATATATATATATATATATATATATACCTACCACAATCACTAAAAAAGCTCTACAAAGAGACACACTCAGAAGCACCATAAATAATTAAAAATAGAATTATGAAAATATTCAAGAGGGAAGGCAGGAAAAAAGAAAATGAAGAAATGGGAAAGGCAGAGAATAAACAGAAAACCAAAAATAAAATGGTAGTTTTACATGACATATCAATAACATATCAATATATTAACTTAAATATAAATGGTCTGAAAACAACAAATAAAAAAGAGATTGGCTGAATGTAGTAAGAATCATGACCCAACTATGCACTATGTACAAGAAACTGACTTCAAAATATAACCATATAGGCAGGTTGAAAGTAAAAGAATATATATTATAGAAATATTAAGCAAAAAAAAAGCATGAGTGTCTATATTAATATCAGATAAAGTGAAATTCAGAGAAAAGAAATTATCAGGAGCAGAGAAGAGCATTACAAGATGACAAAAGTTTAATCCACCCAGAAAATAGCAATCTTAAATGTACAGGGACCAAAGAACTGCAAAGTATGTGAAGCAAGAACTGAAAGGAGAAATGGACAAATCCACAATTATAGTTTGAGATTTCAACATCCTTTACTTAGCAACCGATAAGACAAATAGACAGAAAAGCAACAAGGATATAGAAGAATCCAATTTCTATCAACCAACAGGACCTAATCAAAATTTATAGAGCACTCCACTCCACAACAGTAAGATATATATTTTTCAGGTGCCCATAGAGCATACACAAAAATAACCCATATCCTGAACAGTAGGGCAAATCTCAAAAAATTCAGAATAATGGAAATCATACAGAAAACGGTCTCCAGCCACAATGTAATCAAACTAGGAACCAATAAAAGAAAAACTACAAGATAACCTCCAAACTTTTGGTAACCTAACAATATATTTTGAAACAATCCAATGGTTCAAAGAGGGAGTTATTAAGGGAATAAAAGAATACATTAAACTGAATGAAAAGAAAAAGATAACATGTCAAAACTTGTGGGACAGAGTGAGAGCAGTGCAGAGAATTTTAGAGTAGTAAATGCATACCTTCGAAAAGTGGAAAAATCACAAATCAATATTCTAAGCTCCCATCTCAAAAATCGAGGAAAGAAAAGCAAAATAAACCAAAGCAATTATAAGGAGGGAAATAATAAAGATAAGACCATAAATCAATGGAACTAGAAACAGAAAAATATTAACGTCAATGAAACAAAAATCTGGTTCTGTGATAAGATTTAAAAAACTAACACACCTGCAGCAAGACTGATTGAAAAAATAAAAGACACAAATTACCAGGAAATTACCACAAATTACTAGGAATGAAATAGAGGATATCACTGCAGATATTAAAAGAATAATAAAAGTAATAAAAGAATAATAATATAACACTACAAACAACACTATACACATAAAGTTGACAACTTAGAAGAAATGGACCATTTCTCAAAAATCATCACTATTCACCCGGTTTGAAATAGACAATTTAAATAGTCCTATAACCATTAAGGAAATTGGAAAAAGCTATAAACCCCCCCTACTACCGCCAAAGGAGTCTCCAGATCTAGATTATTTCACTGGAGAATTCTACTAAATGTTAAAAGAAGAATTAACATAAATTCTACACAGTCTCTTCCAAGAAATGAAAGAGGAGTGAACACTTCTCGATTTGTTTAATATAGCATTACACAAATACCACAACCAGACAAACACAGAATTAAAAAAAAAAAACTATAGATCAGTATCCCTCATGAATACAGACAAAAATCCTTAACAAAATATTAGCAAATAAAATTTAACAGTATATAAAAAGAATTATAAACCATGACCAAGTGAAGATTATACCAAGAATGTAAGACTAGTTCAATATTGAAAAACCAATGTAACATACCATATTAACAAGTGAAAGAAGAAAAGTCAAGTGATCATATCAATGGATGCAGAAAAACATTAAAATTCAATATCTATTCATGACTTAAAAGAAATCTTAGAAAACTAGAAATAAAGAGGAATTTCCTCAATTTTATAAAGAACATCTACAAAATGCCTACAGCTAACATTAGGCTTAATAGGGAAAAACGGTGCTTTTGTCCTAAGATCAGAAACAGGGCAAGCAAGGATAGCCACTCTCATCACTCTTGCTAGCATGATGCTGAAAATTCTAGCCAACGCAAAAAGGCAATAAAGGAAATAAAAGGTATACAGACCGGAAATTAAGAAATAAAGCTGTCCCTGTTTGTAGATAACATGATTGCCTACATAGAAGAGCCCAAGGAAACTAAAATACACACACACACACACACACACACACACACACTCACACACCCCACAACTGTTTGAACTAATATGTACATTTAGCAAATTTGCAGAATCCCCAGGTAAAATCAACTGTATTTCTATATGCTAGAAATCACATTTTCGGGCATTTGCATAAACATATGTTCACACAAAAAGCTGTACATGAATGTTCACAGCAGCTTTATTCGTAAGAGCCCCAAACTGGAAACATCTCAGATGTCCTGCAATAGCTGAATAGTTAAACTGTGTTGCATGCCACCATGAAATGCTTCTCAGCAAAGAAAAGAACCAGGCTATTGATACCTGCAACATCCTCTGCATGAATTTCCAGAGAATTATGCTGAGCAAAAAAAAAAAGGCCAATCCTCAAAGATTATATACCATATAATTCTATTTATATAACATCCTTGAAAAGTCACAATTATAGAAATGGAGAACAGATGAGTGGTTTTCAGGGCTTAAGAAGGGGGTGTGGACGGGAAGGAAATAGAGGTGACTATAAAAGGCAACATTAGTGATCTTTGTGGTGATAGAAATGTTCTGTATCTTGACTGTATCAATGTCAATATCTGTATTGAACTGTGATACTGAGCTGTAGCTTTGCAATATGTTTACAGCTATCATTAGGACTAAAAGTATACTGGAACTCTCTACTGTTTCCTGTAACCATATGTGATTGTACAATTATATCAAAATAAAAAGGTTAATTTAAAAAAATCAAATGTACACATCGTGCAGCAATGCAAGTTAAATAGAGAATCCACTAAGTTGTTAAGAAAGCAAGCAACAAATAAAAGTCATGCAAACTGACTTCTACGGAGTTCTGTGGGTTCCAAATGAGTCATAACACCATTCCACCTTCAAGCAGAGGGGAATTAGACTCCACCTATTGACAAGGGCCTAACAAGGTCACGTTATAGAAAGGCATGTGGAATGGAAGTCCATCTTTGGAAAACACAATCCAGAGTATTATTTACCACTATTTCCTCTGGAAAAGGGCTGGAGAATAAATAAGTGAATCCTTTTGCCCCATTTTTATTATTTCCCTTCTCTTTCAAAACTATTTCTGAACTCCCTTTATTTACATCTCTGCCTTATTGGACTGTTTTTCAAAAACTTCTTGATGTTGAGATGGTTGGGTGGAGCATTCTAAATGTTAATTCTGGAATGTAACATATACAAATAGGTACTAATGGTAGGTCTAAGTCTGCTCAAAAAACGTTTTTCTGCAAAGAAAAACTGTGTTTTATAAATCAAGTTATTTCTTTAAGTCCTTTAGGAGACTGTATTATTGAAAAGATTTTATAATCAACTTTAATAAATGCTTTCATACATCTTCCCTGAATTTATGTGTTAAATTGTCCTGAATTCATCACTTTTACAAAAAACAAAGTATATCCTTTATGTATTTGGAAAAATTTGCCACTACTTCCTTTGGGATAAGGGACCGTGTGATTCCTGTTTCCAGCTCTAAGAGTCCCTCCATCTTTGTGTTCACCAAAATAATGTGAATTGTTTTTCCAGTAGCAATGAAGACTTTGGGCAAATCCATCTCAGGTTCTTCACTGAGTTTTTTCTGCTGGGCTTACCATAATCTGGGGGTAGTAACCCTTTTATAATCTATCGACTGTTGAATAAATAGGTAAGAGTCCTAAATAAATTGAAGAAAAGGTATGTTCTGCTTAAGTCATGCAATTCGTTCAATCTAGAAGATGAACCTAAAAAGACCTAAATATGGTCTTTTGCTTTAAATAAGGTATAGCTGAATATCTACTAATGATTCATGAACAAGAAGGTTTCCTGCCTCTCCAATACCTGTAGTTAGAGATAAGGTTTTAATTGCAATTATCCTTAAGAAAGAAGCTAGCTAGCTTGAATTCACACTAATAAATGACTACTCACAGATTATTTTCTGAGATACTTTGGAGTTGGGCTCTAATATGTAGTTGGCATAGAGAGAGATTCAATGGTAGACCAGGTGAAGGACTGTAGTGATCCCAAAGAGAAGAATACATCAGACGGAGGGTTAAGAACTGTAGCAAGGGGCGGCTATGGACTTACTCAGACACATCACAATTTTCTCTTTTAATTGGTTCTAGGTCCCTTAACATGTGGACGAGAACACATGACTCATCAATTTACTTGGCCTATTTCTACCTTTGAAGTTTTTCCCTTCTACTATATACAGAGTCTTTAGGTTGGCAGCTAAATATTTGGAGACATAGAACATTTGAGCTGGAAAGCACTTAAGAGATAAGCATGTCCTATGCCATCTGACTCTGGAAATCATCCATTTCACACAGAGAGCAGTTGAAAACATTAGGAAAGCTTCCCAAAAGAACAAACTCAGGGATCACATTGGTCTTCTTGAGGTAGTTGAAAGGTTCTCCTGTGAGACGGGTATTAGGTTTGTTCTCTCTAAACTTGGGAGATCAGAGTCCAAAAACTTGCTAGAGGTCAGAGCATCCCAACATTGGGAAGTAGTTCTGTTACTAGATGTGCTCACCCACGGGCAGATCAGCACTTAGCCTGGATGCTTCTCTCAATGGATTTCAGCTCTCAAAGTTTTGAAGGATTTGATAACTTGTAGTTTTCTTTGTATCCTGGGATTCTAGATCCTGGATTTCTTTGTATCCAATAGGGTAGCCTCCAGCTACAGAGCACTTGAAATGTGGCTAGTACAGAATGTAAAATGCACACCAGATTTCAAAGGCTTGATACTAAATAATTGTAAAATATATCGTGCTTTTTATATTGATTATATGTTGAAATAACAGTGTTTTACACCAATTAGACTAAAGTATGTTATTAAAATTAAGTTCATGTCTTTATTTTTATTCTTTGGCTCCTAGAAAGTTTTAAATTACACATGTAACTATAGGGGTAACATTATATCTCTATTGGAGAGCACTGTCCTAGCTAATTTGAGGCTTTTTTCCAACTCAAGTCCTCGTACTTTCCTAAATTGCTTATCTTCAAGCCATGTGACATGACTCTTTTCCACCTCATCCCTCAAAATTTACCTAAGACCCATCTTTTGAGTAAACAATACTGGCACAAGTATGACATGGTTTCAAGAACACGGTTACTATGAATTTCCAATATGAATGGGAAAGACAGAGATTCTCTAACCCTCCTCCAATTACTTATTAACATAGATTAGTTTATAAGATTGGAAAATTAATATCTGATCTGGAAAACAGCATCTAGCTCCAGTTGAATTTCACAGGTGTTGAATTTGAGGGAATGGAACAAACTGACACCTAGGTAGTCAGGGAGAATAAAACTAGTGATGTAAGAATCACAGCAGAATGATACAACCGGGCCTTTATGCTGGATGGTTGTCGAAGGATGAAAGTTTCAGGGTAGAGAAAGACTCAGGATGATTGGTTAGTACTAGAGGCCAGTGGCTGGCAAGGATTCACAGACAAGCCCCTATGTCTCCCTACTCTACTCTGTACAAAGACATCACCAAAACCCTTTGATAAAGATCCACTGCTGGCAGGAATCCTTCTACTGAATGGTATATGGAGAGTCTCAGTTTCTTCTTTTATAAATGAACCCCTGCATCTGGAGGTTGTTGTAAAGATTAAATGAAAGGATAGGTAGAAGGTGGTGAGTATACAGTAAAAGCTCAGTAAATCATAGCAGGTATGGTGTGTCTTTCTTCTGCCACCTGTAGGCAAACATTCTACCCAGAGAGACCTGAGGGCGTGTTCCTCACAGCTATCAGTGAGTGATCTTGTGCTTGCAGAGAGTAAAATAGCACAGTCCATATCCAAATTATGTGGACTGATTTGTGTTGCTAGTACGGAAAAGTCAAATACGAATGTGTTTCCAAAACTTTTAAATTCAAATTGCTAAAGTGTTCTCTAAACAAAAACTCATTTTATTTTTAAAATATTAAAGAACAGTAAAAGCACTTACCCTGGCAGAGCTGTTTTTGTTTTGTTTTGTTTTTTAAGATTTTATTTATTTATTTGACAGAGAGAGAGGTTACAAGCAGGCAGAGAGGCAGGCAGAGAGGGAGAGGAGGAAGCAGGCTCCCCGCTGAGCAGGGAGCCCGATGCGGGCCTCCATCCCAGGACCCTGAGATCATGACCTGAGCCGAAGGCAGAGGCTTTAACCTACTGAGCCACTCAGGCGCCCTGGCAGAGCTGTTTTAATTTTGACTGACAGCAGGTTATGTTTTGCTACCTAACACCAGTAAACACTTCAGAAATGCTAACCAAGAGAAAATCCATATTTTTGATTGTTAAAGATATTGGGTAAGCCAAAGGGCTTTATTTCCTTTCTCATTACAGATTTATCCTCTAGAAACTCCTCAGTTGTTAATACTTGAGATTTGTAAGTTACACTTGTCCAAATAGAAATGGTAAGAGTTCACTCATTCATTCATTCATTCATTCATTCATTCATTCAAAGAAACATTTATTCAGTTCTGGCACTGTAGTAAGTGCCAAAGCAAGGTTGGTAAGGAAGGGCTAGAGAGTCCATGGATGAAGAATGTGCAGAGCGCCATGAGACTCAGAGGAACTATTGTACCTGGAAGTAGGAGTTGGGTATGGAGTCAAGAAAAGCCACCTAGTAGTCAGAGGTGGAATAAACCTGGAATGGGGTCTTAAAACAGCTGTGTAGATAACATGGCATTAAAGTGGGTTGAGGGGATAGAAGATGGACAAGTAAGGAAATGAGTAAGGAAGTCTGGGAAGAAAGAGCATTGGACAAAGTGAAAAAAGAGTGTAGGTATAGCACATGTCTGTATGGGGAGTGGAATGCAAGAGGTACAGGTGAGAGGCAAACCTGCAGAAACCTAGGGTGACATGGCGTCGGGCTTTATTGGGCCCACTAAGGATTATAGATCTCATCCTTCAAGCAATAGGGAGCTATTGAAAGAAGTTCCCTTCAGCGCTTTGTGGGAGATAGACTGTGGAGCAAATAACTGAAATCAAGAGCATTTTAATAAGCCATGGAAGTCAGGAGCTGGGACAAAGGAGAGCAACAGATCCATGTCACAGATGCTGAGGAGATCCAGTCTACAAGACTGGCAATAGGTTGGCTTATAAGAGTAAAAGAAAGAGAGAAAACTAGGATGACCTTTCTCACACACAGGATTCTGACTTGAGTAAATAGGTGGACAGTACTATCATTTCCTGGATGGGGGTAGAGAAGGAAGAATGGGCCTTATAGGAAAGATAAGTGCAATTTTGGCTGTGTTGAGTTTGAGCTGCCTATATGTGACATCTAGGGGAAGAGATCTTGAAGGAAGCAGTTGGAGCATAGAGGGAAAGTCTAAGGGGAGAGATATAAATATGGGAGTATTCAGTACACACGTAGAAAGTGGAACTATGGACATGGAAGAAATAACCAGAAGAGTAAGAAGGAGCAAAACCCAGGGACCATAAGGACATCAGCATTTGAGGGTGGGGGTGCAGAGGAATCGTCAGAAAGAGAGAGGAATTGGAAGGTGCTGGTGTCATGGAAACCAAGAGCAGAATCTTGAGAAGAAAGGAGTAATTAATGGAGACAAGTGTTACATAAAAGTCAAACAAGGTGAGGTTAAAGGAATCCTTTGCTTCTAGCAATTAGACAGTGTTGGGTGCTCTATACCAGACTGTTTTATTGGAATTGTGGGCCGGGTGGGGGAGAGTTGTCATAAGGGAGGTTGAGGGTTTAAAATGGAAACCACAGTCATGAAAAGTATAGTAGCTAAATGTAGTTAGTAGAAATGTCAAATATAAAGAATCCTTTGTAAGATCTCATCTAGGGGAGGGAAGAGAAAGGAAAGGATTGGGATAAGAAGGGGAGAAAGACACAGGTTGAGAGAGAATGTTTGTAAAAGATAAGAGAGACCTGAGCACTTTCATGGGCCACGGGAATGGACCAGTTCATAGAGAAAAGGATAGGACAATACAGAGCAGAAATAACTGGGAACAAATTCCTGGAAGAGACTGTTTGGATGAAGAGCACAAGAGGAGAGACCAGCAGTACACTGGGAAAAGGCTGCCTTTGTCTGAAACTGGAGGAAGCGAGAGAGGCGTGCAGTGGGGGACAGCCTCAACCTTCTCTCACAGGTGGGGGCCAGTAGGCCTGCTGGCAGAGGAAGGCTTGGGGGGGTGAGGAAGGTTTAGGAGGTCAGATGTGGAAGTGACGAATGACCATTGTCATGATGATTGGAATTAAACCCTCTAAATGAACAAGAACATTCTGTGAGACATGAGAAAGGAAATTATTTAGGCCCACGTAGGGGTGGTTTTCCCCTGAAGAGATAACCAACTTATTTTGAATTTCTTTGGCCTTTATTTTTCCCACGTCTATGTTCATTTTAATTAAATCGGCCTTTATTCTTGCGGATAAGCAAGTAATATTCTGGAATGAAGCGTGTCACAGCATGCAAAAAAGTCACACTCATTTCTCCCTGTGGATCGAGTAGGCAGCCACCAAGGGCTCATCATCACTCTGTCTGTTCAAGTGACACAACTGTTCTTACGACAGAGAATTATAGTTAAGTCTGGTTTGGCAATCCCCAGAGGTTGCCCAGGATCCACATGAAAGGAGCAAGCCTCCTGGTACGGAGGGAACCAGGTCTGCTCTGTGTAACGGTATTGTGGTGGAAAAGCTCTGACAAAAAAGGGGACAACATCTCCTTTGGAGGCCAGATCAAGGAGCCAAGCAAGATGCTATCTGGGCTTGTCGGTCTCAGAAAAAAAGATTGTCTCGGGACAATTTGGGCAGGAAGACAATAGAATTCTTTATTTCTTGGCACAGGAACGAATGAATCTTTATCCCAAATGCAAAGCAGGCTTTACTCCAAGGACAATAAATGGTGAGACCAGCATTCCAGGGACAATCACGGGCTTTCTCTGTGTGCTCACAGTGAAAACAGTCCCACAGGGCTTCAAAGAGACATGTGGACTTCTTTTTCTCCTCTTAAGTAAACAAAATTAACAGAGAACAAGCACTTCCTACAGCTGTGGATGCCCGGAATTTCTCCCTACCCTATCCTAACCCTGACCCCAACCCCAAACCTGTTTTCTGGTTTAAAGCAATGTGTACACATAATGACCTTGAGGTTGAACATGAAGCTATCTAGGCCCTCCATTTGAAGAGCAAGCTTGAAATATTCTCCAAAGCATAAGGAACTTTCCTAAACCCCCTGTACCTCGCTGCCTTTTTCCTAGTCTTTGAAAATAAATATATATTTCTTTGAATAAATCCCAATATTGGTCATGTATGCTTATAAAATAGATAAACTTGGGGAGGGTCAGACAGTTTTCAATGAAAAAGTGTGCACTGCGATACTTTGAATTATAAGCTTTTGGACGCATTTTAAAAATTAGCTTTTAGGGGCACCTGGGGGGCTCAGTGGGTTAAGCCTCTGCCTTCAGCTTAGGTCATGATCTCAGGGTCCTGGAATCGAGCCCCGCATCGGGCTATCTGCTTGGTGAGGAGCCTGCTTCCCCCTCTCTCTCTGCCTGCCTCTCTGCCTACTTGTGATCTCTCTCTCTCTCTCTCTGTGTCAAATAAATAAATAATCTTTTTTTAAAAATACTATTTAAAAAATTAGTATTTATTTCTAGAAATAAGTGAATTTGGTCTTCTGGTACAAAGGGACATTCCAGTATTCTTTTAACTCAGCTTCCAATTCCTGAAGGAGCATTTCATTTAGTTTTATGCTAAAAATTAGCCTGTAAAAAACTGGTGCTGGTCAGGATAGGACCTGAAGTCCGCTACCCGTTTGTTTTCTATTTCCTGTCAGGCTGGCAGAGTGCCACCCCCATAAAAAGTCTTGTCTTTGTAGAGGCCGGCAAGGCTCTCTGTAGAGTCACCTTTTGCCACTTCTCAGAAATCACTCCTGAGTCAGGGAATTGCAAATAAAGATTGTTCCACATCACATGATCCCCTCCTCCCACAAACGTCCCTCTCTGAATCTCATGGTTTACATTTTCCCACAAGGTCAACTCAAGGATATTTGGTCACATGCAGAGTTATGGAAATAATAGGACACATAGGGCTGGCCATGCAACAAATTCAGAGATTAAACATTTCTCTAATTCCATGTAGGATGTTACATGGAACTGATTCCCTTTGACAGAGAGTTGCCTTTTCCCAGAGCAAGACCAAAGTGGGACCAATCCTTTAGGGCAGACAATTCCAATTCAGTTTTATGACATTTCTGCCCTGGACCTACCATTTGCTAAACACAAAGGTCACAAAATAAATTGAAAAGCAGGTCTTGTCCTGAGGAGTCTTACAATCCATACAAAAAGACAGGAAACACACACCCATGAAATAATTTGTTGATACATTTATCCAATGAACAGATTTTTATTAAGAATCTACTTTGTGCCAAGCACTGTATAAGATACTAGAGAAATAACAAATAAATAAGTCTTGATCTTGTTCTTAAAAAGCTTATAGTCTAGGGATGCCTGAGTGCCTCAGTTGGTTAAGCATCTGACTCTTGATTTTGGTTCAGGTCATGATCTCGAGGGGTCATGAGAACAAGCCCTATGTTGGGCTCCACACTCAGTCTGTTTGAGATTCTCTCCCTCTGCTCCTCCTCCACTTCTCTCTCTCTAATAAATAAATAAATCTTAAAAAAAAAACTCTAGCTAATGGAAACAGGTCCATCAGTAAACATAACCTCTATTAAAAAGGAATGTGTCAGGGCCAGTGGTGGCTGGAAATTGCTAGAGACCAAAATGACTTGGACATCCAGCAAAGCTGTAGGAGGTCATTACAGAAGAGAAGAGCAAGCACAACAGAGATCAGGGCAAACTACATGGAAAAATAAGATTTGATATAACTCTTAAAGAATGGTGGCCATTCCAGGAAGAAAGACCATCTGAGATCATGAGGAGGGCAGTTCCCAGGACAGGGTGGAGATAATCACAGCTGGAATGAATTACTATGGACACTTGCAGTTCTTTAACACAGCAAAACATCCAGCCCCACACTGAAGCAATTGGCCACAAATAGGTTATCAGCAAAATGATGACTAAAATATAATGCAGACATATATAACTCATCCAGCTCTGCCACTTTTTTGCTGTATATCCTTGGATCCATTATTTAAACTCTCTAAGGCACTGTGGCCTTGTTTGAAATGATAGTAATCACTAGATAGGATTGCTGTGAGGACTAATTGAGTTATCCATGAAATATGTTAGAACAGTACCTGATATATTGTATGTGCTTAATAAATAGATATGATTATTAAATATAGAACAAGCACTGGAGGAATATGATAATAATGGCTAGCTCTTATTGAGTGCTTACTATTTGCCAAGGAAGGTACTACATACTCTGCAAGTTATTAGATAATTTCATGTACACCAAAATATTAACAAAAGTATCTCTGGGCAGTGGAGGCACCAAGAGATAGCTTAGAAAGATTTCTCCCCTACACTTCTTAAAACTTTCATTAGTGACTATTTCAAGTCAGGAGCTTTGATGCAGAGCTTGAGACAAGGATTACAGCACATGCAATGCATTGAAGGAACTCTCAAGAGAAAGAGAGAGAAAGAGGACAGGGCAAGGAAAGGAGCTAGACAAGGATGTGGCTTCACTGGGGATCTAGCTTTAGTCTCACCCCATAGGAAGCACTGGAGTGTGAATTGTACCATAGAGTCAATTCTGCCTTGTGGCAAGGGGACCACCTTTTTTTACCTATTAGTCATTGGCTGCAGGCTGGCCCTGGGGTGAAGGTGCTGGACATAAACTCCCTTGTGATCCCAGCCAGGACAGGACAGTTTTCTGGAGAAGGGAGCATCTTAAACTGTTAGTAGTCCACACTCACAGCAGCTGGAGGATAGATACACTGGCTGGGTAAAAGGGATCAAAGATCTGTGTAGCAAACCACCCCAAACTTAGTAACTGAAAACAACAACAATCATTTATTTTCTTTAAAATCTACAATTAGAGCAAGGTTTTTCTGGGACAGTTTGTCTCTGTGCTCCATCAGTTGGGGTTGCTTGAAAATTGGGGGTGACTTGCCTGTGGTGTGGAACCAGCTGAGAAGACTCACCGTGGCTCAATTTAAAGAAAATGCTTCACAAATGAAACTTAAACACACCTCCCTAGTTGTCAACTTCCAACCAATCCATCATCTTTAAGCTCCTCCAACACAAAAATTCTGACGCCATTACTATTCTGAGTGATGGAATTATGATGTGCTATTATTTTCTAATAGTAATAATAAATATGCATTCTTACAGATAGATGTTATATAAAGTGCATAGATTTAGAAAAACTTTTAAAAATAATGCACTGATGGGATGTGGCATTGGTAAAGTATTGGTAAACCCTCCAGCTGAATCAGAATTGTAGCAAATTAAAAGATTTTGCATCAGGAATAAAGTTCCCTTTGTTAGGAGACAATTGTCTTTAATTTTTTTTTGTTCGATTAGAAATTAATTCATGCTGTCACTCAATATTGATTGCCTATACAAAATTCTCCATCTTCTCCTTTTAGCATATTTTATTTTTTTATTGAAAATACTTTTAAGTTGGGGCTACATTCAAAAAATTAAAAATCAACAGAGTATAAAAGTATGTGCAATGAAAAGTCTTCTTTCCGCCCCTGTCATCAGCCCAGTTCCCACCCCTTTTCGTAGCATATCTTTACAGATTTTGTTGCATATCAAGCAAATTTGTCTTCCTTTCACACAAACGGTAGGTTATTTTTCACACTCTAACATACACAGCTTACTTGGTTAGATATATCTTGGAGATCATTTCACATGAGTTCACAAGGATGGGTATATCTGCGATACATGTAAACATACTAGAATGTCCTCCATAGAATCTTGCCAACAGAACATATTTTCAAACTTGTATTTTTACAGAACTGATTGGTGAAAAATGGTATCTTTGTGTAATTTGAATTCATATTTATCTTACTCAGAGTTATGATAAGCATTATTTTACATGTTTAAGAGTCCTTTGCATTTCCTATTTTCCAAACTACCATTCTCTCCTTTACTCATAATTCTATTGGATTGTTGGTCGTCTTTTCGTTAGTTTCTAGGAGCCCTTTATATGTTAACTAAATTGGCACTTAGTCAAGGATACAAATCCTATTCTGCTTCTAAACACCAACTTTGTTTAGATACTAGACTACTTCAAACATCCTTCACTATAGAAAACATCATTTACTATAGAAAACTTGGAACATAAAAAAAGAAAAAGATAATCAGCATAATCCCACACAAGAGATCTCAGAGTTGAATTAAACACAAAACTTTCCTTGGCCTATTTCTTTAACTTTATGATAGTTGCGGGGGGCGGGGGGGAGAGAAGAAAAAAGGAAGGGGACATTTACTGAGCACCTGCTAACACCTACTAATAGCATTTTATTCATGTAATCCTATTGATAGTGCTCACGACAGCCCTATTTGCACTTTATTTCCATTGTGTAGCTAAGGAATTTGAAGCTCAGACAAGTTAAAAAACAAACACACAAACAAACAACTAGACAAGACCATACAGCTAGTAAGAGGTAGGGCTGGGTTTCCAACTTGGATCTGTCAGACCCTGGGATTCCTTCCCTTTCTATAGTTCCTATTGCTTCCTTGCCACCTGTGTTTTAAGAGTAGGCTGCTACATCCTTGAAGATCCATAACAATGGAATAACAGCCAACATAATGAAGAGGATAACAATCTTAAGAAAGATGACAAAGACCTTGTTGTTGTTTTGAATACCCCTAGAATTCATTCACTCTCAGTTCTGGAACATTCAGAGGTCTGGAACTGTCACATTCATCAGGAAGTAAGGCCCAGCTGGCTGCTGCTGGCTCCTGGCCATGTGTAGACAACCCCTGGTCATTTGTCAATGTTCCCAGGGGCTCCTGCTTCCTGTTAAAATCCTGGCAGCATGCCTTCCTCCACTGTATAATTGTACTGGCCATAGCAAAGCTGACTAAATCTTCTTGATGCTTCTGCAAATTCCACAGGCCCTGCAGGCTACAGGAGCCCAGAAACAGAACAGGGCACACCCAAAAGTGCAATCCAAAGTCTGGAGGCTCCTCTGGTTCCTTAACGTGAGTAAACATTTCACTGTCAAATTGTCAACACGCAAATACAGGCAGAGCTCTCTTCGGGGCTAGAACAGAATGTTAGAACTAGAATTGACATAAATGTTTCCCTAATACAGTGTTTCCCACGATGCTTGGAAGGCCCTGAGATGGTGGAGGAGGTTTCCATAAAGGCCCCTGTGGGGGATCAGGAAAAGCTGAACAGGCGAGAGTCTTGGTTTCACACCCCAAGTTCAACCAGATCAGTTCTACTTCTGCCTGTAACTGCCCTGTAAGATTTGTTTGGAGAAAGGGCTCCCAGCTGAAACAAGCATGAGAAGCACTTCATTTTACTGGTGTAGAAGCTGAGGCTCAGGAAGCGTTTGATGCAGTCAATCACCTGGGAAGTCAGTGGCGGGACTAGGCTTAGGGGCTGACCCCTCAGCCAGAGCTCTTCCCACTGTCTGCGCTCCATTATCACACGGAGTCGCCCCGTTTGTTTGTGCCGGGTCCTCATTCTTAAGAATCTGCAGCCAGCTGTTCCCCAGACCCTCCGCCTGTAAATCAATTCACCCAGAATTCTTCAAAGCCCCTCTGTGTGAAGCAAGCTTTTAGTAAAAATGTTCTAGGCTATTCCCTACTCTGTGGCATTCACAGCACATCCTGCCCTCCTGTTAGGACCAGAAGCAAAGGAAAGATGTGCACACCTATGTACACTTACCAACATATCCTCCCAGACTTTGAGCCCAGTGGAAACCTTGGTGAAAGCTCTCCAGTTAAAAAAGATGATCTGTACCTAAAGTGGTGTAATGCCCAATCTGTTGGCTCACCATTATCAACCACCGTATACCCAGCGGGGGGTTGCAACAGCACGCAGACCCAGGACCCCAGGGCTGATGGGAAATGACATCCCTGCAGCACAATGACTCAGGGTTGTAAAACAAGCAAATGGCAACAGCTTGTTTTCCTGTAAAATTTTGAGATTTTGTTCATCATGGATTTTCACTCTCCCTCTCTTTTTTTTAATTGTGTTCATTTAGCCAACATATAGCACATCATTAGTTTTTGGTGTCGTGTTCAACAAATCATTAGTTGGGTAT
Organism: Ailurus styani; assembly: GCA_002007465.1. Classification (NCBI taxonomy): domain Eukaryota; kingdom Metazoa; phylum Chordata; class Mammalia; order Carnivora; family Ailuridae; genus Ailurus; species Ailurus styani. The sequence goes on from LNAC01000172.1 coordinate 2,450,302, forward strand.
AATACCCAGTGCTCATCAGCCTCTCCACCCACTCCCACCAGCTCAATAAGGAGTTCTCCCTCAATTCACAATTCTTTTTTTAAAAGATTTATTTATTTATTTTGGAGAGAGTGAGAGAGCCCGAGCAGGGGGAGGGGGAGAGAATCTCAAGGAGACTCTCCACTGAGTGTGGAACTTGATCGCAAGACCCTGAGATCATGACCTGAGCTAAAACCAAGAGTCAGACACTCAACCGCCTGAGCCACCCAGGAGCCCCTCAAATCACAACTCTTTTTGAAATGAGTTACATTCTCACTCTACCTAGCAATTCCTCCTCTTATGGGTGCTGAATCAGAGCCAGGGCAAGACTTGTTTACCTTTAGGACTGAGTCAGATATATACACTCTACAAAATTATATGAAGGAGTTTCCAATATGTTCACACATGATTTGAAATTCCTAGCTTAATTCGTATCCCCCAAACTTCTTCGGGCATTAAGATAACTTGTTTAGACAAAAATAATATGGAATTTGGGGCTGGCTTAGGATGGACTTCTCAGGCACCTTCATTCCCTCACAGCTATTGATTTTGAAATGACCAATGCTGACTTGGAAATTGTATGCTAATTGAGTATGTGGTCTGGATGGGCCGAGGAATTGGTGGCAAGTAGTTTGTGCAACTTCCCCTGCTTTGCAACACATCAACACAGGTGCAAAAACACCAGGTTGAAGAGGGTCAAGAATGTTGTTTTGCTCTTTTCTTTCTTCCAGCAATATCTTAGAAATGTAGTTAGCAATATGCTTAGCCATTTGTTTACCCGTATTAGTCCAAAGTACTGGTTGTGGTTGGCTATGACTGGCACTCCCCTCCCAAAGCCTCACCAGCCTTCTCTCAGTCCCCGGGCAACCAGCTGCAGAAATCAGGCTTAAAGCACCAGGGCCCTGAGCTGCTCACCCATTTCCCAACTTCCACCCCAGTGACTCTGACCGTTTTTGTTTACATGTACCCAGCTTTGCTCACATCCTTAAATCTGGGATGTCCCTTCTGAATTCTATTTCTTTCCTTCTTGTTCTCATTAAGGCCAGAAGGAGTCAGGTCTATGGGGAGCTGTTTTGGATGCTCACAGCTGGATTTTGCTACCCTTTCGTTCTGTACTTATAATCTGAGATTGCTGTTGGATGGGTCTGAACATTCGCAGTGGAATTCATATCTGAACCAAATGAAGATAATTTGGAATTCCATTTTAATTTTTTTATTGCCTTTTTAGTCCACACCTAGTACATTATGCTTTTCGTCTTTGCTGTAGAGATTAAAATATACATTTTTAATCTATCAAAGCCAACTTCAAGATGATATCATACTACTTCATATGAAATATAGAAATCCATATCACTTATGCTATAGTTCTAATATGTATTATATCTATATACATTATAAGTTCCATATTACAATATTATAATTTGGGGGTTTTTTATACATAGATGATGTTTTTCTATTTCTTCATACATCCAATTATTTGTGGATTATATCCCAGACACTATGAAAAATATGTTATGGAGAATCTGGAGTCTGTTAAGTTCCTCTGAAGAGTCCTGATGTTCCTGTCAAGTCAATTCCTGTGCATGCATGATTCAGAGATCGGTCAGAGACTTAGGCAGTTTAGAAACTAGAATCTGGGCGCCTGGCTGGCTCAGTCGTTAAGCATCTGCCTTCGGCTCAAGTCATGATCCCAGGGTCCTGGGATCGAGTCCCACATTGGGCTCCTTGCTCATCAGGAAGCCTGCTTCTCCCTCTCCCACTCCCCCCTGCTTGCGTTTCCTCTCTCGCTGTCTCTCTCTCTCTGTCAAATAAATGAATTTTTTAAAAAGTGTTATTAAAAAAAAAAAAGAAAGAAACTAGAATCTGGGGCTTTCCTAGATTTCCTAGGCTATTCTAGTTTCTGGGGCTTTCCCTCTCTGATCCTTTCCTTTTCAGGATTTTCTCTTCTTCAAGCCAGTAAGATATCATTTACCACTTGCTCTATTCACCCCACAAGTCATGGACTGGGTTTGTCCTCAGGCTGACAGCTATTAGAAAAAAGGCCATGAAGGTAATGTACCCAGGGCCCTTCACTTTGTCCATAAAACGACTTGTTTCCACTATCTGTGCACTTTTATTCACTCTCTAGTGCCTTCATGTAATTGGATTTTTCCAATATCTTTTATGTAGAGTTCACAGTTTTTATATTTATGAGAGTTGGCTCAATAGGAACTACTTAACCAAACCAGAAACAGAACTCTCTCAAATGAGATTGGGTTGATAATTCTTCTAATGTGAAATTGGCATAAGGCAGATGGAGAGCTAATTTGAAGTTTTATTAACAACCTGCTGATATTTTCAGCTTCATAAATATTTTTGGAGCAGCTTCTAAGTTTTAGGCATTGTGACAGTTACTGAAAATACATAAATAAAGCTCACCAGCCCAGCCTTTGAAGCAGGTTACACTTTTATTCCAGTCAAGAGAGAAATACAATCTTTCTTTCCTCCTGCCCTATAAAATGTGAGCCATTTAATTGCCTTCGCTGGGAAAAGAAGGGGTTAATTCATAACCACAGCTGACAGAGGTAGTAGAAAGAAACACAATTCTGTATCAGGTGAATCCTTGTCTGTGCTATTTCACTTTCTCCCAAACCAACTCCAAAGATGCGCTTGATGCTTTGTTCTCTACCCTTCTATTACAGATGAAAAAAAAAAAGATGCTCTGAAAGATTCAATGTAACTTGTCTGTAGTTGCATCACTACAGAGGGATCGTCTCTGAACTCTTGTTTCTACTCCCATTAGCCAAACTGGGAGATATGTGGTCTCTACCTCACCCTTCCTATCTGATTCTGAGCATATCAGGGAACTTCAGTTTCCTCTTTTAAAGATAAAACTTACCTGTACCCTGGTACCCACCCCCACCCTTCCAAGATAAACTAAATGAATTAAGAACCTTTCAAATACATTAGGTCTACACTTCAAATACCATGAGGATGAATTGTCTCCAAGGTCCTTCCTTTTAGTCTAGGAACCTCTGAGTTTCAGACAATCCGTGAGCACTACCATGGTGGGTCTTTCTCTGAACTCAACGGCTCTTCTTCTATTCCAGGGGCCGCCATCTTTCAGTCTCCTCTCTGCAGGGATTGCAGCACCATAGATGCAGCAGTGGTATTTAATAATAATGGAGAAGAACAACAACACCTTGTGTCTAAAGCCTGCGTTTTATTTTCCAAGCTCCTCTTGTAGATATTCTTTCATTTAATCTGCACAGCACTTCGGGGTAGCCTCCCTTGTACTTTCTCCTTCTCCTAATGAAATACTAATTACACTTTTAAAATTTTTTTTAACAAGAACATTATTTCTATTTTAGGAGGGCGAGTTTTGCATGCCAAAGAACACAAGATCCCTTTGAGAGTCTCAGTCCCTCAAGGTCACAGTTTGTTTCCTGTTTTCTCTGTATCCCAATCACCTAGCCCTGTATTGATAACATAGTCAGTGAGAGCTTGACATATTCTTGTAATAAGAAAACTAGTGTTTATTAAGTTCTAATGTGATATCTCATTTTATAAATGGTGTATAAACAAATGTCAAAAGAATCCAGGCTCCGATTCCAACCCTGCCACTCACTAGTGTCACAGTTTTAGCTAAATCCGTCAACCCCTCTGGGATTCTGATTCCTTACACATAAACTCTGAGCAACGGTCCAGGATTGCGAGATGTGAAGTTACATTTCAGGAAAACCTAGTGCAATATCGGGGCCAGTCTTCTCTGCAAAACACCAATTCTCTGGTTTTTAAGTGAAGAGAAAGGCATTTTCCCCCACTTTGAAGGCCCAGTCAGATTGACTTGTCCAAGGAACACAAAAGTTGGCAGTGACAAAGATTTCCCCCCGCTTTCTCTTCACTTTCCATTAGACTGTGACTGCCCTAAACCTGAGTCACGTAGTAGGTACTTAACAAACAAACAAATAAATAATAATAATAATAATGATGATGATGATGATAAATAAATAAATAATATTCACTGCCACTTATGAAGACCCTGATATCTGCCAGGCACTGTCAGTTTCTATACTCACATTATTCAAACAGTAACAACAACTCTGCAAGACAGTTGTTACTGTGCTCGATTTACAGATGAAAACAAAAAGGAGATTTTGAAAAGTTAATCACTTCACTCAAGAGGGCAGAGTCAGTGAATGGCGGATCTGGGATTTGAACCCACGTTCCAAAACTCATGAGCTCTTCCCATTGATTCTTCTCCCTTTATACTATCTTTCCAAAGGGAAAAAGACAATATGGAAACGTGACAAATTATTGGGAGAATTTATACCGTGCAGTCACTTAATGCCACATGATCCAGGGACCCCCAAAAAATAAACAAATAAATAAAATCTCTCATTTGTTTTCTGCCTGATTGGTGCAATTCTTAAGTAGTTGGTCATACAGTGCTGTTTTTGTCAACTCGTAAGGCATAGAGCAGAGGGAGAAGTTCAGCGCAGTAGTGAGGGGCAAGGTGAGTCCAGTGTAACGAATCCACCAAATGAGTACCAAAGGCTCGTGGGCTTCAACACTGATCCAGGAGGAACCTGCTGGACTGCATCATTTGGGTATAAACATGGGTTTGTTCTCGAAAGAAACAGACGCCCCCAGCAAGCTGTTTCAGAGATGGAAGCTAGACCAATCTGTCTGCTTGTGAGGGTCGACTCCCAGCTGACATATTTGGTTGTTCTTGGCTCTACAAGCAAACGGCCGTGAGGGAGTGACTGCTGTGGTTTCCATAACTTGGCAACCAAAACTCCTGGGGGTTCACTGGGTGTTTTCGATCCTGACAGCAACTTTCAGCCCTCAGGAGAGAGAAGGGCAGAGAGGCAAAGAAGACAACCAGGTGCGGGCAAAGAAGAAAACCTCTGGTCAAGCCGAAGATGGATAACGAATTGTTCAATGACCCTGAAAAGACACACCCAAGACAAATGAGATCTAGCCTCAACTTTCATAGGACTTGATCCCCGCATGGATTCAGATGTTTCACTCAGAGCTGTAGACGGAAGCTCCTCCCGTGTAGAAAACTAGATAGAGACATTTGAGTAGCCATGTGTACCTGCTTTCAAGCTCGTCCCTTCATGCCAGGTTTGTGACAGAGGTGGAATATGGGCACTGGCATGGAACGTAACAATGCTAAGTTCTCCCCAAAGCGCATTGACAGACCCATGAACCAACTGAGGGGCATGTCAGCCACAGCGAGAAAAGCAAGAAGACGCTTCCAAACCTATTACCTTTATATACTGGGGCAAAATCCTTAGCTTGTCAGTGGCAGCAGAATCCAGGCCAAGTAACCAAATCCCAGCGGACCTGGATTCTAGTGGGAGCGCCTCCATTATCCAGCTTTGCAACACTGGGGCCTCTGTCTCCTAAAATCTGGGCTTTGGGCTCCTGTCACAGAAAACAGAGGCAGGCAGCATGACATGATACAAAGCGCACCACCTTTGGACACAGAAGGCCTTGCAGTAAGTCCTTTAGCCTTGCATAGCTGACTCAAGGCAAAAGTTATTTTTCAGCAATTATTTATGCAGCATTTACTAGGCTCTGGGAATCTGGCAAAGAGCAAAAGAGACCAAATTGCTGTACTCATAGACCGTATACATTTAGAGAGGCACAGAGATCATCAGAAAAGAAACAAATACGTGGACACGGGATGTAATGCCAGATAGTAATAAGCCCAATGAAAAAATAAATAAAGCAGGAGGAGAGGGAAAGACGGAGGGCTTGCCATGTGAGTTAGAGCTGCCAGAGGCAAATGATATCAACCTCAGAAACTTACTGTAGAGAAGGAACAGAAACTGTATTTTAACAGATGGCAACACAGCTCTGAACGTTTAAATGGCTCACAGAACCACTTCCCGTAAGATCTGAGTAGGGTTTTCGGGCCATGTCCATGACTGAGAGATAAGGCTCAGCACGCCTCCGGCGGTCATTTCTCTTCCCCTGAGTCCTCTCAGTGCTGCCTCCGTAGGTTTGGGGAGGTGAGGGGAGGTTTGGTTTGGTTTGGTTTTTTCCCCATTCCTGCAGGGGAAACTTGATCTCTGGGAGCAAGAAGTTAATGGATGTAAAAACTTCTTGGAGCAATGGTGTTTGCTACCACTAATTATGGGTCCATGGTTCGTCTCTGTTCTCCAGCATTCAGGCCCCAGCACAGGGCTCCAGTTGGGAGCCGTGGGGCCTATTTGTTTTGGAGAGATCTGTCCACCAGGTGGTAGAAGCTTCCCGTTCAGGAAATGAGCCCTGAAGCAATCAGGCCTGTGGACTCCATCTGGCCCGAGCACAACAAAGGACTCCACTGTGCAGCCACATCCGGGCCCAGAACGCGCCTACAGGTAGCAATACCCAGACCCTGCCCTAGCCTGACTCTTGGGCTCAAGATTCTGACTTACATCTCTGCGCATTCATAGATTTTAGGGTTTTAAAAGGAAGGCAGTCATCTGAGAGTTGACTCCTCCTTGTCAAAAGCAAAACTCTCTGTTTTGCTCAAGCTCGACTCAATTTATACGTTTCTCAGGGGTTTCCACCTCCGTGTCAGGGCAAAGCTTGACTGGGGGCTATAGAATGTTTGACAAACAGGTTACAGATCATTCTCCATTGTCACAGATAGCATTATGGGAAATGATAAAATAAGAAAAACATTTTAAATGTTTCCAGCTGTCCGCTCAACAGGCACTTTCCAATGTAATTTGAATCTTGTCCCCTATGTTTCTCACCTAAAACATTGTGTCGAATGAACTTTACCCTAGAAACCCATGTTCACCAGCTTCCAAGGTGGCCCCTAGCCAGCCTCACATCTGGCTGTCTGTGCCCTTCTGTAGTCTCCCTCCTCATTGAATCCATGGTCAAGAGAGTTGAACAGAAAGGACAGTATGTGATTTCAGGAGCTAGGTCAGAAAAGACACTGCGGCTCCCACCTCGGCCTCTTAGATTACTCACTCTGGCGTAAGGAAGCCACCAAGCCACAAGAACACTCAAGTAGCTCTCCAGAGAAGCTCACAGGAACAACAGCTGGAGCATCTCACCTACAGGGAGGCATGGAAATGAGCAGCTTTGGAAGCAGGTCCTCTGGAGCCCCTGGGTGGCTCAGTCGGTCAAGCGTCTGCCTTTGGCTCAGGTCATGATCCCAGGGTCCTGGGATCAAATCCTGCATTGGGCTCCCTGCTCAGCAGGAAGCCTGCTTCTCCCTCTCCCTCTGCCTCTCTCTCTCTCTCTGCTTCTCATGGATAAAAATAAATATATAAAAATAAATAAAAATCTTAAGGAAGTGGATCCTCAACCCCAATCAAGTCTTCCAATGACTGTAACCCTGACCAACACCTGAGTAAAACCTAATGAGAGACCCTGATCCACCACCCAGAGGAGCCACTCCTGAGTTCCCAACCCGCACTAACCATGAGAAACAATAAATGATTATTGTTATAAGCCACTGGGTTTGTGGTAATTGGTTACATGGCAAGAGGTACTAATACAAAACCTATTCTGAGTTACCAGGATTGCAGGGGAAAATCCACAGTCTGTTAAACCCACTGAAACTAGATTGCAATGATTGCTAGACCACTTTGCCAAGCACTACAGCAGCGATTTTCAGAGAACTGTTATCTGAAATTGGCATTGGATTTGTAGTACTAGTAAAGGCCCAGTCCTTGCCCTGATGACACTCGTGGGCATTCTCAGGGAGCGAACCTTCTAAGCATCGTCGCTGAGCATGATCTTAGAGATACACTGAGTTTCAGATTGTGTTTACACTCTATTGAGGTATTGGATTTCCCGCAGTTATCGGTTGAAGACTGCCAGGGAGGCGGACATCAACCCCCCCGGCACTTCTGACTTGCTCTGCACATGGCCAGAGTGGGTTCCTTCCTCTAGAGGAAGCCAGCAGACAAGTGGACACAGGTGCTGGTGGCTGCAAGTTGAACCAGTGAACTCAAAAGTGGCACAGGTTGGGGGGACATGAGGGAGGACACAAACCGTCTGCTTTAGTTACCACATCAAGGTCTTTACCACAGGCAAAAGGCATGAATCTGAGACTGAGGAGCACAATCAAAGCCCAACTATCCAAATGGGTCTTTGAGTCAGGACCAGATTAGTAGCAAAGGCATCCTAGACCAGATGGTAAATCTGACATGAAATGACTCTTGCTGGGAAGAAAAAGCAGGAGGCTTAGAGCCAGGGAATCCCACACATGCCCCTCTGCCCTAACCACAGGCACAATATTTGCCAGCCTCTCCCCACTGAGACTGTGCTATCACTCATTTCCTTACTCTATGCTCTCATCTCTTCCTACTATGGGCCATCCTATTTAAGGGACAAATTGGTCATTTAGAAATAAATTCAACCAAGGGCTTTAAAAGAGTGAAAGGATAGCACTCCTTTTCTTAAGGAAATTAGGGAGTTAAAGTAGGGCCTGGCACACAGTAGGTGCTCGCAAATGTTAAGCTGGTTTCTCTCCAGCCCCTGCCACCACTATCTTGGGACTGCCAGGCAGGAACGGAGTCATAGAACTAATCTATATCTGCTCTCTGGGCTTTCTTGTTTCTTTCCCTCTTTTTCTTCCTTTCTTCTTTCTTCCTTTTTCCCTTCCTTCCTTCCTTCCTCCCTCCCTCCTTCCTCCCTCCCCCCCCTCTCTCCCTCTCTCTCTCTCCCTTTCTTTCTCTTTCTTTCTTTCTTTCTTTCTTTCTTTCTTTCTTTCTTTCTTTAAGATTTTANTCCTCCCTCCCTCCTTCCTCCCTCCCCCCCTCTCTCTCCCTCTCTCTCTCTCCCTTTCTTTCTCTTTCTTTCTTTCTTTAAGATTTTATTTATTTATTTGACAGAGAGATTGAGAGAGCACAAGCAGGGGGAGCAGCAGAGGGAGAAGCAGGCTCCCTGCTGAGCAAGGAGCCCAGAACCTGACGCAGGGCTCAATTCCAGGACCCTGAGATCATGACCTGAGCCCAAGGCAGACACTTAACCAACTGAGCCACCCAGGTGCCCCGGCTTTCTTGTTTCTTGACAAAGAAAACACCTGACACTGGCACTGAGTCCTCCATATGTAGTGGTACTGCTTTCTCATTGGGAATCTGCCTTGGAGGAGGGTTACTCCTGCGGCCTTAGTAGCTGGACACAGGCAAATAGGATGGAGTGCGTGGGATGATCCAGCATGGGAAACAAACCAGCACCTGGGGCTTGGATTTGAGGAAACACCCGATTCCCCCAGGACTAGCCCAGTGGTTCCACGGTATTTCACACTCGGTCACACTAGAAAAAAACGTTCCTCTGAAGTCCCCCAGCCTCTGTTCAAAGGTATTTTGAGGCAGGGACTTACATAAGGAGCAGAGGCAGAAAACACTTGCTCCCCTTTCTCTCTTGCATTTGCTTCTCTGACTTTAACCTCCAGAGGGCACTGATCTTCAAAAGACTAAACTCAAGCACCAAGGCTGGGCAGGATGGAATGCCAACTGTTGGCCCTTCCAGGTGGGGGGATCCTCAGCAGTTGTTAATTCTGTATGAATAACTGATACTGGTGAAATTAAACCAGAGCTTTATTAGCACTTATAAATGGGATCTCTTCCCCCGATAACATGAGGAAGTCCCAAAGCCATGGTTTCTGCCACTCTTCAGGTCTTCCTTTTAGAGAGGTTCCCTCACCTCCCCACTATTGGTGGCTTGCATCTAGTAGGCTTTCTCTGGAAATATTCAACATTCCTTGGTCACACTTCCTATCTGGGTGACATCAGAAATTGGAAGAAACCTAGTGGTTTCTTCCACAAAATCCAGAGATTTTTCAGGGCCACCAAGAGACAGCTGTGAGGTTTCACACCTACGTGTTAGCAAACAAGGATGGAGGTTTTGGAGTTTAACGGACCTGGTTTCAGATCCTACCTCTGCCTCTTGCTAGCGACCTGACTTTGGATAAGTTATGCAACCACATCTCAGTCTTACTTGTAAGAGGAAATGAGAATTACTCTCATATAATTTCATATGGAATAAATGCATTTGGACATATAAAACACAAGCCCTGTACCTAGCACAAAATAAAGGCTTTCTAAGTATTGGTTCCTTCTTCACCATCCTTCTCTCTATCTTTAGTAAGACCACACAGGATGGACGGATTCCTGCAAGTTTTCCTACAGAAGCTTCAGTCACTTACTTGAACCCAATCTTTGCCCCCATAGGAAGAAAGTTCTTCTCATTAGTCTGGCAACCCCAAACAACAAGGAAGGGTGAAGGCCATGTGAAAGTCGGAAAGCCAGCTAATCTAGAGGCCCTGGGGCTGTCTTCATTTTTGTACCTTGACTCTTGTGGAGTTGAGGGGAGTTGGCAGAGTCCCCAGGACACATCAGTCTTTGGGGATTGAGATTGGAAATTTATTTAGCAGAAAATTCTCCTGTAACATGAGGCACCCTGCTCCCCACTCCCCACCTCAAGTGCCTTATATATTTCAAAGATGATACCAAAGTCAAGTTCCATGGTGAGTAGAGAAAGTACAGGAATGAATCTTGAGTAAATGTACCTCCTTTGTGTCTCAGATATTACCCAACAAGTCACTGGGCTTCTGTCATGGGACAGGCCCGGTTTAAATCCTGAGACGGCTGGGTCCTTGTCCTCAATGATCTTCATCTACCAAGGGAGACAAGCAATAAACGCACAATGACAACATCATGTAATAAGCTCTGCATTTGGAGCCAACTACCACATGTCTAGGACCGACATGGCAGCAGATGAGGATCTGGGCTGTATTAAGGATGACCCACATCCTTCATCACTTACCATCCAACTTTGGTCAGCAAGATAACTTGTCTGGGCTGAACCTTCTTTGAGTTCTCTGTCTCTGTCCTATCATGTGACTTCTGTCTTAAATAAGGACTAGAAACTAGACTTAGAATACTGTAGGGATCAACCTAACCAGGCCTAAACAGAAGGAAAATATGAAGAAAATTAGACTTTAAAAATTTTTTTTAATGATTTAGAATTTATTATGAGACTCTCAATGACAAAACTGAAGCCATCTTAAAAACAAACAAACAAACAACAGAACACTGGCCCTTTACCAACCATCCTGGTTTTTCTGGGACTGCCCCAGTTTTCGCACTGAAAGTTCCATGTCCTAGGAAACCTCTCAGTCGGGATACATGGAAACAGTTGGTCAACCTAATTGTGTTCCAAACACAGAAGTACCCTCAGAGCAGAGAGAAAGTGTACCAACCTGGTGCTTAACCCTTGAGCCACGAATGCGTAAAGTAATAAACGGTTAATCCATAAGGTCCAAATTGCTTCCTGAACATGAATGTGGAGATATATAATATTTAACAAACACAAAAATTGGTAAGTACTGAATGAATATGAGTCCGTATTTAAAAATGCAAGAAATTATGGTTTCTCATTCTTTTTTTTTTTAAAGATTTTATTTATTCATTTGACACAGAGAGAGAGAGATCACAAGTAGGAAGAGAGGCAGGCAGAGAGAGAGGAGAGAGGAGGAAGCAGGCTCCCCGCTGAGCAGGGAGCCCGATGTGGGCCTCAATCCCAGGACCCTGGGATCATGACCTGAGCTGAAGGCAGAGGCTTTAACCCACTGAGCCACCCAGGCGCCCTGGTTTCTCGTTCTTGAAAAAGGCCTAGAACATAGCCTTCCAAGTCACTGAGAGAGACCGAGTTTATATTTTCCTGGAGAGGTTAAAAAAAATTAGAATGCAGGTTAACAGCATGGGCATTGACAGAAGACGAATCTGACCTTGAATCATGGCTTTACAATTATACACTGTGTGACCCAAAGTAAATTTTTACACTTCTTTATGCATTAATTTCCTTTTCTGTAAAATAATCCCTACTTAAAAGTCCCATTTTATAAATTAAAATAAAATGATCATAGTGCATGAAAAATAATGATTACTCAATAAATATTAACTGCTCTCAAAGAAAACAAGAGGAAAAACAAAGACCTACCATTTTATTGTCTCTGGGGTACCACATAAAGTTAGTAATGGGCTAAAATTAGATCGTTCATGAAAATAGTTTCGCCACGAAGTATGAGGAATACGGCTCTAGATTAATTTGGGTACTCTATTTTCATATATTCCTACAGCTGAGAAAAGCCTTGAGCTGAATACCTTCATTCGCCTGTCCAGGTCTGCTGTCCACCTTTTTCTCCATCCTTCTTTGCGCCATGGAGGCTGGCCTCTGCGGCCGGCCTCAGTGGACATCTGGCCCTTGGACTTGGCTCAAACCAGCTGAACGCTTCTAGCAACTGAAGGTCACAGCTCCTGTCCAGAGGCCCTCTCCACCGAGCCCTCGCTGCCTCCAGGTTTCTGCCTCCCTGCTCCTCCCACTCCTTCAGGCTTGGAGATGTTAATGGTTGCCCCCTTGACCAGCCTTGGGGCTCCATGCCATCGTTTGAGGTTTCCCAATAGCCTGACCACACATTTGTACATCATTTATCCAACTGAATGTGTGTTTTGTTTCCTTCTAGATAGAAACATCAGGAGAACAATTAGCTTAGTGATTTCCAAACATAAGTTTGGGCACCGTTCTGGATTGGCCACATCAGAGTCACTTAGGGAGCTTTTAAGAATATGGATTCCTGGACCTCACACCTGGAGAACTAATTGAGGAGGCTTGGGGAAGGCCTCACACTGTATTTCTAGCAGCTCTCCTGCCAATCCTGCTGCATAGCCAGGTCTGGGAAGAGTTTGCCCCTGTGCCCCCTAGTGCAGCTGGACCCTCTCTCTTCATCAGTGTTTTTTGTTTTTGCTTCACATTTCACTCTCTTTGATTTCATTTTGGTTCAAAACAAACAAACAAACAAACAAACAAATACAGCACCTACAAAAACTGTCTATCCTCCAGAAAGGTGATCTCTACTAGGGTGGGAATTTTGGTCAATTTCTTTCAGGTCTAGAACCTGCCTGGCACATAGTTGGCACTCAATAAATATTTATTATGTGAATGCTCAATGAATAATTAATTGAGAATAGTTGCAGAACTCTGCAGGGCTTAGATTAATTCAAGTTGATGACCTCAAGGGGGATGTGATCTAAGCTCCATATTTGATAAAGATCCAAACAAACAAAAAGCGATCTTGATAGAGAAAGATGAACTTGCCATCAAAGCTGAGTGTGTTGCTGCATATAGGTATAGTTTCTAACTAGCAGCTTGTCTGGAATTTTCCCCCATCTGTCCTTGGAAGCCTGATGCCCATTCCACTAGTCAGGGTGGCTTACATTAAAAGCCAGGAAGCTACTGTATATATGGGGAGGGACTTTTGAAGTGAATCCCTATTTTACTTTCTCCTACTCTACACTATTGGACATGTTCAGAGAACTCATGGTGCCATTTTTAAGCCAGAGGTTAATGCTGTACATTTTCAAATTGAGTGTTCAAAATAAATGTCTGAGCAGAATAAAAACCCAGAGCCAAGTACATCCTTCCTACCCCTTACCTCATTCGACCCAGTCCTCTACCTACTTCTAACTACCCAAGGAGACTTATCCTGCCTCTTTTTCCCCCCCACTTTCACTACCTTTTTTGCATTGCTAACAGAAAAATCTCTTGGCTGACACTTTTCTGACAAGACGTATCAGCAAAATTGCTAGCAACTTGACCTCTTTTCATGCCAAGACTAAATTTGCTTGAATAAACTTGGTTGGAAAGCATTCTGGAGTAAGAAACACACTTCTCCGACTCATGAAATGGATTATACTGCTCATACCCTCTGTGAGCAGCATCTTTTCGAAATGACGCACAGTCATTAGGATGAAAAATCAATTATTGATTTTAAGGTATTTAAAACCCATTGACTGCTTAGGATCTGAGATGTATAGAGCTACTTGATCTTTTTATAACTGGCCTCAGCCAGATGCATTTGGCCGATCTGTCGTTTGCTCTCCACAGCTCTACTCTCACTCCCGTTGCTGAGGATGGCTTGCTGTTGTCAGGATTGCTGCTCCTGTTGAGACTGCCAAAAAAGAACTCTCTGGGCGGGTGGGGGGCCACTCGGGGCTTTAAGACAAATGTGTATTTTTGCTCTGAGTTATGCAGGAGCTGATCTGAGAGGAATCTTCACAATTTGAGAGACGTTGTGAAGTGAGAAAGTTCTAGGAATTAGCAGTAAACCGACAAGTCATCAGACGTCTAAAAATATTTTTAAAGATTTGAAGCAAAGATTAAGAAATTGGTGCTATTTAACTTAGAAAATAAGTCTGATGAATGATTAGATCTTGCTTTTCAAACGGTTGTTACTTTTTGGAGCATATGCAGCTCTAATTAGAGAAAAGGAGGCAGAATGGAGAAAGGAAGAAAATGAGTAGGAAGGGTGCTTGAAATGTCCTTCCAAAGGGAGTAACAGAATCAGCCAGGCTTACAGTCCTTCCACCAAGCATGGCTTCCTAAATCTACAAGGACTCAGCCTGAGGAACAAAGTGTGTGGCGCAGGAGGAGAGGGGGACAGACACTATGGTTTCTCCAATGGCTTTCTAACCTCAGAATTTAGAAACCATTTCCCCGTGGTCCTCCTAGGACTTTATACCCATTTAAGGTATGTTGTCCATGGGTTCAAAACTATGCCTAATATCTTTGATAGCTTGATTTTTGTTGCAGTATTACAGAAAATAAAATAAAATCCCTTCCTTCAGCTAAAGAAAGAAAGGAAGGAAAGAAGGAAGGAAGGAAGGAAGGATGAAAGAAAGAAAGAAAGAAAGAAAGAAAGAAAGAAAGAAAGAAAGAAGGAAGGAAGGAAGGAAGGAAGGAAGGAAGGAAGGAAGGAAGGAAGGAAGGAAAAGAAAAACAAAAAGAAGAAGCGGAATTCAGGATTTTTAAAATATAGTATTATTTCTGGTCTTTGGAAGTACATGTGCCCCAAAACATCCTAACTCAGGCCACACCAGTCTCTAGCAGCATCTGAGACAGCCCTCTGCATTATAAAATGGGAATCTGAAGTATTAGGTAGGAGACCATGTGGAAAACCCGGTTCGCCCACACCCAGTATCTTCCTTAAGATACCAAATGCATATGTTGACATATGAAGAAGCATCAGTGTTTCCCTTACCCTTATGAAACATGGGTCTATTATTCTCTGATTTCTTGTTTATATCTCAAGAACCAAAATTTAAGCAGTAGAACATGGAATGACCGTCCCTTGGCCACCTGAAATTAGTCAAGTAAGGTTTTAGCTGTTCAAGAAAAAATGTCCTCCCATAACCACCAGGAGGCCTGGCTTGCCCTGTAAGGTCCTCCCTGAACTTAGTCAACACTCCACCCAGTTCTAGAGGAAGAGTCATCAAACAAATGATTCAAAATATTTTCATTCAAAAATAATAATAAAACTGACAATGCCTTCCTTTCATGCCACGGCAGGAAAACTTCCATGATCAGGGGAAAAGACTGCTTGTTACTTTCGTGAGTTGGCAAATGGGACCCACAGCCGTGGGAGAAGTTTGTCTGTGGTGCTCCAGTGGCTGAAAAGGGGCAAATACATTCTTAGAGCAACTGTTTGGTTTAATTGCCCAGAAGTCAGTCTAGCCAAAACTTGCTTGCATTTAGCAATTTTTGTTGATTATAGTCCTCCGAGTAAACATCAGGTGACAGAGGACAACAGGGAAGGAAAGCAACTTTGGGGCCAAGGAAGGCAAAACAGCATGAAGAGAATCCACTCACCTGTCCATTCTCACAAATCCACCCGTTTCAGACTGACCTGCCCAATTCAGGTAGATCCTTGGTCTGAGCTCCAGTTAGGACATACAAAGCATGCAACTTTGGAGCTTCAAGGACCTTTAGAGATCATACAGTCTACCTCTCTCATTCTAGAGATGAAATACTCCTTGAGTCTGCAAAATGATTTGCTAAGTGTCTTAGAAACTGAGCACTCAGGGGGTGTCTGGGGGTTGCAGTGGATTAAGCATGCAACTCTCGGTTTCAGGTTAAGTCATAATCTCAGGGTCATGATCTCAAGAGTTGTGATCAACTGATCTCAGGATCAGCCCTGCATCAGGCTCTGCACTCAGTCCAGAGTCTACTTAAGACTCTCTCTCTCTCCCTCTGCCTCTGCTTCCCCCTCTCAAATAAAGGGGAAAAAAATCTTTTAAAAAAAAGAAAGAAACTGAGCACTCAGGTCTCCTAACCGCTAATCCAGTACTCTTTCCATGTATCATTCAAGGAATTTTCCTGCCTTGTGCCCCAAACTGTGGAGCACAGGTTTTAGGCTGGATCTGCTTATGGAAAGGAGGGGAGCGATAGAAAGCCAACTTTTATAGGGGCCTCCCAAGGAAGCCTCAGAGTCATTCTGTACACATGGAAGTCTCCAGTACCTCTGGACGCCGCATTTTTCTCCTCTGAGAGGCCCAGCAGAATGTTGAAATATCTGTTAGAGCAAACTAAATGACTATGCGTTTGATGGCAGCTCAGATTTCCAATCCTCCCAAATCAACCCATGTGCCAGCCCTGGGATACTAGTTTCCAACACTTTCTACAGCCTGTGGCAGACTTTGAGAAAGCCAGTGCCTTAGTGGTCACAGCCATCCTAGCTGGCCCTAGAGAAGAAGCCAAGGCACCATTTAAACTTGTCCTCCAGACCTAGCTCCTGTGCTCTGGAGGGGACAGGAAAGGATTAGTGTACAAGGACAGGGAGACAGAGGAGCTCCCTGCTGCCCCTTTCTGTTGGTGTTGCTATTGCCTCTGGACCAGGAACAGCTCAGAGTTTCAACTCTGCTCGCCATGGCAGGTCACCCCTCCAGATCCCCAGCCCCAACTTGTCTGCAGCTGCAGCTCTGTGTCTCTGCAGTTCTGCTGAAGATCTCCACTGTGAGGTCCTCTATCCCGTCATCCCCACCAAACCTGACCCTGAACTCACTCTCACCCATGAAAGATGGACCTCTCCGTTTCTGTTTAAACACACTACCAACCTCCCAGTTACATCCCTGAGCTTCTTTTTGATCCAATCGCCCATTCCCATTCCCAGCTGGTGTATCAGTTACCTCCCCCACCTTCCCCCGCCCACCCCCGCCAAGTCTTAGCAAGGCTCTCTGTGTCTATGTAAAGGCTTTCTTGTATTGACCTATCATAGGCCTGTGGCGCTAGAAGGACAAATCACCACCTCTTCATGCTCCATGCTGCATGCTCATTGCACACAAGACAATAAATCTCTGTTCATTGAAGCTACCCAATCTGTGGTGTTTTGTTACGGCAGCCCTAGCAAACTCATATATTGCCTGTCCCTCCCTACACAGCTGCAGGGTGTACAGTAGAAATGTGGGCCTCCAGACCTTAGCACTGGCTGAGTTTTTTGCACCCCACCCCCTTTGTCTGATTTGGTCAACTCCTTGTCCTTCCAGATTTAGCTTAAGTCCTTCTTCTGTGGCCCTTTCATGAGGCTTCTCGTCCCAAGCCCAAACCGTTCCCTTCCACCTTCATCCTGACCGAGCAGGACTCACACATTCCTCTCACAGCACACAGAGCTGCAACGACCTGCCAGCTCTCCGTTTGCTTTTAGACTGTTGTCCTCAATCTTTGCTGCATACTACAGTCACTTCGAGTGATTCTTAAAAATAC
Organism: Ailurus styani; assembly: GCA_002007465.1. NCBI lineage: Eukaryota > Metazoa > Chordata > Mammalia > Carnivora > Ailuridae > Ailurus > Ailurus styani. The sequence continues at coordinate 2,467,858 of LNAC01000172.1, forward strand.
TAGTCAATCAGGGGCACCTGGGTGGCTCAGTCGGTTAAGCATCTGCCTTCCGCTCAGGTCATGAACCCAGAGTCCTGGGATAGAGCCCCACATAGGGCTCCCTGCTCAGCAGGGAGTCTGCTTCTCCCTCTCTCCCTCCCCTTGCTTGTGATCTCCTCTCTCTCTCCCTGTCAAATAAATAAATAAACTCTTTAAAGAAAATATTCGTCAGTCAGAAAGATAAATACCCTACGATTTCACCTACATGTGAAATTTAAGGAACAAAACAAAGAAGCAAAGGGAAATGAGAGAGAGAGAGAGAGAGAGAGAGAGAGAGAGAGAGAGAAAGAAACCAAGAAACAGACTCTGAACTACAGAGAACAGACCGATGGTTACCAGAGGGGAGAAGGCTGGGGTATGGGGGAAATGGGGGAAACGGGTGATAGGGATGAAAGAGGGCACTCCTGAGGGGCACTGGGTGTTGTATGGAAGTGTTGAATCACTATATCGTACACCTGAAACTAATATCACACTGTCCTTTAACTATATTTGAATTAAAATTAGAAACTTACTAAAAGCATACAAACACTCAAACTCTACCCTGGAGATCTGATCAAGGGGACTGGGGTATGGTTCTGACATCAGCGTTTTTCGAAAGGCCCCAGGTGATTCTAACGGGTTGCTGGGCTGATACACACTGTAGTAGGCTATGCTCCTGAACAGGTAGGGTGTCCACCTTCTTCTTTGATCTGTGGCCACCCTGACAGCAGCTTGTCTTGAGTGAGCACTTCTAAATGTTCCTTGAACCGGATAAAGGAGCCCAGACCCTCTTTCTGTCCTCTCCTTTACTCCTCGTTTTTCTTCATTTAACATCTTCACCTCTCCTCAAAAGAAACCCCCCAAATCAAAAACACCAACCCATCCATGAAACAAGCCCTCTGTAAAAGGTCAATTTGAGATTTAGAAGTCAGACCCTCTGAAATCAGCACAGGCAGTGGGGTGGGGGGCACACACACACGTGTGATAATAGTATTTCATTTTTTTTTTGAAGATTTTATTTATTTATTTATTTGACAGGTAGAGATTACAAGTAGGCAGAGAGGCAGGCAGAGAGAGAGGAGGAAGCAGGCTCCTTGCCGAGCAGGGAACCCGATGCGGGCCTGGATCCCAGGACCCTGAGATCATGACCTGAGCCGAAGGCAGAGGCTTTAACCCACTGAGCCACCCAGGCGCCCGATAATATATTTTAAAATAAGATAAAACAAAAGTGCAGGAGCAGCTCACATTCAATATGCATTTCCCCAACCTCTAATATTTAAAGCAACCTCTTTTCTCCTTCTGAACACAGAACGTGGGAAACCGTCTCATCACCCCACCACTTGCACTCTCACTCCCAACCCTTTCCCTTGAGGGACTTTGGGAAGGAAATCCAATGCTATATTTATGCTTTTCTAATGCCCTTAACCAATCATCCCTCAGTGACAGTGGACTATGGGAAGATTTTGGAGCCCCTGTTTCCCAGCTAGTACCCCCAGTTAGCTCTCAAATACTTCCTGTCCTCACAAGTCTTTCTCCCTTCTCCCTCTAAAACTCTAAAGGAAAATGACTGAAAAAGAGCTATTCGATTTCATTTCTTCTGGAGATAAATTTAATACATGTTCTTTATACAGAGTTTAGAAAATACCAAAAGAAAACCCATTAAAAATAAAAATGATGGGTAATCCTACTAAGAAGAGCTAAAAACTGTTAAGACTTCGGTGTGTTTTGTCATATATTATATACCTATGAAAGGGAAATATTTCAATAAATATATGCAATGTATTGTGAGTAGGTGAGTATGAGAGAGAGAGAGAAGGGAGGTGGAGAGAGGGAGGAGGGGGAGGGAAGGAAGAAGGCTGGGAGGGAGAGAGAAAGGAGGGAGTAAGGGAGAGAGGAGGGAGGGCAAGTAGGAGAAGGAGGAAGGGAGAGAATACATATTGACTGTCTCATGGTGAGGAGATCTGTGTTCACACTGTATTAACTTGTTTCTTTATATATTCAGAATACTGAGACTCAGCCCTACAGTGCATTAGGCTGAGGATGTTCCTGCAGATTCCAAAGCGTAGATGGAAGAGAGTCCTTCCTCATCTTGCTCGCCCACAGCTCTCACCATCTTCATCCCCACTTAGTGGGGGTAAAGTGTCTCCACTCTTCAGCTCCCTCTCAACACTCTGCCCAACTTCGCATTCCTTGGCGCCAGCCCCTCCACACCCGGATCTTCGTCGCAGAGTCTCCAAGTTTCCTTCTTGAGGGAGAGCAGTTTAGCAATATAGTATAACTTTCATTCATTCAGAGGGGCTAGGCAGGCTTACCTCAGAATCTGAGACTTTGGGCCTTGTCAGGACAGAGTCTGTAGGAGGAGGAAACAGGTTCTGTAGAATCAGAGCAGGAATCAACTTCCCCCAAAAGCACCTCACCCTACAAACCCATAACCATATCAAAAGGGGTTGAATGATTCTAGTGCTAACTGGAGAAGCTTTCAAAAGAGACAGCAAAAGGAGTTTTGCAAATCACAAAGCTTTCCATGAGGGATTTATTGTTGGAAAATAATGTAGTATGGTCGTGACATGCTTTGTCTCTGGAGCCCAAACAGGCATGGGATTCAGCTGTAGCTGAGAGACCAGGGGGAAGTTACTCTACCTCTTGAAACCTCAGCTTATCATCTGAAAAATAGGAATAATAATAGTAGCCTCCTCAGAGCATTATGATGAGAAGTAGATTAGATAATGTACGAAAAATATTTAGCACAATGTCCAACCCATGAGCAGCCCTCAAGAAATGTTAGCTGTTATGAAGACTGTCCTCTGGCTGACTCATGCACTGGGCATGTTGTTATTATAATTTCCTAAAAAGTTTTTTTAAGCATCATTATTAACGGCCCTGGAAATTTTTAGGCATTTAATAAATGATAGCAACAAAGATCTAGTCTGCGGGTTACTTTGGCTCATGGAGCATCTTTGAAACTTGTTTGATTAAATCTATGAGAAGAAATACATTTTATAGAGAAACCCATGATATACACCTGTGCATGTACGTTTATAACTGGAGGGAAAAAAATCCATGAAGTAATGCTCAACCTTCTGAGCTGACACTTTGATATTTTCTACTCTATTTTTAAAAGGGTGGACATAATCAACTTAATTAAATTTTGAAACCCACTAAAAAGTCGAGACCTACAGTTTGAAGTCCATGCACCACGGGGCCATGAAATGGAATGTCCTGAGGAATAGATGTCTCTTATCTCCAGTACAATCATTCTTTACAATTTTGAGACCTGTAACATCTTCCCTTATTATTTGTTCTACATTTCTATGTCTTGCATCCTTAATATATCTTCTGAAGTCAAAATAAAGTTGTATGCTTCCTTAGAATTGTGCACAATTTTTCTATCATAGTGGTAGAAACAAAAGACCACTCAAAAATTGTTTTTTAGGTGTAATTGAATTTCTATTTGCAGAAAATTTAAGAAACTGACTGTTCTATCTTTCACAGGAAACTTCTTTATTTTTTTTATTTTTTTTAAAAGATTTTATTTATTTACTTGACAGAGAGAGAGATCACAGGTAGGCCGAGAAGGCAGGCAGAGGGAGAGGGGGAAGCAGGCTCCCCACCGAGCAGAGAGCCTGATGCGGNTTCTATCTTTCACAGGAAATTTCTTTATTTTTTAAATTTTTTTTAAAGATTTTATTTATTTACTTGACAGAGAGAGAGATCACAGGTAGGCAGAGAAGGCAGGCAGAGGGAGAGGGGGAAGCAGGCTCCCCACCGAGCAGAGAGCCTGATGCGGGGCTCGATCTCAGGCCCCTGAGACCAGGACCTGAGCCAAAGGCAGTGGCTTAAAAAAAAAAAAAAAGCAAAATAAAATAAAAAACAAAGGCAGTGGCTTAACCCACTGAGCCATCCAGGCACCCCTCACAGGAAATTTCTTAACACAAGTTGTAGAAGATAATTGATGCCAAAATTGTCTGTCTAAAAAGGTCTACACCAGGATGTAAAAGAAGAGATACTGAGGAAAATATGTAAGAAAAAAATGGCCAGTCCTCCTAGTTCCTATCTCTACACCTGCCACCACACCATGTTGTTAATGACAATTGCTAAAGGGCTGGATGCTAATGACTTATCATCAAGTAGGTTTAAATGTTCTGTCCTCTTCTCCTTCTAACTGTACTCTTTCAAATTATGATTCTGTCACTGAAGGAAGCATGATCCATACCCACTGGTTTTGCCTAGGTGACTTGATCAGAACTGTCAGACCGAGAAGATCCTAGGCAATGACTCCAAGACTCGTGCACCCTCCAGCTCCAGGACTCCACCTGCATTACAGAACAAAGCTTGTGTTTTCAGCACCTTCAACACCTACCCACAGTCCTGAACCAGATGAGACCAGCTTGCAGAACTCCAAATTCCAAGACCTCATTTTCTTTCTATTTCATACACATGTTCTAACCTTAGTCTTGTAACCTATTGACCTTTACCCCCATTGGAATTTCTAAGCAAGCTATACATGCTCAGCCCGGTTAGAGAAGCCACTTGAGTTTCAAGTAAAGTTTCAAGTTTTGACATTTTTACTTGAGTCTTTATGCTTCAAACATTATGCCTTAAGTAAATACTCCAGAAAAAAATCTCAAAATATTAGTAGTATGGTGTTGACTCCCTCCCTCTCTTTCTTTCTCTTCCTTCTTTTCTTTCTTTCTTTCTTTCTTTTTTCTTTCTTTCTTTCTTTCTTTCTTTCTTTCTTTCTTTCTTTCATTCTTTCATTCTTTCATCCTTTCTTATAATATGCTGAATTTCTTCCCTTTTCTTCAACAGATTATGAGATGAGGGATATAAAAAAATTACCTAAGAAAATTTTATACTCTTCTCCCTCTTAAAATATTCAGGAGCTTGTGTAGGAGAATTCGTCATAGTTGGAGTGTTCATAGCTCAGTATCAAAGGTTAGGTCAGGAGAACAGGAAAATTTTATATAGAGTAATAATTAAAGGGAAGATGACCTGGGTTCATGTCAGCTTCCCTTTGTTATTTTGTGGCTGTGTGGCTCCAGAAAGTTCCCTTGCCCTGCCTAACCCTCAGTTTTTGTATCAGGAAAATGAGGCGAATAATAGATATAACACTCACTGGACCCAGGCAAGTACACAATAAGTAGTAGTGTTGTTGTTGTTGTTGTTGCTGTTGTTGTTGCTGTTGTTGTTGTTGTTGCTGTTGTTGTTGTTGTTGTTGCTGTTGTTGTTGTTGTTGTTGTTGCTGTTGTTGTTGTTGCTGTTGCTGTTGTTGTTGTTGTTGTTGTTGTTGCTGTTGCTGTTGTTGTTGTTGTTGCTGTTGTTGTTGTTGTTGTTGCTGTTGTTGTTGTTGTTGTTGTTGTTGCTGCTGTTGTTGTTGTTGTTGTTGTTGTTGTTGTTGCTGTTGTTGCTGTTGCCATAGAAGTTCTCCTCCACTAGAGCCCTTACAGAAAAATACTTTTGAAGGTGATAGAAATGCTTTTTATCTTGATTGTGGTGATGGTTTCATAGATGTGTGTTTATGTTGAAATCCATAAAACTGTATACATCGAATATGTGCAGGTGGTAAAATATCAATTATATTTCAATAAAGCTGCTAAAAAAAGTTGGACTGGCATGCATGGAAATATGGAGGAGGCACCAATAGTATCTGTCTCCGTTAGAAACTAAATAACACTATTAATAAATGTTTAAAAAGAATTTCTAATTAAACGGTAGAAATGGCAAAACAAAACAAAAAAAAACAAAAAAGCCAAACAAGCAAGCAAAAAATCTCATAAAAGCCAGAGCCCATAATCTTGGATGGAAAGAAGGCTCCAACAGCATAACAGAGGCAAAACTTCATTCCTAGTCCCACCAAGAATTTCCCACCAGTAAGCAACTAGTCCTGGGGCCAGAAGCTATGGGAAAGACCTCCAAGACGATGTGACCAAGCGAATGTTCCCTAAAGGATCTTCTAAACCTTCAGATGTGACTAGCCTCTGCTCCAAACAGACTCCCCAGGGCCAAGGGGTCCTCAGAGTTCACCGGCTCTTCTGGACAATCCCTGAAAAGCACACTGTCCATCCTGGAGTGAGGCTGAGTGAAAGGTTTCCCAAAGATTCCCCACATCGGTTTGGGAGAGATTCCCACAACACTGTTAGCAGAAGCAGATAATCTGAGGCAGGATGAGGAAGACAGGCTACAGCTTGTGTTTCATAACATTACCCAGATTTCCCCAGACTCCACAACTTTGACCTTACGTCCTAGAACCACAAGCTGAGAGAACAGGGGGTCACATGTGTCCCAGCTCCCAGAGTTTCCTGCCAGGCTTCCTAGGGGGTGGGAACTCTTTGCAGGCCCTGAAGGAGATCTGAAGGCTGGCTCCAAGTTCACCAGGTCTCTTGAAAAGACAACTTCTTGGCTAGGATGCTCAAGATAGACCATCTATAATGGGGAGGGAGAGACCTTTGGATATCCCTGAGGCCAGATCCCTACTCTTTTAAATGCACTGTAGCTCAGCCTTTAAATGGAGAAATGAAGTAAATGTTGACCTCTGGCTACTCTCTCAACCCACAAGATTATTCTAGGAAAAATTTTCACAATATAGGTGTTAGAAACTGATTGTCTAAGCCTTGATCTGGAGAAATGACCTGCAGACGCGTATCATAACATTCCTCTGCGTTTCTTAGCCTCCAACATTTGAGTCCTGAGCTGTGGAGACCCAGGAGGCTGAGAACAACAAAATAAGACATTCTGCCTCATGCTGAATTCCCATCTACAGGAATTTCCTGTCAGGTCTATAGTTGTTCCCCACGTCACGGCTTCACAAGGCACACAGTCACATCTCTTAGCCTAGGAAGGACTCTAGGGAAGATCTGCTGCCTCTGATGAACTACACTCAAATTGTGAGGCACGCTCATGGCTTTATGATTTTGACTTACCTTGAACATCTTCCAGACCCTTCTCAGAATGAAACTTTCATATATAACAAGGTTGGACATTCTGACACAGAATCAGAAAGGAGAAGCTGCTTCCCACTTTTCCCCAAGCCTCCCATGTGCAGAAGTTCTGACTGACACTTAACGGGAGACTCTGATAACACACACACCATTGCCATGGGTTTCTGGTCAATGCCCCTGGGTTGGACCAGGCCACTGTGTGATGGACAGAATTTGGTTGCATCTCAGGACTTGGAGCTTCATGAGATCTCAGGGATGAGGGAGAGGATGAGTTAAAGGTGATTTTATGGTTTGGAACTCAGACGACTGAGGCCTGGTCTCTGATAGAATATGCAAGTCAAGAAGCCCAAGAACATTGAGGGTGTGGAGATGAAGAGACAACAGAGCTGTGGGTTTCTCTGACATGGAGTCATTTCAGAGGGCATTTTGACCTTCATTCTGAATCCAGAAAGGATGAATCTAACTAGATAAACAAAACTATTTCTGAAGGCTTGAGGTGGGAGGGATTGCTCTGCTATGGAAGCAACTATTTGTCACAGGAAGTAGCTAGAATCAGAAGGAGATATTACAAGATAACACTCACACTTACTTGACATTTATACATATAATAAAATAAAAACCTTTCATTTCCAATATAAGATCCAAGGAAAAGAGATTGTAAGGGAGATTATGGGGGAGCTAATGATGCTCCCATCCCAAAGTCAACCCTGAATTCTCAGCCAATCTCAGTATTCCAGAATAGTTCTCATCTCCTGAAAGCCTAATTTATTTTTTTAGCAGACCAGCTCCAGTTCCAACAAATATTCTTCATACATGATTGTTTCCAGAACCCTCAACACTCACTCTCCTCTGAACACATTTTAGTTTGTCAATGTGCCTCTGAAAATATATAGAATCTAGAATTTTAGAAAAGTCTCTAAATGCAATATGATCTAGGAAAATTAAAAGAGCTATTTACTCTTCTTGTGCCCACCAGTTTCCCCTTAATGCAACCTAATGTCACTTTGGATTTTTTGCAGTCATGTGGGTTGTTTTATTGTTTTGTTTTTGTCTAACAAAAGGCAAAAATTCGCCCCTGTTAAATTATATAGATTTTAGATGCTTGCTAATTTAACTTATTGAGAACCCTTTAAATCTAGATTCAGACTTCTCATTAGCTATCCTCCCCAACTTTGTGCCATTCTCAAATTAATAATCAGGCCACTTAAGACTTCTCTCAAATTGTTTGATAAAAATGTTGAATTGGGGGAGAGGGGTACCAAGATCACTGTGGCTTTTAATATTATTTTCTTCCTTTCTCAGCTGTTTTCATCAGGATCCTATTATTAACATATGTTTCACTTACTTACAAAATGAGCCATTACATTATATAAGTAATTGAAAATTTTATAAGCTATTTTTATGCTGCCTCTTTGATGAGCTTCATAGGATTAAGGAAATGAGTGGTTGTTCCATTATGAGAAAAAAAATATCTGTTATTAAATTGGAATACAATAAAAAATAAAGTATTCAACTTAAGGCTCTCTTTTGAGTTCATGATATAGTGACTTTCTAGCTCTAGATCAAAGATTGCATCCAAGGAGAATTGAGAATCCATAAAATGGATGTTGACAATGGATGGATTAGGTCACTACTCAAACCTCAGCAGTGCAGTGACATCACAATCACTAAATGACATTCCTGGACATTTTATGGTTGTGTAGGCACATGCATCACCCTAGGGCTTGACATAAATAGAGTAATAAAAAGAAGCCATTTAAAATATCATTTCCCTCTTAAAATGATGTTTCCCATTGAGTTCAAGTTAAATAATTTATTCAAGGTCACACAGGGAGCCAGTGACCAAGATAGGATTCAAATCTTATCCTATTCAGTCAGGTATCTCCTCAGCCTACTTGTTTCATGGCTACATCACACTTCATAGTAGATTGGGGTCTTAGGGGGAAAGCCCGTGAAGAACACTGTGAATATGCGGAAGTTTCAAAAGAAAGTGCAGGTTTAATCAAAGTACGGTAAACTCCCAGCCACCTTAGAAAGAACACAGAGGAAGTACCCTCTGCACCAGATGACCCAGTCCACCACTAGCAGCTGATCAGCTCAGAGGGGCACCTGGCCCAGGGGCAGCAGATCCATACTGTCTCCAGTAAATACACCATGACTGGCACAAAAATATGACCAAGTAGGGCCCTTCTCTTAAACATGTGAGCTTGAAAACTTTGAGACAGTGTGCAGTTATCCACAGGAGCTTAAGCTAAAATGTCTTGAGCTTGAGAGGGAGGCTAGAGAAGGCATGAGTAAGTTTGAAATTGAGGGAGCAGAAGTGTGAGTAAGGAGGAAAAAGAATGGTGATGGGTAGGTGTCATGGGAAAGAGAACATGTAGCCCATGAAAGTGAGCCAGGGAGAGTTACACAGGTCAAGTTCAGGCCACTCGTAGCTATAAACTAAAGCTGCCTTTTCTGAGATAACCTGAGGAAGTCTTTATTCTCTGCAACCACACAGCCAAGAGGGGGCAAGAGAGGAGGGTAAGGGAAGTGGGGGAGGGGGATCTAACTGGGTGAGAGGCATTAAGGAAGCCACTTGATGTCAAGAGCACGGGGTGTTGTATGCAACTGATGAATCACTAAACTCTACCCCTGAAACTAATACATTATACGTTAACTAACTTGAATTTAAATTTTTTTTTTAAATGGGGGTGGGGTGAGATTATTTATCTAGGACAATGGTTCTCATAGTGTGTCCTAGGGAGTCTTAAGACTTTTTCAGAATGTCTTTGAGGTCAAAACTACTTTAAGGAGAGGAGAGGAAGGAGAGGAAAAGGAAGAAGAAGAGGAACCAGAAGAGGAAGTGGAAGAAGGGGAGGAAGGGGAGAAAGAGAAGACATCCTTTTCTCTTTCCACTCCCATTTCACACATGTGTACAGACTGTGAAAACCTCACTGATACAGTTTGAAATTTTACATTACATCTCATCTTTAAGAATCAAACCCCTGTCAAATTTTGATATATTATTAAAGAAGAATATCCATAATTTCCCGAAAGGCTATTAAAATACTCCCCTTTTCCAACTAATACAGCTGTGGCAAGTGAGATTCTCAACCAAAATGATACATCACAAAAGACAGAATGAAGAAATTCAGCCATTTACTAAAAAACCAAACATTTGCAAAAATGTAAAACAATAGAATTCTTCTTAATATTTTTTTTTGGAAAATCTAGGTATTTTTCATTAGAAAGGATGTTATGCTATCAAGAAATAGATTTTTATTCATTTGAAGTGAATTAATATGTACATATGTTTAAGTGTTTCCAGCCTTAATATCCAATAAGCTCAATTATGACAGCGACGTAAACAAAAGCTCTTGGAGGTTCCCAGCAATTTCTTTAGAGCGCATAGGGGTCCTGAAACTTAAAAGTCTAAAAATCACTGTTCTAAGTGACTTTAATGCCCCTTCATCGTTTTGCTTTGCATCCAACCTGCAGGACTTGCTTGCCGCCACCCCCGGGGGACCGCTTTTTCCGGGAGCCGCAAGCCACTGCACTCTCAAGTCCCATTGAGAAGATGGGAAGCAAAAGCGAGTTATGTGAGGCCTCCCTGCACCACCTAACCTGCGGGCACTGTTCTTAATTCACCCTTTAATTATAGCCTCAAGTGCTAGCTCTCCAGCTGCTTTCATTTAGCAGAAGCTTGTTGACAAATTCAAATGAACTCACTTCATAAGTATTATTCATGGAGTTTGCTTCATATTGAATGAAATATGCTCCCTCCTGTGAAATTATTTCGCTTCAAAGTTATGCTGATGTCACTGTACACCCTCGGTGGGGACACAAAATGCTGGGTGGCCTTGACTGAGTCTTGCTATGGCCAGGCACAGTCTTAAGGACGCTACATGCATGACTTCATTGACTTCTACGGGTAAGCCTCTTGGGGTGTCCGAAAGTGTTCAGTAAGCAGAACCTGCTCAGAAGCAATAACTGTTGTTAAAGCCTCTCAACTGCTTTGTGAGTTACCTATTGTTATCAGACTCGCTTTCCAGATGATGAAACAGACGTGAAGCGACTCCTCCAAGGTTACCCAAGGGCATAGCCAGACTTCAGGGTCCATGCGTTTCATGACTTACGACTTTGTTTGCTAGAAATTTACAAAAGTTTCAGGTAAGACAGGCTATTTTCAGAATTTTTATTTCAGATTTTTCTTGGTCTCTAAAATTGGAGAAATAATCTCCCATTTAAGATACTTCGTACGGTTTTTCAGAAATGATTATAAATAAACATAATTACTTAATGCTATCCTTATCAATATTATAAAAAAAGGAGTCATGAGTTGACAATCACCTAATGTTGGGGGTGATAATGAGTAATTTGCCTGTATCTCTTCTTTTTTTATTTTTGATTTTTTTTATTAACATACAATATATTATTTGTTTCAGGGGTACAGGTCTGTGATTCATCAGTTTTACATAATACACAGCGCTCCCCACAACACATACCCACTCCACAGTCCATCACTCAGCCACCCCATCCCTCCCACCCCCTGCCCTTCCAGCAACCCTCAGGTTGTTTCCTGAGATTAAGAGTCTCTTATGGTTTGTCTCTTGTTTCATTTTTCCCTCCCTTCCCCTGTGATCCTCTGTCCTGTTTCTCAAATTCCTCATATCAGTGAGATCATATAATTGTCTATCTCTGATGGATTTATTTTGCTTAGCATAATACCCTCTAGTTCCATCCTCCTCAGTGCCTATATCTCTTCTTTCAAAAGGTGAGGCCCATACCAGCATGCTAAACGGGATGTCAGAGGCGAGTCCTCAGCAGAGACTGAACAATGACATCGACACAGTGGCACCTGGGAGGTTTAGGCAAATTTGATGGAGACCAGGCCACACCTGACCAGAGTGTTCAGAACTGTCCCCTAGCCATGACATGCCTCCCATGTCCTAAAGAACCTCAGGTTCATGGCAAGTGGGTGAAATTCCAGTTTCTCTTAAGCAGAGTAAGCAAAACACAGAGTAAAATCAGATGCAAAAAGGCAGAAAACCAAGCTCTGGGCCTAGAAGACAATGACCTTCACTCTTTAGAAGGACTGTTGGGAGTCACAGGTGAAGGCAAGTCCTCCGCATAAACAGCCCTGTTCTCCTCTCCAAGGCCATGCAGTGAGGAGGTGCGGGTTTCGCTGTGTGGGTGACAAATATGTTGAAGCACAGTGGACATACTTCTATGCAGAATGTGGACGACACCCTGCCCCTACCCGTGGAATAGGATTAAACAAAGGCTCTGTAAGTCCTTGCACTTTAGAAAGCATTCCTTCGTGTCACTGTGATAATCATTCTGTGAACCAGGCAGGAATGTTTCTGGAAGGAGGTCACAGGACAAAGCTCGGCTGTCTCCTCTGATTGTCATCTTGGTTTCATCAGACTTGCAAAAAAAGGGGCAGAGGAAAGGGAAAGTGAGGAAGAAATTTCAAGGGGAAACACGGGTAAGCCATCTTCACACACTTGATCTTAGTCAAAAGGCCGAGAAGCGATGGTAAGCCATCTTCCTTCCACCACCAACCCCACCCCCAAATCTCTTGGCTGAGAGGCTGAGCGCATCATGCTTCATCTTTTTCCCCTGTGTTAGTGACCCCAGATATTCAGAAAAAAACTGTGTGGTCACAGGCACAAAGCACCCAGATTGCTTGGGGCATTTCCTTCATAGACCTCGGTGCCGCCATAGACAGCAAAAGCATTCAGACGATCTCTTCTCTTTGTTTGTGCTTAATATATGTGAGGCCAAAGGGTACACATCTGTCCCTGCCGAGCCAAGCACTTTAGCAGATGGTGAAAAAAACCGACTCGGACCGCCAAAGCCCTACTTTGGGGACTGGGGAATGAGCCAGGGACAAACTGCTCTGTGAGCCCCACCAATATTTATTTATTTATTTTTATTTTATTTTATTTTTTTAAAGATTTTATTTATTTATTTCACAGAGGGAGAGAGATCACAAGGAGGCAGAGAGGCAGGCAGAGAGAGAGGGGGGAAGCAGGCTCCCCACTGAGCAGGGAGCCCGATGCGGGCCTCGATCCCAGGACCCTGAGATCATGACCTGAGCCGAAAGCAGAGGCTTTAACCCACTGAGCCACCCAGGCAACCCCCACCAATATTTAAACACAGGTGAGGGCACGTCAAAGGAAGTGTCAGAGATCAATCTTTTTACAAAGAAGTTACTGATTTTTTATTTCATACCACAAAAAGCAGCAATGTGATTTGCAACAGGCCAAACAACACTGAAATGTACAACTGTGAGGCCAAAACTCTTCACCTGCCCCCCCCCCAACCCTTGCGAGCCCTCCAGGTAACTGTTATTAACAGTTTGGTATATATTCTACCTATCATGTCTCAGTATATCCAAACGAGGATACCTATGCATATCATAGTGAGATTTTTTTTTTTAACTCCACATGCAACCTATCAGGAAGATCTATTAGCAATAATACATCCAGAATCTGACCCTTCCACCATGACCGCCCAGGTCTGAGAAGACTCATCACTGGCCTGGATTCTCATAGTGTCCTCCTAAGTGGTCTTCCTGTTCTCTTTAGGAGATTAAAAAAAAAAAAAAATGATGCCAGTTCCTTCTCTGCCTGAGTCCTCTAAACAGTTCCATTTGCCTCAAAGTCAACGTACTAATCCCACCCCACAAGCCTTGTCCCACTGCCTCCTCTGAGCCCACATCTCCTACCTTTCTTCCAATGCGTTCTGTGGTCCAAACCGAGCCCCAGCTCCCCGCTCCTGTGCTTCAAACACACCAGCCACACAGCCCCAACCAAGGGCCTTTGCCAAACCTGACCTCTTCTCTTCAGAATGTCTTTGCCGGAATTTCAAAGTGACTTTGTCCCTCATTTCCTTCAAACTTTTGGTCAATTGTCACCTTCTCAGTGTGGTGCACCCTGCAAACCAATTTTACAATTAAGACACTGTGCGTCACTTTACCTCCCCTTCACCTGGTTATTTCGTCCTAGTCTTAGGACCATCTAACATAGTATGTCACTTTCTTAATGGATCCTGTGTCATCGTGATCATTTCTCCCCCAACGAGAATGTATGCAAAGGTTTTCATCTGCTTGTTCTCTATTTCGAAGACTTATATCACACAGTCCATGCACAGTAAACATCAAAGGATGAAGGAAAATTATTTTTGTATTACTGTTGAAAATTATTGCATGACATGTAGGGGAGTATGTTCTAGAATTTATTCACTCCTGATGAGGAAATAACAACATCAAAAGAAGGATCTTGACCAGAAAGTAAAGTATGACAGGTGGAGTGGAAGGAGGGAATTGTAGAAAGCAGGACCAGATGCCTCAACACTATCATAGATTAAGACTCACCTTTTAAAACATCTGTACAGGACTCCTATTTGTGTTGCCTGCTACCAGTGGTATCAGAGGTATCAGTAGAATACTGGAAATGCCAAGTATCTAAAATGCCAAGTATAAAAATGCCAAGTATCCAAAAATAATCATGGTCAAACCTCATGATTTAGGGAAAGTGACTCTTCACCCTTTGTTTTACTTTATATATATTTTTTTAGATTTTTATTTATTTATTTGAGGGCAGAGGGAGAGGGAATCTCAAACAGAGCCCCGCTGAGCTCATAGCCCATCCCATGACTCTGAGATCAAGACCTGAGCCAAAATCAAGAGTCCTAGGCTTAACCCACTGCGCTAGCCAGGTGCCCCTGAGCTATCTTTCCCAAAACTGGAACTGAACAACGCTCAGCTGTCTGCCCAGCATAGATATAAGAATGAACACAGCCAAGCTTATTAGGAGGAAAAGAAAAGAGAAATTTAAAAAAAAAATGAGAGAGAGAGAGAGAGAAAGAAGTACAAAAAAGAAACCGTGCAAGATTGAAATCAGTGCTTTACAACTAAAGTTTTACTTTAAATCTACTTAAAACAAGGCTAAATTATTGTTACCTCATGTTTAGGGTATCTAAAGGAAAATAAACTACAACCTAAGGCCCATTTTTTCAAAAAGATTTTATTTATTCATTTGACAGAGAGAGAGATCACAAGCAGGCAGAGAGAGGGGGGAAACAGACTCTCTCTTGAGCAGAGAGCCCGATGCGGGACTCGATCCCAGGACCCTGAGATCATGACCTGAACTGAAGGCAGAGGCTTAACCACTGAGCCACCCAGGCAACCCATCAAAACAATGAACTTTCCAACTGCCTGCTTCCAAACAGCAGGCAGCCCAAGAAACACATCATAGGGATGGATAACTGCTTCTATGATGAAAGCTCCCCGAGGTACAAGTCACATGATACTTGCTTCAGCTGTCCTCCAGGATATAAGAGGCCCACTGCCATCCAGTTCAGATGGATCAAGAACTTCTTACTGGGCCTGCACAATAGGTCCACAGGTGACCTATTGACGTGGAGGAGACTGATGCACTGCACCTGCGTAGATCAACAATTACTTGACCTTTAATCACCCTTTCTAGCCTCCAATCCCATTCACCCATGCTTTCCCTAAAATCCCATAAATGCTCAAGACTCCTTCTCAGAGGAAGGGGAATTTGAGATCTTTCTCCTTTTCCTCTGTTGCTTTCTTTCCTTCCTGCAAAACTCACTCACAGGGTTGGGCTTCGCGATGCCTTAGGCATACATTCTGTCCTTGGCTTGCAAGATCAAGTCCCTCCACCTTCTGTGCCCATTCTGCCAGCCACACATCGTTGCTGTAATTCACTGTTTACTGTGGCCTCCCCGTCCTGCTCCCCAAGCTGTGTCAGGTTGCTAGGGAAACAATAAAGTGCTGGGGCGAAGAAGGGTTTACAATACCCACGCTGCTGGGTGAAGTTGATTTGGTTTATGAGAGGGTGAGATTTACCTCGAGGAATTATTGGGATTGTCTCATGTCGCTAATGGTCTGTAAAAATGCCAAAGGTTCAACCCTCTCTACTTGGAGTTCAAGGGCCTTGAACTGGCTTGGGGGAAAAATCTCCTGGCAGGCATTTCAACTGAAACCTATGAAACTCAACTCAGTTGTTGTCTACTTAGCTGGTATTTGAAATTTCCTGCCACCCAAGTATATTTCTCTTTCTCCTGACTCTCCCCTACCCGCAAAAAAAAAAAAAAAAAGAAAAAAGAAAGAAAGAAAGATCCCTTTGATCTACGCAAGATTATGGAAAAATTACCACAGGACTGACCCCACTGAGCCAGTCAGATTGGCAGCTAGATCTTCTCTCTCACCATGGGGCTAAATGCCAGCCCCCTGGCTCAAATACTTTCAGATCCAGGCTTTGCCTCTTCCTCAGTGTTGTGGCCCAGAGGTGAGTGTGGGAAAAGGCAGGGGAGCCCATCTGATTGTTGCCGTGGCAACTCGCTGTTGAGTGAAATCCCAGTGTAGATGGCTGGGTGACACCCGTAAGTAGCATATTTTACATTCATTTCATGCCATAAGTGACTTACCAAACACCTGATGTGTACGGAAACTGCCATCATGAGGACACTATTTTTGGGTCTGTTGAAAGTTGCTACTGAACCATACTTGATCCATAGACATAAATTTTGTCCTTAATGATCATCTATTTTTAGAAGAGCAGGGGAGTGCCTACATGTATAACTATAACACAATCGTAAAAACTCTCTAACCACTGCATAGGGGAAACAAGGAGAGATGTCATCTGATAAAGTACCGCCAGGGAGTCCAGAGAACCAAGCCTTATGGAACTAATGACAGTTTTGCTACCCCTTGAAAAAAAATGAAAATTTTTTTTGAACAATGGAAAGGGAAGCATTGGGAGAGGGACAGTGAAGAGAAAGTGACCCTTGTTTTCTTATCTATGGGAAAGTGGCTACAACCAAGATCAGTTCACAGAAACTTCAAAAAGGACATGAGGTTGGACCCGAGTGGCATGCTCACTCTGCCCTTGAGTGTTTCCTGCACACCTGGGCCCCACCCAACTCCACCTTCCTGTCCTCTACTTTTCTGAAAGTGGCAAAGCTGTGACCCCCAGCTCTTCCTCAATATACTTTCACTGCTTCCCCCTCACCCCTTCAAGGTCAGATAGTCTACTTTCAGGAAATGACTCATACTAAGGTATACATTACCAGTGTTGACACAGCCCTGACCTCTAAGGAAATCATGCACTTTAACAAGAGACAAGCAGCCTTTATCCCAATAAATGACGTTGGACCTCAGATTGCAGGGTGCTTGAGGGAGTAGAGAATGAAAGTTACTAGGAGGAGTGGCTTCCCCAGAAATATACACCTCACCTGGAAATGGGGTCCACCCCACCTTCTTTATGTGTTTATTTTGGACCTTCCTTCCACTGAAATGCAAGCTCTCTGAGAAGAGTTTAGTCCATCTCATTCACCTCTACATCCAGTGCCTAGAACAGTGCCTGTCCTATAGTGGATACTCAAAACACCCTCGTTAACTGAGGGTTTAGTGAATGTTGTCTGCAACACAGACCTGCTGACTTGAGGAAGATAGGGGGAGGCAAAAAAGCCTGGCACTGGAGAAACATGTACATTGTTGGAAAAAATTTAAAACAGATAAGCCAAAATAAGAAAATTAAAAGCATTCATAGTTTTCTCCCCATTTATTGTTACCATAATATGGTAAACCAATCCAGATTGTTATCTATGTCTATATCATATACATGTGTGTGTGTATATATATACACACTTTAGCCAAAAAACATCACACTGCCTTTAATATTTTATAGCTTGCTTTTTAAAATACAATAAATTGCAAACACCTCACCATGTAAAAACTTATTTTATAGTCTTTTAAGTGACTGTCTAATAGTCTACCACGTAGATGTACCAGCAGTCTCTCTTCGACCCCTTCTCTATTTCTGGACATTAGGTTATTTCCAACTTCTCAGTACTATTTATAAAAACACAGCCAAGAATGTCCTTATTGCCAAATCTTTGTACTTGTTATTTCCTCATACAAGTGAAAATATTACCATCATTAAACATTGACAGTGTATATTCAATGTCCTCTCTGTGCCAGGGTACTTACATTACTTTATATAATCCTCCCCCAAACCCTATTATTCACAGATGAAGAAACTGACTTTGAAGATACTGAGTAATTTGCCTGAGGTTACCATTAGTCATGTCTTTTAGTGTTTTGGATATATGCTGTCTTCTGGAAACACACTTCGGAATGTTTCACGGAATAAGTAGGAACTGTTGCTTCAGGTAAACCCTCTGTTAAGGGAGAGATTACACAATCTCCCTTAGTGAACTATTCCCATGTTTTATTGACCTGTCAACATTTGTTTTCCCTTTATGTTTATCCAAAATCTTAATCGCCCTGTACTACCTGGCCGCAAGATATCTCTTGACGCACCCTCTGATCACACTGCATTCCAGAGAAGACATATGGTCCTGGACTCAGAGTTCTAAAACATAGGCTTGAACCTTGATTTCATCTCCTTTCCTGGATTGGATCCCTAGGCACATCAGTTAACTTACCCAAGCCTTGGTTTCCATAGAAGATGGCAAAGATGATATGGACCTAACTCATCGCCCAGGGTTGGAATGATGGGATGAGAAAATGAAATGTTAAGAGCTTTGCATGCTGAAAAGAGCAATGGCAATGAAAGGTGTTGTTACCATTATCAACACCATCGTCTAATCGTGACCTTTAAGTCGGATACCTTGTTCTTGATTCCGGCCTTTGCCTGAACAACATATCGGTGCTTTCAATAAGTAATCAGAGAGAAAGAAACTTGAAGATAGGAGAAAAAGGAAGATCGAAGAAATAGAGGTCAGGAAGGAATGAACTGTGCTATTCGGGGACACTTGAGGGAATGCCTGGTAAGAAGGAGCAATTGATTAAAATTCGGAACAGGCTGAATGAGACCAGACCACGTTCCAGTGCGTGTATCCGAAGACAGTGCATCGAAGTATCTCTCACAGCGAAACTTAACCAGACCTGTAGATAACTCCAGCCTTTACCAATAATATTACCTTTACGTCTCATTTTCTTAATCTTTAAAATAACGGCGTTAAATTCTATACCTGGACACCTCTAGTCTTGTGGTTGACAATTACCTGAAGTATTTCCTATCAAATTCCTTTGCCCTCAGGACTTTGAAAATTTCTCCTCCTCCTTCCAAGACTCTGAACTTCGAGAACATGAAAATCTCGCCCTGCAGGGATGGAAGAGTAGATTTATAGNTAAAAAAAAAAAAAATAACGGCGTTAAATTCTATACCTGGACACCTCTAGTCTTGTGGTTGACAATTACCTGAAGTATTTCCTATCAAATTCCTTTGCCCTCAGGACTTTGAAAATTTCTCCTCCTCCTTCCAAGACTCTGAACTTCGAGAACATGAAAATCTCGCCCTGCAGGGATGGAAGAGTAGATTTATAGCAAATGGTATCTGCGATTCAAGATGTGGTCCCAAATGCATTTTGTCTTTCCTACGGCCACAATACAGAAAGAAGAGAAGGGTTTACAAGGCGATCCCATTCATATTGCTAGCAAAGTCGAGTGGGCTTGAGAAAATCCACTGTACGGAGAAATTTCATTTTTAATTTCTGCTTGCTGATCAGTCATTCCCAAATGAAAGGGAAAAAAAAGGTTAATCAAATACAGGCCTTNACGGCCACAATACAGAAAGAAGAGAAGGGTTTACAAGACGATCCCATTCATATTGTTAGCAAAGTCGAGTGGGCTTGAGAAAATCCACTGTACGGAGAAAATTCATTTTTAAACTTAATTTGTGCTTGCTGATCAGTCATTCCCAAATGAAAGGGAAAAAAAAGGTTAATCAAATACAGGCCTTGAAACAAAGCAGAAGATTAATGTTAGCTTCTCAGGGAGAATTCTGGGGAGGGCACAAAGAGAAAGGAGAATGGATAACTGATATTAAGCACAACATCTCAGAAAGAAATCTGAATGATTTCTAAAGGGAACAAGGACTCTCTCCCGTGATTTCTTATAGATGCACTTCTCTCCTCCACCCCCCAAGGATGGACGGGAGATGAATGGTTTTCCTTCCTCCCTTATTTAAATCAGAGAGCTGAATGACATCTCACTGCCAAATGATTCTAACGTTATTACTTGGCTTTTAAAATGCAAAATGAGATTTTTCCATGAATGGTTTGAGACTGTAAAAAATGCAAATGACTCTGCCTAATTTACAAAGCCACTGGGGGGAGGGAGAAGCTGAGCCTAGAGGAGTTGGCCCTGAGGCTCATCGCTAATTTTCCCATTCTGCAGGAGGGGAAAAAAAAAAAGACCACGATGCAGTCATCTCTGATTCTTTGCATGGAAAACTGGGACCTATTTTCCTAAAGCCCATCATGTTACATTGGAGAGCTTTGTCTTAAATCGTATCCACATGAAGTTGGGCAATGACTCCTATGAGGAAATTCAATTCCTGGAACCAAATAGATGAAAAAAAAATTTTTTTTACACTGATAGGCAGCTACGTGTCTTATAAGTGGTATTTCGGAAAGAATTTTATTGGAAATGATGGGAACATAATGAAAGTTAATGAAGTGAATTGTCTCAGTTACAGAAGCTGACCTGGGTTTTACGGGGTTACCCTAAAGATTTCTGTTGTGGGAAACTACCCAGGAAGTGACTGAGCCAAGCCGGTCATTATTGGAGGCACGCAGAGGAAAAAGCAGGACTGGTTGTGATGTCTTTTTCTGGGAACACTCTGGAAAGGGGTAGGGAGGGTGCTGGGATCAGGCCAGCCCCACAGGGCCTCAGTTTGCAGGGACAGAGAGAAACAAGTGTTGGAGAGAGGAAGAACAGAGTGGTACCAAGAAAACCAGGAGGAAGGGAGCAAAGCGCAGAAGAAGCTACCAAGACTTGTGGCATCAGTTGTGACAGTCCTGCTATGCCCAGGGTTGGTCCTCGTCAGCCTCCCCAACATGGGGAGTGGACACAGCTCTGAATAAGATAGTTCCCCCTTCAGCCTGCTCTGAAATCCCCACATATTCCCTTAACAACAAACATGCAGACCCCTGTGGAAAAGTGAATCAGCCGTTCTTAGGAATATCAGAATAATTAAGCCTTGATTACTCATTCATGCCTTGGGAAAATTTTATTTACCAGAAGTTATCCCTTTTGCAGGAATTCTGATGAAATAGGTACAGTTGTTTTCATGTTAAAAGTGAAGAGAGGGAGATAGGGAAATGCTTGCAAAAGGTTTCATTCTGAAGGTGTTTAACAACGGTTTATTGAACACCTACTCTCTGCAAAGTCCTGTACTTGAAATAAAGACTTTCAAAGAAGCTTAAAACAACATCCCTGCCCTCAGGTTCTTACAGTCTAGTTTGGGATCTAAGATATGGACTGTAGGAAAGGTAACACTTAACAGAAGGTGGACATAAATGCCAAATGAAACGCAGAGTAGATTCTAAGTGCCACAAGAGGTCAGAAGGGAAAGACCTTTGAGGAGGTTCAGAGGTACCCAGAGAGAGGGTCCCAAGTAGCCTGTTGCAAATGGCACAGACGATGCAAAAGGGGAAGGTGGGAGCAGGGCCAAGAATGGTCTCAGAAGGTAGTTAATAGCAAGAGGCCAAAGACGGAAGACATAGGAAGACAAAGCTTGAAATAGGGAGGAGAGTTCCAAAAAAGGATCGCAGCTGGGAACTCGATTTGCACAAGACCAACCACCACATCTCCAGCAAGACAGTCTGATACAGCAGAACGAGTGAGTTTGCAATCCAAACAACCTTGAATAAGATGACCAACTGTGCCTTGAGGTTTTCATTTGTAAAACTGGGATAAAAATCCCTATCTGATGCATGGTGAGATCTTCACTCAAGTTCGTCCTTTTGCACAGCTGTGGTCACTCTCCTTCCTTACCCCCATATTCTACTTAGTCTAATAACTGCTATTGGCTCTGGTCATTTCTGGTCATTTCTTCTCACAACGACCCCTCCTCCAAGTCTTAGAACAACTTTCTCCCTCCCTCCTACTCAAAATAGTGTTGCTTTTAAGAGGCATTCTCTTCCAGACACTTGGGATTCTCCACCAACTCTGTATTCTTCTTTGTCTCTATGCACAGAACCTAAAGGCCAGATGAAAGGGAGACAACGGTGGAAGAAGAAAACTCCAAGGTGAAAGTCAAATATTTGGCTACAAACCCATCTTAAATGTAGTAAGCACTTTACTGAGGTTTCATGCCCCACACACCGGATTTGTGGGCAAAGAACTAGTCTTTGCTCCCTGAGCGTTTTGGTACTTGCCTTCTTCCTCCTGTCTCTATCCTAACTTTGGCTACTTTGGAAAACATGGGTGTCTATGAACTAAAATGTTTGACCTTAAGGTTATAGAAGATGCATTTAGAACATGCAATAAGGATTTCAGCTCAGGTCATGCTCTCAGGGTCCCACATCGGGCTTCGGGCTCACTGCAGAGTCTGCTTGAGATTCTCTCTCTGTCTGCCCTTCCCCCCACTCACACTCTCTCTCTACATAAATAAATAAGTAAAATCTTAAAAAAAGAGAGAGAGGAGAGAATATGCAATAAAGATGAACTATAACAGGCTTCTCATCATAAAGGCTTAGGAATGTTAAAGTATATCTCAAAAAATCTGTCCCTCATGGAGCTCTGCCTATAGTTTGGTAAAATGCTCTAAGATTTACTAGCAAAACTCTATTCAATTATCCAAACACCTATATATCCCTTTAATTTGGCTAATAGCACACGTTTTCTTCCATTATATTTTTAAATAAAAACAGAATTTAAAATTTAAATAACGTGCCAGAAACGAATGTAAAAAACTTTGAAACAGCAGAAAGATTACTGGATATTCTTTCAGTGGAATATTAGACGTTATTTCATGGACCTTTCCGAGTTGTCTGATTCTATCGGCTCTGTGCCTTTCATTATCTTTGAGCCATTTTATAACTTTAGAAATTGTAGAAAACCGATAGTGTTACAAATGAATATTGTCCACAAAGATGGAAATGAATTGTGTACAGTGGAAATTCAACTGCCTTCTCCTTCGCAGAAGGGGACAGTTTTGAATTTATCAGGAAATTTACTTCAGTATTACTTATTGCCTCTTCATACATCTGTCCTCTGGATTGTCCTTTGAACTGGTTGTAACACCTTACTGGTTTCTTCCATAATTGATGGCTTCAATGAAATCTTTGACATGTGTTCACTTCATATTTCTGTGAGAGTCATAATGTTACCCTTTTGAAAAATTCCATTCAACATTGGAAAAGCACAGTTGACTCTTGAACAACACGGACTTAACCTGTGCAGGTCCACTTATACGTGAAGAATTGTACATTGTTTTGCACAATACAGCACTGTAAACATATATTCTCTTTCTTAATGATTGCCTTGCTAACATTTCCTTTTCTCTAGCTTACTTTACTGAAACAATACAGTATATAATGCATATAAGATATTAAATGTATGTTAAGTGAATGTTTACGTTATTGGTAAGACTTCTGGTCGACATTAGGCTGTTAGTAAAGTTTTGGGGGTGTCGAAAATGACACACAGATCTTCAACTTTTGGCACCTCTAGCCCCTGTGCTGGTCAAGGGTCAGCTGTATAATAATTATCCATCACTAATTCTGTACTTAAGAGAATGAAAAGAAATAGAACAAGATTTACATATTGCATGTAAGTGGGTACATTTACTGATGATAATTCCTATCAAGCCCTCCAAAAGAGTTGTAAAATGTCTCTGAGCTCTGTTTCCATGTAGTGACTTCCCTCAGAGAATCTACTGGTTCAATTTTTTTTTTTCCCAAAGAAATCTCATCTGAGCCATCGTTCTTCCTCCTCTACTGAGAATTGCTTGCTCCACTGCAGCCCCGGGGCTCCCTTCCAGCTCTATTCCAGTCCCATGCTTCCCTCTGGTCATTTCATCGCTTGTTTCTGAGAAGAACATTCTACAGTAGCATTGGAAAAAGAGTTTACAAGAAATAAATTTTTTGAGACATTGCCAGTCTTAACATATATCCTTATTCTACCCTTGTCCCTGTTTTGCTGGTTTTGGCTGGTATAGAATTCAGCTCCCCTTCCACCTTAAATAAATAAATAAACAAATAAATAAATAAATAAATATTTCCTTGGAATTGCAAATATGTTTCTTCATTGTCTTTTTCCCTTTCCATTTTCATCGAGAAGACAATACCATTCTTTTTCTTATTCTATGAATGGTCTATTTTTCCTCCTGGAAACTTTGAGGATTTTTCTTTTTATTCCCAATTTATGGTTATTTCATGATGAAGCTCATTGGTATGAGTCTTTTTCCTTCCATTGTACTATGTCCTTGGTGGATTCTTTCTACCATAAAACTCAATTTCTTGTGTTCTAAGATGTTTACTTTGTTATTTTTTTTTACTTCTTCCCGCCACTGCTTGTATCATTTTAATACTTTTCTCCCTCCTCTCAGCTTGGTTTTGCTTTTTGTTTTTGGGGGGTTTTTTGGGTTTTGGTTTTAGTTTGTTTTGTTTCTTGGGTTCTATTTCTGGAATTTTATTATCTACTAGGTTGATTCACTAAGTTTCTTTTTTTTTTTTTTTTTACATATTTCATTTATTTACTTGACAGAGAGAGACACAGCAAGAGAGAACACAAGCAGGGGAAGCAGGAGAGAGAGAAGCAGGCTCCCCACTGAGCAGGGAGCCCAATTTGGGGCTCGATCCCAGGACCCTGGGATCATGACCTGAGCCAAAGGCAGACAATTAACTACTGAGCCACCCAGGTGCCCCATCTTTTTTTTTTCCCCTCTACTTTCCAGGGTTGTTGGGGGATTCTTGTCTTTTTTTTTTCTCTATCTCCAAGAAGATTTTTCCAACATTATCCTCCAATCTCTGTTCATTTTCCTTCTCTCATATTTTAAACTTCCAAGAATTCTTTCCTGTCTTAAACTGGAATGTTGGCCTTATTCAATGGATACAGTAACTTCTCTTAAATCTTTGAATATTTTAATTAATCTTTGAATATTTTAATTGCACATTTTTAAAGTTTTCTTCTATTCCCTGAATTACCTCTGTTTGCATAAGCAATCTCAACTCAGGTGGTCAGCTGAGCTCTGCCTGCTTCCCTTTCTTCCACTACAGCCTGGAAACTCTCTCTCTAAAGGCAGAAGCTGGAGCAGTCACAGGACTTAGAACATTTGTTTTCTGTCCCTCGGGAATCAATGTCCTTTGATACCTAATGTCCGTTGTTTCAAAAAGTGCTGTTTTGTGTTTTGCGGGCATTGGTGTTTGGTTCTATCAGTTGGGAAGGTAAGTTCAGTCCCTCCTATTCCATTTTAGGAAGAAATAGAAGTTCTGTGTGTGTCCTTATTACTTCTGTAAAAACATCGATTTTTGAGATCTCTTGTTTTAATAGTTTTTTCAAGTTATTTTTCTAGTTTTTCTGGTGTAATATTTATATCTCTTATTCATATTCATCTAACTGTAACAGACTGTGCACAACAAACGGTGTCTCACAACAGTCCTGAGAGTGCGAAACCGCAGCTTTTGAAGTTTCTAGTGTTTTCACCCTAAACCTGATCCTGACTGAGGGTTTGAAATATCTTTTTTATTGTTTGGTAAAGAAAGTAAAGTTTGGTAAAGAAAACATCTATTGTAGTTTTCCTTTTTGTTTGAGTTGTTTGTCTATGTTTTTAAATCAGAACTAATTATGGGGGTGTTTCAGTGGCTCAGTGCTTTAAATGTCTGACTCTTGATTTTGGCTCAGGTCATGATCACGGAGCCCTGAGATCAAGCCCTGCATCAGGCTCCCTGCTCAGGGGAGAGTCTGCTTGAGATTCTCTCTCTCCTTCTCCCTCTGTTCCTCTCCCATACCCCTCCTCTAAAATAAATAGATAGATAGATAGATAGATAGATAGATAGATAGATAGATAGATAAATATTTTTTATAAAACTAATTATTGAACTTCATTAGAGGCCTTTTGGCCATTAACTGAGATGAACATCATTTTCCCTTTGATCTATATTAGAATAGTGTATGATCATAGCATATATCAAGTACTAAACTATCCTTAATTTTCAAAAATGAATTCCACTTGCTGCATTTTATTGTTTTGCTGAATTATGTATTTTTAATATTTAATTTAAGGACTTATTATTCCTATTCTTAAACACGATTAGATGTTAGGTTTCTTTTTTAGTGCTATTTTGTAAGGTCTTGGTACAATGTTACTTTGGCTTTCTAAAAATAATGTGAAAGCTTTGTATGAAGCCTCTGGAACAGTTTCAATAGCAGGGAATTATCTGTTACTTAAAAAGTTGAAACAATTCACCCATGAAGCAATCAAGGCCTAATATTTTAAGCAGTGGCCCACAGGTGTAGGAGTCAGGGAGGTGGAGGGATAGATTTTTAATCATCTTTTCAGATTCTTTTGTGGTGGTTGTTCTGTTTTGTGTCTTTCTGTCTCCTAAGGTTAATTTTGTTACGTAGAAAATTATCCTCTCCCCCAAGTCTCCAAGTATATTTCCACATTGTCTTGCAAGATTCTGCTTCATAATGCTTTAAATGTCTTCAGAATGTGTGGTTATTTCTGATTTCTCATTTATAATTATATACAAAATGGGTGATAATTTTTTGTCTTCTTGATTGAGCCAGGTAGAAGTTAGCATATGGTTAAGATATAATGGGTTCTGAGAAGTAAAAGTGCCTGGATTCAAATCCTTCAAATCTCAATTACCTTGTGTCCTTCGTGTCTTCATGTGTCAGTGAGTGTATCTGTTAGAGGAGAGACTGGGTTATGCCATGGAAACAAAGAGCACCGACATCTCCCCGACTTGCAGTTCTAACATGTTGCATGTTTGCTGCAGGTCAGATTCATCTGACTCTATGTCACATTCTCTCCAGGACGCCAGCTAACTAAGCAGCCTCTTTTTGGAATATTGCCTGACTCTTAGCAGAGAGGGAAAAGAAAAGGGCACAGAGGATCACATGCTGTCTCTTAAAGCTTCTGTTCAGAAGTGATACCCATCGCTTCTGCTCAGATTTCACCGGCCGAAGCATGACATGGCTAAGCCTATATCAATGAAGCAGATAAATTTAATCCTCCCAAGCAGGGACAGCAAATATCTTGAGGGATTATGCAGTCTACAAGAGAAGATGATATTAATAAGTTTATGAGGATAAATCCACATAACTTCCTATGGGCATAGTGCTTAAGTGTAGTAAAGACGTACTAAATTACCTCACTCAACAAACATTACCGAATGCCCACCATATGCTGTGTACTATGCTGGGCATCAGAGATAGAGTGTAAGTGCCTGAATTCTTAGTTGCAAACCCGTTGTAGCCAGTTCAATCAGAAGAACTGAACTACATGTGTGTTTTAGCTGTCTTCCAGAATCTGTGGAGGGTCAGAGAATTGGGTTTGGAGGCTGCTGTTCTGTGAACAATTCCTGGTCACACCACAGACCAACTCCAGGTCCACAGCCCCACAGTGGGAATAAATACAACAGGTTGTCCCAGCGTTGCTGGGTATCAGATACCAGAAGCTTCATCACTGTTGTCCTCCCAACAGCTTAATGCGCTGACTCTGTCCTGGCCAATGACGGAAGCCTCCTGGTAACTGACTCTTCACACAGTACTTCATGATCAGTCTCACACAGGTTGGTATGACTGGGCCAGCCTGAGCAACTCCAGTAGCAAGGGAAGAGATATGAATGAGTTCTGGATTCTTTTGTGACGATGCAGGACTCATAACGAAGAAAACTGGCCAGATTTAAGAAGGTGGTCCAAAAATACTGGATTGCCACAATGTACAGTAAACCTCTAACCACACGGTAGAAGGAAAAAGTCAGGGTGAACTTTACCCTCACGGAGCTTTATAGTGACGTAGAGATACTGCTGTTACTCAAATTTTAATCAAAAAGCTATACACAGTTCTAGGGAGCTTTTGATATTCAGGCCTCGTTTGATAGTCAAACATCCCTGAGAAAATAGAGTTGAAATCTGAAGATAGTGCAAAGTAGGAGCTTGTCGGACGGAAGGTGAGAAAAGAGCCTAAGAGGCAGAGGGAATAATTTGTGCAAGGACCCATCAGGAAAGTGCTGGAAACCCCCTGAGGGGCTAAACAAGAAGTCACTGAGTCCAGTGGGAAGAAATCCCGCGGTGAGACCCACTGGAGAGGAGGCAGGGCTGCGCCTCCCCCTCCCCACCGCCACCTCCCACGGCTCCCCGCAGAGCTCTGTGAATGTCCAGGGGCGCGGCGCATCCCCACACGTTGGTTAAGACTGAGGACCACTATTGGGTGAAACTTCCCCAGGGCTCTCGTCAGGATTTGGAAGCATCAATCTAACCTAGTGTTTCCCTTCAAGTGACTTCTCAAATGTATCGTTAGTAAGGCAGCAAGAGAAAAGGAGGGTTTGGTGACGGAGAGCAGTTATTTTGTAAACACCTACCAATTGCTAAGCACAGTGCAAAGGGGCTTTGTATAAATCACCTCATAGGTTGGTGTATTCACACAAATGAGGAAGCTAATTCCCGGCAAGGTTAAGGAACTTGCTCAAGGACACACAGGTAAGAAGGAATAGGAACAAGCTCCGAACTCATCATGCCTTTGTGGTTGCAAACCCCACGGTCCTTCTTTAACACTTTGTGGCCAACAGCAGGTCGGGGAAACAACGTTCCAGGCCAGGGCATCTTTAAGGGACCGATGAAGGGCCTCGGAGACTACCTTGACCATGGCCTCAGGCTCTCTTCTCCTTCAACCGTGAAGGCGGCCTCAGAAGCGCTCCTTGGACAGGACCCCACATCGCATCGCTACCGGGAGTCTGCGGTCCACAGCTGCGAGCCAGCTACCGCTCTGTTCGCGGATGTTACTGCCCTGATTTAAAAATAGTCCCTCAGAACCTTGCCCCCGGGCCTGTGAGTAACAACATA
Source organism: Ailurus styani (assembly GCA_002007465.1). Lineage (NCBI taxonomy): Eukaryota > Metazoa > Chordata > Mammalia > Carnivora > Ailuridae > Ailurus > Ailurus styani. Next base: position 2,496,658 of record LNAC01000172.1, read on the forward strand.
TGCTTTCTCTGCTCCCCTGGAGAATAGAGAGGACAGGAGGAGTATAAAGAGAGACTTCCTGTCCCTTTGTACTTGTAAAAATGTCAGAGAACTGGAGAAGATTCTCACCATCCTCCATAAAGGAAATCCCACAAGAAGGGCCTTAACGAGGCAGAGTTACCCCCAGGGAAGCACGAATCAATCATTTTTATGTGTGTTTTTTTTTAAAACTGGCAGCCAAAATTGTGTTTTAATGAGCGTGGTAGGAGTGTGGTAGGCAGGGAAGAGANTTTTTTTTTTTTAAACTGGCAGCCAAAATTGTGTTTTAATGAGCGTGGTAGGAGTGTGGTAGGCAGGGAAGAGAGAATCATGGAAATCAGGGAAGAGAAATGCACTCCGTGGGGTACCTGGAAGAAGAAATAGGAGGTGGGGTCCTGCCAGTCAGCCTGTCTGGGTCTGCCTGGCTGAGGGGTATGGGGGTTTGTCAGAGGCCCTGAGATGCTGCCTTATTCACATACCTGGTAGACCTGCCTCTTTTCTATCCCCTTCCCCAATTTCAGCCATTACCCTCACCTGCCAGGGCCCGGAACAAATTCAAGGTGTCCCCCAAGCATCCAACTCAGGAAGAGTGACCCAGTTCTTTGTACCCTGAGACAGCCTAGCATCTGGGAATTACAGTGTTAGGTGACACTGCTTCTTTGTCATTTGCTCTAGACATGTGTCAAATGCCCACTTTGTGCCAAGACAGCCCAGATCTAAAGGTATGGTGGCAAAACCAACCACACAAACTCTACTTTGGATCTAAATCCTAAAGCAGAATTATGCTGACCCATGACTTGTCAAAAAGGCACTGGAATTGAATCTGAAATGAAATTTCAGAGAGTTGGTAGAGGAAAACTTGAGGTTAAGTAGGAACCAAAAGCATCGATTGTCTCAGTCAATAGCGATGGGGAAAAACAAACAAACAAAAAAACCTCATTCAGTTATGCCCATGGGAATCGTGCTTGTTTCTCTGCTCGCTTCAAAGCCCAGTCAACTTGTAAAATCTCAGTAGCCTCTTTATTTATATGGTAACAAAAGAAAGAGCAAGAAGAAAGTTATCTATTTGCTTTCACTGAGAAGGTGCTACAGGTGTGTATTGGGCCTTTCTCTCTTCCTTCCTTCCTTCCTTCCTTCCTTCCTTCCTTCCTTCCTTCCTTCCTTCCTTCCTTTCCTTCTCCCCTTCTCCCTTTCTTTCTTTCTTTATTTCTGGAGAACAAGTTTTTTGTTGTTGTTGTTGTTGTTTTTAACCAGGTGCTGGGGACAGGGGAAGGGCCTAGGTTCTGAATGAGCATTTTTCTANCCCCTTCTCTCTTTCTTTCTTTCTTTATTTCTGGAGAACAAGTTTTTTGTTGTTGTTTGTTGTTTTTGTTTTTAACCAGGTGCTGGGGACAGGGGAAGGGCCTAGGTTCTGAATGAGCATTTTTCTATAACAAGACTTGTATGCCAATGCACCACGTATGGATTATACTACAGTGCTCACAGAAAGAACAGAAAGTGAGGACTAAGCTGATGCTAAGAAAACAAGCTGAATTATTTAGCGGACTTAATCACGCGGCTGCCTCTGCTTGCCCTTAAGAGCTCATTTGCCAGCCTCTCGTGGGAGAAGAAAAGTAACATTGAGGTTAAACAAATCTCACCAACATGAATCAAACTCAACATTCCTCATTAGTGGGCCCCATCTTTAGCGGCTTAGTGGAAACCATGACTGGGGCCCCTTCGTCCTCCTCCTCCACCTTCCCCACTGCCAAGGTGAAGACCTTCCTGTCCAGCGACTATAAGCTGCAGACTTACACAAAGGTAGTAGATATGTGTTGTTTTGTTCAATCTCTCAGCATTTTTCTTTTTTCTTTTTTTTTTTAAGATTTTATTTATTTATTTGACACAGAGAGAGAGAGANTATGTGTTGTTTTGTTCAATTTCTCAGCATTTTTCTTTTTTCTTTTTTTTTTAAGATTTTATTTATTTATTTGACACAGAGAGAGAGAGAGATCACAAGCAGGNAGGACTCTGAGATCATGACCTGAGCTGAAGGCAGAGGCTTTAACCCACTGAGCCACCCAGGCGCCCTCTCAGCATTTTTCAACACCTTTCTTGTGATTGGGAAAATCCTCACTGGAGACACCAGACCTTCTTTCAAAGACGAGGGCCTGGCATATGACTTAGCTATTGCCATCAGAACCACCTGCTTCAGATTTGCTTTAGAACCCAGTGGCCTATAGGAACAGGTAATATGCAGATTTCATTTTGGTGAGGATAGTGGCGTCCAGGTCTAGTTTCCCAAGGCAACAACAATGGGGGAGTCCAGCAGTAGCTTCCAGTATCCCCGCCCTGAGAGAGGGGCCATTCCTGTGGCCCCCCAGCCCAGATCTTCTGCCCAATATTAGGCATCTCTGACTATGTAGCCTCTAAGCCCAATTTTCTAGCCCTAATGGAGATTTGGTAGGCTATCCATTCTCCAATAAGTTCTTTTCCAGCCTAAATTGGTCCCACGTGGATTGTGTTACCTGCACTCAAGAATCCTAACTTGTACAACACCTTGTATCTCATTCAATCCCCAGAACAACCATGTAGGTCAACATCATTTCACAGATGGGAACACGGAGAATATGAGCAGTTCACTAAGCCTAATAAATGGGAAAGCTGAGGTAGCATATCTCTTTTTCCAGTTCCATGGCCTTTCAACCATATTCCACTACTTATCTCCCAGTGAACTTAGAACTGGAATTTCTTTGATTTGTGTGCCTCCAGCCTTCTATCCTTAACTTGTAAATCATTCTTTTTCATTGCTTTAGCTACTTCAATCTTATTGCTTAGTGTGACCTTCCAGCTGCTGGGATCCTATGGAATGCTTACGTTATATCATGACTAGCTTTTCTCCCCCCTTTTCTTATCATGTTTATACAACCAAAGTCTGATGGAAATGGAAACACTACTAACTTTCAGTATGTACCTCTCAAAATCACCGTGCAGCCTGTACGAAGCTGTGGAAAGAAGGAGGAGATTATGGTTGACAGGGACCTCCTCTCCATCTTGCCTGCAGGTGAGGTCCTTAGAGCATCCATTCTCCTATAGTGCTGGTGGCTTGCTGTCATCTCCCCCACGCCTTCGTCCACACATGCAAGCAGCCTACCTGAGTCACTCAAGCCTTCTCTCCTCTGAAGAAGTTCAAACACTTGTCATCTCAAAACTTTTGCTCAGTCTGCCTCCTTTAAGCCTCTCTTCTGGTCAGCCATGGGGTAATCAGTCTCACAGCAGATGAGCACCAAGGCCGTGGTAGAGCCACAGACAAGACCTGCTCATCTGAGCATTGCAAGAGGAGTTGACAACAGTTGCCAATTGCCTGACATGAGGCCTGTGTTCTGGTCATAGTGGTACCAGGCACAGGCATTGGAATCCCCACCCTTGCAGAAAATGGGGCTGTTTATCACGGTGTGGGTGCACAGGACTTTGTCTCTCCTACCTTCATCTATCATCCTTCTTCCCTCCCAATTCTTGGGAAATTTGGGGATGGGTGCTCCTCAAAGTCTGACTCTCTCTCAGGGTCCTTTGTCTCTGGAATCTTCACTACTAGTGAGCACAAGGCAGGTGCTGGAAATAAGACCAACTGGGGACGGCAGCAGAGAACGATGTAGTATTCTAAATCTCTGTCTGTCACTCAGATGTTATGGACTGAATATCTGTGTCCCTCAAAATTTATATCTTGAAGCCATAACCCCCCCCCCGTGTGATTGTACTTAGAGGTGCAATCTTTGCAAGATAATTAGGTTTAGATGAGGTCAAGAGGTTGTGACATTATGATGAGATAAATGTCCCATAGGAAGAGGTAGAGAGACCAGAGCACCCCTTCCCACTCTCTCTCTCTCTCTCTGCCCCATGACGACAGAGCAAGAAGCCAGGAAGAGGGCCCTCACCAGGAGCTGAATCTGCCCGCACCTTAACCTTGGACTTCTCAGCCTCCAGAACTGTAAGAAATAAATGTCTGTTGTTTAAGTCTATCAGTCTGTGGTATTTGTCATACACTGCAGCCCAAGCGAAGACAGCTGTCATCCCATCATCACTATTACTGATTCGTTCTTCATAGCATCTATAAAAAGAGGGGTAGAAAATAAACAGATCACATTTCCCAAGTGCCCACTCTGTGTCATGCTCTGCACCAATGATTAAGTTCTTTACTTAATTTTTACAACAGTCCTACAATATCATCTCTTTTGTTTTGGTTTCATAAATAAGAAAACTGAGCCAATGAGAGAATAGACAACCGGAGTTACATAGGTAGTATCTAACAGAAGTTTGACTTGAGGCCAGAATTTTGGATCCCTATGTTTCTACCACAGCAAAATGAAATTTGAGAACAAGTTTTGCTTTCTCAAAGGTTCATAGCAAAACAAAATGTAGATAAATAAAGACTGTGTCTTTCAAAGTCTAGGGTCCAAGTGTTTGTTTTTGCCTTGGGAATTTAGAGAAATGTAGATGCTAGGTGTTTTTTCCTTAAACTAGTTTCTTTCATTTAATCACTTGTGAATAGTACTTCCTTAGCTGACAAACCTAGAGATTCAGGCACAGCCATGTCTCATGCATTTTAATATATCTTACAGTGACACCACCCGCAAAACGCAACAGGAAAGTGACATTCAGCCCCGGATGGCCTTACGATGTGGAACAAAATGGAGGAAGCATCATCCTCACATTGTCAGGCCATAGTCTTTGAGGCAAATTTTAAATGGACTATAAATGAAAAGCCTGCCACCAGAAAACACAGGGAATTCCAGAGTTTTGCCCCCCAAATTTCCTGTTACCTCTATTTGCCTACACCAGGGGTTTTAACAACCACCACCACCAAATTATTATGCATTGGATCAATTTCAAAAATCTGGGAAGCAAATAGAGGAGGAAGTCTTCCTTACTCTTTTGCTTTCAGTTGAGCATGTTTTTCCAAGATCTCATGATTCCAAGAATATGGAAGACAGTTCTGCTAACTAAACAAACAAACAAACAAAAACATGAATGCTAGTTCACTCCAGATCTAGAGAGGAAACAAAGAAATGTATTACTCCTGGGATGAAATTCAAGCAGGCAGATAGAGACTAAGAGAAAAGCAAGCCGACATGAGGATCAGAATGTTGTTGTGTTTTCCCCCCTTCATCAGTGGCACCTTTCTCCCCAGTGTTCTTACTTGTGACAGATACCCAGCAAATTAAAGTGAAACCTTGTTTGCCACCTCACCTGGAAATTAGGGGGAAATACCATACCCATTAGCTGGGTTAGAAGTCAGCTGATGGGCAAATATACGTGTTCTAAGTTCTCAGTGCCATGCCAGGTGCTGCCAAAAATAGAAAGGTTTAAAAATGAGGCATTATACTGAAAGAGGTGATATGCTTGTATGGACAAAAATGATCACAAATGAAACAAAAGTGAGCAAAATAAAATGACATTAAATCAGTATGCTTTATAGCATGCAATGAAAGAGCTGGAGGGACTCGAAGGGGAGGGGAATGGATCTGAAGTCTGCTGGTAGGCAGAACCAGGCTCATTAACTTCCTTAGCCTCAACCTATCCTTCCCCAAGGCCAGCTCCACGCCCGGAGGCTTCCCTGCCAGGCCAGTTGGCACCTTGCTTTGCTATTAACCTAAAAGCCTTCAGAAACTCATTCCTTACTAGCTTCCAGTTCAAATAAACAGAAATGTATTCATAAACTACCACGTGCAAAGTACTTCCTGTGTTTTGAGGACACAGCCATCACTGAGAAACCAGTATTCTTCAACGACACTACCCTTCAGTCTTTGGATGTGGGCTGTTGCAGAAAGGAGGCATGTGGCCTTGGGCAAGGCAACTAGTTTGAGCCAAGGCAAATATTACAAAGGGCTGACAGTGGAGGGTATCTTCCCACAGGACTCTCAGCAGGTGGAGGAATGAAGCTCTTCAGTACTGAAAGGAAATCTGGGCAATGACTGCAGCCTACATTAGTCTTCCCTTCATCCGGCTTGGATCTATTACTTTAAGTTCTGGAAGCATCTCCTCTAGTATTCTGGGGTCAGTTTGGGGGGGGGGGAGGAGATTCTCCCAAGGGAAACTTAGAAAGGAAGATTAGCCCTGGGCATTGCAGCTGGTTTCAGGGTAACTGCTTGCACCATTATCTCCTCCTTCTTCAACCATTGTAGATGCTCCCCACTCTTGTCTAGTATTTGGAGTCTTGGTGGCTCACCTCGTGTCATTACTCACTGCCAACTGAGCAACAAAGAATCCAGCTCCAAAATTTCATCTTAGCCCCTGGTTTCTCAAACCACTTCTGGCACCAGTTGTCATGGACCGAGTTCCCAGGAAGCAGACTCTGAGCCAGAGAGAAGCATGCAGAAACTGTATTGCAGATAGCTCTTGAGATTAATACCTATGGGAGGAAAGGGAAAGCTTATAAGGCAGTCTTGACAAAGCCTCAGTCGACTCCTTGCATAGCTCTGAATCTGTGATGACCTATAGAGTTGGGCAGTATTGGGGCACAGGGCGAGTCACTGCATCCCCATTAACTAGTCATTGGATACAGGCTGACTCAGGAAAGGGGTCTTCAATTTGGATAAGATGACCCTTTTAAAATAATTATGAAGAGGATTGACAGCTGAAGGTTCTTTGGACCGTGCTCCCTGCAGCCAGGGAAAGAGAGTCCTTTGCTCTGGAGGGACCAAGGTAACACACTGCAGCATCCATCACAGTTGCTGTCTTTGTTGTATAAGATGATGGGATGACTGCAGCGCGTGGGTGGCTCAGTCAGTTAAGCAGCCGGCTCATGGTTTCAGTTCAGATCACGATCTCCGGGTTGTAGGCCTGAGCCCAGCTTCAGGCTCCTTGCTCAGCTGGGAGTCTGCTTGAGATTCCCTCTCCCTCTTCCCCTGCCCCCACTCCTTCAGTCTCCCTCTCTCTCTCTCAAATAAATAAATAAAATCTTTAAGGAAAAAGAAAGAAGAAAGAAGATGGGATAACTAACACAGGCTAAGAGGCATTACAGAACCAACTGGCTCACACTGGAAGGACATGTGCCCAGAAAAGGACTCTTCAGTTCCAAAAAATTATGTGGACTAAATCAAGGGTAGGCTTCTGAGTCAGGAAGATTTCAAGATAAGTTGTGGGAAAGATACTATGTGGAGATGCAAGACACAACCATTTTGGCCTTTTCTTCTACTAAGTGATTGGGAAAGTCAATTTACTTCTCTGCCCCTCAGTTTCACCATCTGAAAATGAAGGAGTTACCTAGAAGGTAACACAGGAGAAAATCTGGATGACCTGGGGTATGGGAATGACTTTTTAGCACAACACGAAAGGCACGATCCACAAAAGAAATCATCGATGAGCTGGACCTCATTAAAATTAAAAGCTTTTGCTCTATGAAAGACAATATCAAGAGAATGAGAAGACAAACCACAGACTTGGAGAAAATGTTTGCAAAAAATACATCTGATAAAGGACCACTATTCAAAAAATACAAAGACTTCTTAAAACTGACCAATAAGTAAACAAACAATCCAATTAAAAAGTAGGCCAAAGATCCTCACAGACACCTCACCAAAGAAAATATAAAATAAATCAGATACAAAAAAAAAGCTTATGAAAGGGTGCACCCCATCAGTCACTGGGGAAAAATGCAAATTAAATTTAAAAATTTAATTTAAAAAATTAAAAATACAAGTCAAAACAACAATGAGATTGCACACCTCCTAGAATGGTACAAATTCAGAACACTGACACCACCACCTGCTGGCTTGGAGAATATGGAGTAACAGGAACTCTCATTCATTGCTGGTGGAAATGCACAATGGTACAGCCACTTTGGAAAACAGTTTGGCGGTTTCTAATAAAACTAAACATCCTCCTGCCATAAGATCCAGGAATTATGCTCCTTGTTATTTTATCAAGATGAAACCAAATAAGAACAGGAATTACATTTGGGGCAGAGAAAGAGATAGTTGCAAGAGAAGGAAAAAAACTGGAGCCTTGAGAATGAACAGGCTGAGCAGGGGTAGAGTACAAGGAGACCCAAATGAGGCTGCAGAGGCAGACAGAAGCTAGATCATGCAGGATCTCCAAGATGACAAAAAGGACTTTAGACTTTAGTTCAAGAGCAGTGGACGACATAGGAGGGTTTTAAGAAGAGTGAAAGGTGATTGCAGCTGCATGAAAAATCTAAGGTATTTTTAAAACTTTGTGATTACAGTAGTAACTCAGCACTGGAATAGATTATCAACAGAGCTTAGGGGAGCATTCTCCCTAAATAGGTTGAGTTGACTCTTGAGGAAGATAAGTAACTTCACATGGGAAAGTTGCAGAAGAGTACCGCAGGAGTTTGCAAGTTAGGTCAGGGTGGGGGAGTTGAGCAAAGCACAGATATCAGGCTCTGAGATAGGAGTCTTGAAGTAGGAAAAGAAGAGTAGACATTTTGCTTCTTTTGTCACAAGCTGAAAGTCTATTTTGAAGGGATTGAAGAATATTTTCTTTTTGCATCTTACGCCCAGTAATGTGCAGGATGATAGGACAATATTTCAAAAGCAAAGGAATGATTATGACAGCCAGAAAAACCACTCCCTCCAACTTCTGCAAAGGCTTTTGTAGAAACTTCTCCATCCACATCAGTGGATGATTATTTTCCTGGAGCACCACCTGTCTATAGTAGGTGGGAAACTTGTGAGGAAGAGGGATTGGAAAGATGATCTTAATTTTCAACAAATTCTTCTAGGACTTTTTCCTTTTCCTACTAAGTCGTCCCCATCTCAGACTGAACTCTGTGTGACTCCTTTTGTTTTATTACACAATTTCTTCTACTTAAGGATAAATGGTTAACAATGCTGGAGTGGGGAAGCTTGTAAAATCCATCATAACAATGGTTAATGGTGATAATTTCTAAATACAATCCCAATTGTGCTTAGTAATGATATTAACATCTATTGAGCACATACTAAGTGCCATGCTACTATAAATTTTATGTTTTATACATGTAATTTCTAGAAAAGTATCAGTGAAAATGCTTATTAAATAAATGATTGAACAATAATTGGTAGTCATCACTAGGTAATCAGAATCTGACAATGGAACCTATGTGAATGGAGTCGAGAACAGAAATTAGAGAAAAAGCTGAGAATCAATTGAATGGTAAAGAAATCGAAATATATGGGTAAACACTAACATTCAGGGTGTTGGTTGTTCTATCAACCTGGGTCCTTGAGCAAAGACCCTCTGTTGACCTATAGATGAGCAGGAAACAAACCTTTATAGCTGTAACTCACTGAGAGTTTAGAGACGCTTGTTATTGCAGAATAAATCTAGAGTATAGTTTCAGTTCCCACCAGGACCTCAATAAATATTTTATTTCATTGTCTTGAATCAGACACGCAAAATTAAAACATTTGTAATCTTTGGTTCATGAAACAGTGTCAGTAATCATCCACACAGGTCACTCTTTCATTTTATTTCTTCTCTTGAATTTGATTATTTGGAATATTTTTCTAATGAACATCCATGATCATTTCATCGAGGTGAAGAATTAGAATATTGTCAATACTTTCATTTCTAAATGCTCTTTCCTTACCCCATTCTCCTACCTCCTGGCACTGAGATAACCTCCACCCTGATTTTTATGTTTCTAGATTTCTTACTTAAAAAAATTGGTTTTATCATACATTTATGTCTAAGCAATATATTGCTTTGGCTTTTAAACTTTATAAAAAATATATCACACTGTATATATTCTCCTGGAACTTAGTTTTTCAATCTAATTTATCTTTATTCCTAGGCATAACAGTAATTCTTTAATTTTCTCTGCTGTAACTGCATTATCCATTTTCCTGTTGATAGACATTTGAATTGCCTCCAGTTTTTTTGGGTTTTTTTACTATTGTGAAATATTCTGCTATAAACATTCCTATGCATGTCTATTAGCATGCATCTGTAAGAATGATGAGAGAAATAAAAATGAAGATACAATAAGATATTATAAGATATAAAATTATTTGAAATGTCAAAAATTTAGAACTCTATCAAGATCAAGCATTGGAGTGATGAGCATCAATAGGAACTTATAGCTAGAAAGAGGATAAGTACAAACATCATTTAAAATAACTTGGCATTATTGTTAAAGCTGAATATTGGCACACCCTATAACAAATCTCAATAAATGTTCAATGAATATGTTAATGAGCAAATAATCACTCAGAGAATTAGTTAAGGTATTTTCTATCTCTTTCATTTTTGTCTCTTACCAGTATCCTAGTGACTTTTCCATATTTATGGATTTTGACTATTGGCCCACCATTTTCCTCTCTGCCTTATGCTCCACTGCCACTTAGGTTTGCATTGAGCCCCAAGTGGATGATTCAACCAACATGCTAGATGTCTCCTTATATAACATCTGCTATGAAGATTAAATAAGCTAATAAATCCAAAGTGCTTAGAACAATGTCTAGCACAAAGTAATAAATGAATGTTTATTATTATTGTATTTCCTTCAGTGCTCTTATAGAAAAATATGGCTGTGGTCTGATACATAATTCAGATATTCTTGGTTCCTTGGTCAAATATTACAGTTGTATACTCATTCCCATTGCATTTTGATTGGGGGCCCAGATATTTGTTTTCCTAACATACTTAATCAAATCTTTCCCTTGGTAGTTCCCCAGAGTTAAAGATGAAACTTAAGTGAGTCTTGGGTCTGCTTAAATCCCTTATTATTCAAAGGAGTCACATAACCCTTTCCCTTATTTTGGAAAGATAACTCCATTCTGATGTTGCCTCCTTATGATGCTACAACACCTAATGAAGATCTAGACTGTACCGCCTTGGAGCTGTGCCTGTGTCCCCTTTAGTGAGCCTCATCTCCCTTTAGAGTTCTGACTTCATAAATTGCCCAGGTATATCAGTTATTTCTCCTTCTTCCCCTTCAATCACACTGCCACTTTGAAACTTACTGACCAATGCTCAGGATAGCTCTTCCTGATCTCTTCCTTTACCCTCGCAAACTATTCAAAATTTCTTTACCACTTTGTATAGCTGTCCCAGTCATCAAAGGCAGGTTCCTCTATTGAATTTATCATCAACTCCCTTTCTATAGCTTTTAGAGAACTGTTAGAAACTGCCCTTTTGCATCAAGGTCAAACATGCATTAAGCATTGCTATTCTGGGATTTAACGTGTGTGCTATTGGCCCTGGGGTTTACCAACTAGAGTTTCCACTAATCCAGGAAGGATCTGGAAAGCATATCTGAGATTTAGATGAAGTTGTTACCATACTAATCATGTGAACCATCAAGCACAGTCTTTTATTTTTATCTCCACCAGGCAGAGGTTATCAAAAGAAGTCAATGTCCAGGGTCCATGAGAGGATTGTGTCTTGGGAAGATCAGATATATTGTTTACAGGCTTCTAGAGAAGGGCTTGGAATGGAATACTGGGTGTCTCATAACCATCCCTGGAGACAGTTTTCTCACTCAGGAACTATAGTCTGAACTGGTCTGGGTCAAGAAAAGAATAGAGAAGAGAGGTAGGTGTGTAAGGAGAGTGGAGACCAGAACTGGGTAATAAGGGTTGGAAAGGGGTCACACACTAGATCATGAATGCCTTAGAATCATTGAATTTCAAAACTGAAAGTGACCTTAGGAGTCTGTCTAATTTAACCAGCTCATTTTGCAGGTAGGAAAACTTACACTGTAGAGGTGAATGGATTTGTCCAAGGTCATAGAGCTGTTACTTGGATCGAAAATCCTTTTTACACAAAGGTAAGGGTTTTTTTACTTTATTATAAATAGAGGCTATAGAGGAAATACCTAAATAACTAAAAATAAAAGGGAAGGGAAAAAAACCTTTTCCTTTAAATAAACTATCATAACATGCAGAAATGCTTGCCATATTGAGGGTTAAAAATAATGTGAAAATGTACTATAATAAAATTTTAATAAAATAAAGTTAATCAAGAGTCACTGTTCCTGTGGGCAAAATTCCTTCATCATTCTACCTTGGCTTTTAACTATTAATGGCAGTTTTCTCTGATGCAAGGAATTATAAATATTTTCCTTCTGTTCTTCTGTAATTCCATTATAATCACATATTTCTTTCACAATGATTAAAAAATACATTTTACCTATTTGCTTTAGAGCTATTTGTCCCCATTAAATTGTCCAGAAGGAAACATTAGATTGGATAGTCTAACAACTCCTTTTATGATATGAGGAACTTGGCAAATTTCTTTTGGTTGCTATTCTTAACAGAGTACCATCTCAACATTCTGTTTCACAAAAATTCTCAGATATCTTCTTCACTTTCCAATTTTCAAAGCATTAATAAATACACAGTAATCTAGAAACGAACACAAATTTCTATGGGGGGAAGAAATCTTTTACATGTGGATCATGTTAAAAGCACAAAACTAGGAGGATTCTGGGAAGATGGTGAAATAGGAAACACCAGGAATCTATCTCCCCACCTAGACGACAATTGCAGAATCTGTCTGATGTAACTATTTTGGAACTCTGGAATCTACTGAAGGCTTGCAACTTCCAGGGGAAGGCTTATAAAGTTATATTATGGTTAATTTCACTCAATTTCAGCTCTTACCCCAAGAGGAGCCAACAATCTCACATCCCCAGCTGTGCACATGTTCCTGGAGAAGCTGGCACACACCCTGTGGGAGCCAGGGTAGACAAAAAGGACTCTATCCTCCAGGTATCAGGGATCTGTGTCCTAATCAGCGATTGCTGCTTCTCATCACAGAGATTCAAAAAGATAGGCAAAAATTGTTGTTGTATCTCCTGTATTATTGCAAGCTCCTACCCTTCAGCTCAATTGACTTCCAGGGGACCTAAAGGGTGCCTTTTTTACCTCCTTCTTCATTTTTTAATTTTCCCCTTTTTCAGAGTAAAGACTAGGACATTCAAAAGTAACTGCATAGGTAAGGAAAATTACAAAGTGACCACACATGCCCAAGGAAAGGCACAGGCTAAGAAAAGACCTAAGTTTACATCTCAGGCTAAAACACAATAAATAAAAACCGTAACAAAAAACATCAAATTCTGAGGAAGAATCTGACTTCCAGAATTACCACATTATTAGTTTCAAATGTCCAGTGTCAAATAAAAAATTATAATGCATACAAAGAAAGAGGAAAGGATAATTCATTCAAAGAAAAAAAAATCAACAGAAACTGTCTTTGAAAAAGACGTGATAACAAATCTACTGGACAAAGACTTTAAAACAACTGTCAAAAAGATGCTCAAAAAACTAAATAAAGATGTGGAGAACATCAATAAAATAATAGATGAACAAAATGGAAATATCAATAAAGAGATTAAAAAAGAAACCAAAAAGAAATTCTGGAGCAAAAAAGTATAATTACTGAAATGCAAAAAATTACTAGAGAGATCCAAAAACAGATTTGAAAAGACAGAAAAAAGAATTAGTGAATTTGAAGATACAGCAATGGCAATTATTGAGTTGAGGGAACAGAAAGAAATAGGATTGAAGAAAAGAAAGCACCGTCCCAAGGACTTGGGGACACCATCAAACAGATCAACGTATGCACTGTGAGAGTTCCAGAAGGAGAAGAGTAACAAAAAAGGGCAGAGGGACTATTTGAAGAAATATTGGTGGAAAACTTCCCAAGTCTGGTGAAAGACATGAATATAAACATCCAAGAAGCCCAAACAAATCCAAGGAAGATGAACTCAGAGACACATACTGAGACACATTATAATCAAACTTTCGAAGGCTGATTTCTCATCAGAAACTTTGGAGGACAGAAAGTATTGGGCCAATATATTCAAAGGGCTGAAAGAAAAAACTGTCAACCAAGACTTTTAATTAGCAAAACTGTCCTTCAAAGCAGTGAGGGAGAAATTAAGACATTCCCAAATAAACAAAAGTTGAGAGGAAGCTTGCTACTATTAGACCTGTCCTGTAAGAAATGCTCAAGGAACACTTGCAGAGTGAAATAAAAGAATACTAGACAGTGACTTGAAGCTGCATGAAGAAATCAGGATCTAAATTAAGATAAATGCATCAGCAATTATAAAAGCTAGTAACATTGAAACAATGGCTTGTAACTCTACTTTTTGTTTTCTACATGACTTGACACTAATATATTTTCTAAAAATAACAATTGCTGGTCTAAAAGCTAGTACCATTGTAACTTTAGTTTGTGACTCCACATTTTGTTTTCTACATAATTTGAGAGACTAATGCATTTAAAAGAATTATTAATTTATATTTTGGTTACGCAATGTATAAAAATGTTATTTTGTGACAACGACAACCAAAAAAGATGGGAACAGAGTTCTTATAAAGGAGGAGAATTTTTGTATGTTATTCAAGTTTTTTTTTTTTTTAAAGATTTTATTTATTTATTTGACACACAGAGAGAGATTACAAGTAAGCAGAGAGGCAGGCGGAGAGAGAGGAGGAAGCAGGCTCCCCGCCGAGCAGGGAGCCCGATGCGGGCCTCGATCCCAGGACCCTGAGATCATGACCTGAGCCGAAGGCAGAGGCTTTAACCCACTGAGCCACCCAGACACCCTGTTATTCAAGTTAAGTCAGTAGAAGTTCATGTTATATATGTAATACATATTCACATTATAACTGTGAATCTTTATGGTAACCATAAAGAAAACAGCTACAGAATATACACAAAAGAAACAGGAAACAAATTTAAACACATCACTACCAAAAATCAATTAAATTAGTCAAGAAATGCAGGATATAAGGGATAAAAAGCTATAAGGCATATAGAAAACAAATTGCAACATTACAGAAGGGGATATAGCTCAGGGATAGAGTATTTGACTGCAAAATGACAGAAGGAAGTCCCTCCTTATTAGTAATTACCTAAAATGTAAATGGATTAAACTCTTCAATTGGAAAAATGGATTTAGAAAACAAAATATGATCCAACCATATGCTGCTACAAGAGACTCACTTTAGATCTAAAAAAACAAATACATTGAAATTGAAATGATAGGGAAAGATTCCACACAAATAGTAACCAAAAAAGAATAGAGGTGGCTACACTAATATCAGGCAAAATAGATTTCAAATGAAAAAAGATTACAAACAAAAGGAAAAGATGATGAATTAATAAAAGGTTAAATATAGCAAGATAAAAGTTATAAACATCTATGCCCCTAATAACAGACCATCAAAATATATGAAGCAAAAACTAATAGAATTTGAAAGAAGAAATAGACAATTCTACAAAAGTAGTTAGAGATTTCGATACCCCACTCTCAAGAATGAGTGGAACAACCAGACAGGAGGCAATTAAGGTAAGAGGCTTAACACAACAAACTAGCTAGATCCAAGAGACGTACAGAACACACTACCCAACAACTACAGCATACGCATTCTGCTTAAGTGCACATGGGTCATTTCACAGGACAGACCATAAGTTAGATGACAAGTCATCTAAGTAAATTTTAAAAAATAGGTATCATACAAAGTATTTTCTCCAATCACAAAAAGTTGAAGTTAGAAATCAGTAACAGAAGTAAAACTGGAAAATTCACAAACTTGAGGAAATTAAACAGCATACCCTTAACCAACCAATGGATCAAAAAAGAAATCACAAGGAAAATTGGAAAATAGTTCACAATGAATGCAAATGAAAACAACACATCAAGACCTATGAGACAGGAGAAAGTGGTACTAAGGAGAAATTTTATAGCTATAAATGTGTATATTAAAAAACAAGAAGGATTTCAAATTACAATCTATCTTAACAGTTCAAGGAAGTAGAAAAAGAACAACCTAAACCCATACGTAGCAAAAGGAAGGAACTAATAAATCAGAGATTAACGATAAACCATAGAGCCCAGAAATAAACCCTGTCCTACGTGGTCAATGAAGCACTGCATATTGCATATACGTTGGAAACAAATACCTCCAGACTTCTTGTTAGGAGAGGTAACAAATGTTTATTTATGGTTAAAGCAACTGTTAGTTGGGATTTCTGTTACTTGTAGCCCAAAGCACTCCTAACAAATGCCACTGGCCAGTACCAGTAATAGGACTAGTAATAGTAGCACACTGGGTTTGAATGCAGATCTGTCTGGCTCCAAAGTCCTACCCTTTCAGTTATAATGAGATATCTTCCTCCTTCCCTAAATAATGAATGAATGATTAATTGCCCTTAAATACTTTTAAGTTTTTGAGAGAAAGAAACTTGTTTTTGAAGGAATACCACCTTGTTTCTGTAAGACCACTCAGTTAGTCCAGACAATTTAAATTTTACTCTGGTCTTTCCAAATATTGATCATGGTATCTCATTTTGAACTATTTGCAAAGTTGATTAATGCCATTTTCATTTTTCCCTACTTATTAATAATGGTAGAGAATAGAATTACCTCCACGTCAATGCCGAAGAATTACCATTTGTTTGTGAACGTCCATTCTCCCCATCCTTTCCTCCTAGCACTGAGTCACCAACGATGCTCCCTCGGAGCTGGCTGAGCCCTTGGTTCACCATAACGGTGGTTCCTACCACTCAGCCGGCCACCTCTGGCAGTGACCCAAGGGCTTGGATTGTCTCTTCTTGCTTCACAAACTCCCAAAAGCTACTCAGGCTGCAAACTGTTCCATCTATTCTACTGTCCAACTAGCTGAGTGAAAGTTAAGAAGCAAGTCAAGAAGTTTTGCTGCTTCTGTGACCTGAATTCCTCCAAAGAAATGATTACTAACTGCAGTAGGCTTTTAATATTCTACCTAGTATATTTCCCCTGTTGAAGAAAGTGATCATGATGTTTCTTAAGGAAATTGGGTAGAGAAGGATCAGGCCGTCCAAAATGGTATGCCCTCCCACACCGTGTGGGAGATTGATCTCGAAAACCATCAGCAAAAAAGAAGTTCGGTGTTAGGTCCTGGACAGCTCACAGGCTAAAAAAAAATAGGGTGCAACACTCAGAAGGATGGACCAGAAAGCAGTTCTGGGGGGAGGGGGGTGGCGCCTGGGTGGCTAAGTCGGTGAAGCCACTGTCTTCACGGCAGTGAAGTTCATGATCCCAGGGTCCTGGGATTGAGTCTCATGTCAGGCTCCCTGCTCTGTGGGGAGCCTGCTTCTCCTTCACCTTCTGCCCCTGCTTGTATTCCCTCTCTCGCTCTCACTCTCTCTGTCAAATAAATAAATGAAATCTTTTTTAAAATGAGAAAAGAAAAGTAAGAAAAGAAAGCGGTTCTGGGGATCTTGGTAACCAGAACTAATGGATAGATCCTTTGGGGAATGAGCACTGGGATCACATTCTGCCACAAGCATCGTTGATTCCGCAAAGAACACAGAAATTGGGGAAGGAAAACCTTCCCAAAGCCAAGTGGCACTCTTTTTAAAAGAAAGAACAAACAATACTGAGCGTGCTAATGTGCAGGTGTTCACGTGCATGCTTGTGTCACGAGGGGGCAGAAAAATCTGTTCACGAAAACCATCTAAGTCATGGCTATCGGGAATTACAGGTGCAGTATTTACATCTAAATAAAGACAGCCAAGACACTGTGTAAAGCTGGGCTTTACTAGCCACTGGCTTCCACCAACCACCTAAAAGTCTGAACTGCAGTGTGGGAAGTTTTGTCATTTATAGGGTTGGATCTCCTGGAGTAAGGGGGTTGGGAATCCCTAAACTTGGAAAATGCTTGGAATCCTGGCCACGATGTGCCTGAGATTGTCTCCCAAGGAAGTCCATGAGTGGTTGGAAGCTTCTCTAGGTCTGGTACTGACCTGCGCAGTTCAGCCAAGCCCAGCCCTGGAGCCTGAGAACCTCCTCCCCAACTCAGCTCTGATGATCCTTCCAGCAAAATGGGCTTGACTCACCGTCTTCTGCCTTGGGGAGGTCATCCGGCATAGGTGCCTATTCTCTCTGTGCGGGAGGAAGGCCTTGCCAGGCTGTTCACATTTCTCAACTTCTTAGCCCTGGAGAAAAGGGTTTACGTGACAAAGGGTTATGAAACTCAGCCTGAGGGCCTAGAATGAGTCCATGCTGTTTTCACCAAGGAGCTGCTTTAGCTTTGTGTCATCAGCATTTTCCTTCTGTCCTTTGTGTAGCCCTTCAAAGCAGAAACTTGAGTCCCTGGCTCCTGAGGTCAGTCATGCGGGGAGGAACGATGGGGTAGTTGGGGGAACACTGGGTTTTTATGCAGCAAGAGCTAACTCTGTCACTTCCCACCTCAGTCACTGACACTTCTCCAAGGGACACAAACACACCTGTCCATCCAGGACTAGCTACATAATTTGAGCAACATGAAAATGGGGGGGGTGCATTCAAAACTTAAGAATTTCAAGACTGCACCAACAAAATACTAAGTGCAGACCCTCCTGAGTGCAGGCAGCGTCTGTGGCCCAGGTTGTGGCCCATTCAGGTTTCTGATGGATTGAATGAAGCCCACCCACCCTGGGAAGGACACTCTGCTTTACTCTGTAAATCATTTCAAACGTTCACCTCATCTGGAAACACCCTCACAGACCTACCCAGAGTAACGTTTAACCACGTATCTGGGAAACTCCAGCCCAATCAATGTGACACATAAAATTAACCATTACAGTGCTCTTTCTCTCCCTTCTCTCGATCCTTTGCTAGAATGCTCATCATAGTGGCCCCTCCAGGTGAAGGTGAGAGCCAGGCCCAGCTTTCCACAGAGTCGTGAAGGCTGTAAATGAAGTCTGTCTCCACACGCTGGCCCCAGACCTGCTCTCCTCGCTCAGCAGTTACGTGGATCCACTCTCTGTACCCACTAACATCTTCCTCGTCCTCTGTGTTGGCCAGCAATCCCTCCTAAGCATCAGGCTTAGGCTCTCTTGGCTTTTTCTCAGCCGAATCCCTTAGCATATCTCTCCCGGCAGAAAGTCTCAGTAGACCATCTGCACTCTCCATTCAAACATGTGAGTATTTTCACAGCAACTTCCTAATAACAGAATTTTTCTTCTTTTGCTTCTTGCATCTGTTTGCTACACTGGGGGTTGAGCTAACATGTCAGACAAAAAGAGCCATGATAGATCACTAGAGACATTTGGGGGCAAATTTCTCTGTAGATCAGAGCAACCCTGGACAAGAGACAAAGGCATTTTTGGGAGTCGGGGCAGCTGGGCTTAATTTTCTGGGTGTTTTCTGTTCTTGCCGGAGGACTAGGGCTACTCCCTTCATGTGGCTCTTGGCTATACCTGTTCAGAAGGGAAGAAAGAGTTGAGTTTTGGAGTAAGAACTTCCAATTGGAGTGAGACCTGAATTCATTGCTAACTTGCTCTGTGGACCTGGACAGTTCTTAATGTTTCTGTGTCTTGGCTTCATCTGCAAAATGGGAAGGCTAATATTTACTCTGTGAGATTGATGTGTAAAGCACCTGGCATAACAGAAGCTCAGAAGACAGCTGCTCAGAGCCAGGTTCCTTGTTCTACGACTCCATCCTCGCTTGCTCATTCTGAAAAACTGGGAAAGATGAGCGCCCGGGCTAGGGGAAACTGGGAAAGGCTGGGTGTGGCGTCCATCTTCAAAGGAGAGGCCTGGGGCGTGGAGAGCCTCTTGC
This sequence comes from Ailurus styani, assembly GCA_002007465.1. Taxonomy (NCBI): domain Eukaryota; kingdom Metazoa; phylum Chordata; class Mammalia; order Carnivora; family Ailuridae; genus Ailurus; species Ailurus styani. The sequence continues at coordinate 2,516,199 of LNAC01000172.1, forward strand.
TTTCCTTTCCCCAAATCACTTCCCTTACTGGCTTCCTGCAGCTTATACCACCCTGGGGTCATCTCAGCTTCCTGCCAGCATCCTGTCCCTCCCTCACCCCTCCCAGGGCAAACATGTCAGCACTCGGTGTTTAGAAACAGTTGGAGGGCCATCCCCAGTGTACCCAATGGCCATAAAAGAACCACTTGGTCTTGATCCATATTTGGCAATTAGAGAGCACCTAAGGATATGCAGCTTGAGATGCATGACTCAGACAAAGAAATCCCCTTTCTTCTTTTCCTTCTGAATGTGCTCTATTTGCAGAATGCCAGCTGTAATTGCTTAATAATTACATACACAGACCAGTATCTTTCTACTCCAGACTTCCCCACGAGCAAGCGTTAAACTCTTGAGGCTCCAGGGCAACTAAGATTTATTTCCCCCACCCCAGACATAAAAGTTAAAAAGGCAAGGCTCCCACATTCCTGGGGGGCGGGGGGGGCGTTCAAGGTATACATCCATCTATGCTTAGCGGACACATAAAACTAGGTTCCCTTCTGTTTTGAGACCCAAGCGTGTGTCCCACTGAGGCTTTCTGGCCTCCCTCAAGTCTCCCCTTCATCCTCCCCACCACCCCCTCAGTGGTCAGCTCTGCCAGTGTGGCTACTCCTTACAGCATCAGCCTTAGAATGACCTCTCAGGCCGACTGAGGGTCTCCTACACAGGCTTCTGTACTGCAGGGATTGGCGCAACTTTTTTGTAAAGGGCCCGATTATAAGTAGTTTAGGCTCTATCAGCCAAGAGGCAAAGATCAAAGATAACATCTGGCCACTTCTGTAACCCTTTAAAAAGCATTGATTATTTTTTTTTTGCCTTTATTAAATTTAATTTTCACTTCTGGACTTTCTATTTGGTTGTCAAATAGGACTAGTCATTCAAGGGTCTCTTATTTTTCACTCCTCCATTTGATAATGTCTTTTCTTTGTCAAGCATATTAAATAAACTCAAATGTATTCCATAATCAATAGTCAAATATCTGAAGCGCTTGTCAGCCTGATCTGCTAGCCATGATTTTTGTTGATTCTCTCAAATGATGCCTCAATTCCTCAAGTATACCATGATTTTTTTTTTTAATCATGAATCCCAGTTCAATGGAATATTATATCTGGAAATATTTGAGGCTTCTGATAAGGGTGATGCCTTCACTGAAGATTTGATTTATTTCTACACTAAGAGTGCTGCCAACTCTGGGCCACATGAAAACAAATTATCAGCTCGGGTTTTTCAGACCATACTGAGAGTGTCAACTTGGCTGCAAGCTTGCATGGACTTTAGGGTGCGGTTACAGATTCTCAGATTTTTTTCCCTCCTGCTATCTAGAGCCAGGGTCAAGACAGGCAAGTTTCCTTTCTAGCCTCTTCAGTGAGAAAATGGAGTCCCAGAAATTCCTGGTTTAAACTGTCACTGCAGGGGGGGCACCTGGGTGGTTCAGTCAGTTAAGTGTCCAACCTTTCATCTTGGCTCAGGTCTTGATCTCGGGGCTGTGAGTTCGAGACCCACATTGACTCCATGCTGGGCGTGGAGCCTACTTAAAAAAAAAAATTCGACTGTCACTGAGCAGACATCCTTTGGGGTTCAGGGCAATGTGTAAGAGGGTCTCTGATCTGACTTCTCTTGATCCCCTAGACTTTGTCTCATGCTTACCATGCAGACATTAAACATACTCTTTGGGTCACTTGAGGGTACAGATCCCCCCTGGGCAGGCTTCAGCTTAAACACTCATTTACCTCTCAGGATTCATGATTCCTCATTTGCTTGTTTATTTTGCCTCTCCTTTTCCAGTAAGCATAGCAGTGCATTCTTAAAGATTTTTAAAAGTTTTTTATTAAGATTATTTAGGTGTTTAGGGTGTCTGGGTGGCTCAGTCATGGAGTGTCTTCCTTCGGCTCAGGTCATGATCCCAGGGTACTGGGATCAAACCCCATGGCCTTCCTGCTCAATAGGGAGTCTGCTTCTCCTTCTGCCCCTTCCACATGCTCATGCTCTCATGCTCACTCGCACTCTCTCTCTCTCAAATAAATGAACAAAATCTTAGGGGAAAAAAAGAATATTTAGGTGTTTTAAAGAAGGAAACTTTTAGGATATCCAGAGCATCATATTACCTGTGGTATATATTTTGAAAGCTCTAGTGCCCCCAAAATATGATACTGTGGTACCAGAATATTTGAGATGGTCCCCAGTGGTCCCTACCTTTATTTATCCCCTTGTATAACTTCCTTCCACGTTGTATCCTGGGGGGTCTGAGTGACCAGTAAAATACAGCAGAAGTGATGCTTTGTCAGAGGCTAGGTCATAAAAGTCACTGAGCTTTCTATTTGTTCTTTCTTTCTTTGATCACTCATTCCAGGGCAGGCCAGTTGTAAGAATATTCTCCTAAGGAAATACACATGAAACTAAAGTGCCCTGTCAAAAGCCAGATAAGTGAGCTTATAGGCAGATCCTTAAGCCCCAGTCAAGCCTTCAGATGACACAGCCCTGGCCAATACCCTTTGACAGAAACTTCATGAAACACTCTAAACCAGATCTACCCAGCTGAATGGTTCCTGAATTCCTGACTCTGAGAAACTGTGTGAGATAAATGTTTGTTGCTGCTAAGTTTGGGGGAGAATTTATTGCATTACAATAGATATCAAATATGAACTCTTTCTCCCTGCCTGTAATCCCAAAAGTTTTAGAAATGTTTTATGGCAATACATCCAGAAAATCCTCATTGCAAAGTCTCTCTGTTATGTGGGTGGCTTAATATATGAATATTTAACCCCAGATTCTCTTATATAACTAGCTACCACCCTTCAGAAAGCAGACCTGGGGTGCGTGAGACATGAGATTGGTAAGTTCTGTCGAAAAGAGGATTGTGGTCTGGAGTGAAGATTGCATTTAAGAAAGGGGACAGGGAATGAGAGTGAGTGACATGATGCCATGGAGTGACTGGGGTCACCAACATAGAGCCTCTCCCCACATCATTGTGGATACTGTTTTCTTCCTTTACAATCCTGCCTGGTCTTCTCTGGTTTTCTGAGTCCTATCCATTCTTCATTCAACTCAAGTCTCATGTCAGTGCAACCTTCTCCAATTGCAAAGAAAAGAGTGATTATTATGCTCTCTTGTGAGCTCCTGTGGCTCTCGTGGGCTACAGTGCTCAGGCACACACAGCACGCACTGCCTAGCTCAGAGTTAAGTTGGAGACATCTAGGCATCTATGCAGCCCAACATCCCCTAGAACCTGACAGAGTACATTGTGTGCATCGGGTGCTTTATACAATGATTCTGACCAAGACCCACATTGGGAATAGCTTTTTTCCCAAGAAAAGTCTATTACTATTTATGTTGTAGCCTTATATGAGATGTTTTAGTCTTCTAGGACTTAGCTCCCTCATTGGTAAAAGGGGTACACCTACAGCAGAGCAGATAAAAAGTTTTCCAGGGCCACCATGTACAATGACAGAGTGTCTGCACTTCATGAAAGGGCCAAGCCGAAGGGTGGATGGGGCTGAAACCCAGACATCCCTCCCCTCCCCAAATCTTGTGCAAGCCTGGAGGAAAAGTCACATTTGGTCATTCATCCACCCAGAGGGTACCTAACAGGTGCAGGGGTGGTCACTGTGCTGGCAGGGCCCTAAGCACTTGATGCTACAGAGTGTCATGGTCTTGCCATCCATGGACCTTCCCTAAAGGACAAGTCCATGGATTCTGCTGTTAGGAGTCTTGGGATCATCAAGGCGGGATCAAAGACAGGCAGGAAGTTTGTTCTGTGTCATGAGCAAATGGTAAAGAAGTGAATGATATTTGCTCTCTTCCCAGTGTGACTGATTGTAACTGGCTATGACCTTGATTTGGATATTTGTGCCCTGCCTAGGATTCCTGTGGGTTGCCACATTGCTCTCTCCTGACTCTTGTTCATTCTCTCCTTTTTGTGTGTTTTAATGCTCATTGTTTCCTGGTTAAACCAGTTTTTACTGTTGATATTTAATACATCTGCTTTTAGTAAACCTTGGAGGGTGTTTCCATTTGTGTAAACACAAGAAAACGTCAAATAAATGGGCCTCACAACTGCCATTTGAATGAGCTAATGATAAAACCATGGCCCTTTTGTTCAGATGTACAACAGCACGGCCACTCCTTCCCATCTTCTTCTTAAAGGCTTCCTGTACTCTATCAGGCACCTCCTACAGCCAAGAGAAGATACTTGTATTTCCTTTGACTACCAGGGTTTGTCCCTGATTATTTATGTGCGTATAAACCTGAAACTTATCTTCACCAAATTTCCAAAACATTCTAACTTATAGGACGTTGGCGCATATTCTCAAATTTATCAAATCCGGGCGCCTGGGTGGCTCAGTGGGTTAAAGCCGCTGCCTTCGGCTCAGGTCATGATCCCAGGGTCCTGGGATCGAGGCCCGCGTCGGGCTCTCTGCTCAGTGGGGAGCCTGCTTCCTCCTCTCTCCTCTCTCTCTGCCTGCCTCTCTGCCTACTTGTAATCTCTCTCTCTCTGTCAAATAAATAAATAAAATCTTTAAAAAAAAAAAAAAATTTATCAAATCCTTTCTTGTTATGTCTTTCCACAATGAGACAAAAACTGCCATTCCAAAAACTGAAGTTAAGATCACAGTTACCTTTCCAAAGAAATGGTCTACATGTACTTTTGTACCTCTATGAAGTGGTCAATTATTTCTAACATTTCTCACCTACATGGTAAATAATATGTATGATAGAAGGCCTAAAAGCTAGAGATTAGAATCTCGTAATTCTCTCAGCCATCCTGGGTGCCTGACATTCTACTACTTTTTTTGTTCCCCCAAGTACCAAAGGCTAGCCTGCTTCTGTCTCCCACTCTTCATGTGTTCTTTTCATTGCTATTTTTTCAACTCAGACCTCACTTTCTTTCATGTGGGTCAGCATTATGAAGACGTAGTAGTGTTGGAGGTTTTCTAAGGGCTGTGATTAAGAGAGAATCAGGGAAGTCTTCCTAAAATATAAATACTGACAAGTACCACATGCCTGAAATCCAGCACGAGTGAGCCTTCCTTGGGCTTAGGTCTTGCCTTTCCCTAGGGTTCCCCCAACATTCTTTTTCCTCCCAACATTTTTTTATAAAGATTTTATTTATTTATTTGACAGACAGAGAGACAGCGAGATCAGGAACACAAGCGGGGGGAGTGAGAGAGAAAGAAGCAGGCTCCCTGCCAAGCAGGGACACTGGGATCTTGACCTGAGCCAAAGGCAGACGCTTAACGACTGAGCCACGCAGGCACCCCTCCTCCCAACATTTTATTATGAAAAATGTCAAATATATGGAAGTATTGATAAAAGGATGCAGTGAACACCACTGACCCATAGATTCTATAATGAGCATTTTGCTGTCCAGTTAACACTTGAACAACACAGGTTTGAACTGGGCGGGTCCAATCATACATCAGGTTTTTTGTGGTAGAGCACTGTAAATGTATTTTGTCTTCCTTGTGAGTTTCTTAGTAACATTTTCTTTCCTCTAGCTTACTTTATTGTAAGAATACAGTATATAATACATGTAATATATAAAATATGTGTTAATTGTTTATGTTATCAGTAAGTCTTCTGATCAAAAGTAGGCTACCAGTAGTTAAGCTGTGGGAGAATTCATAAGTTATGCATGGATCTTTGACCACATGAGGGGTTGACACCCCCTAAGTCCTATGTTGGACCAGGCTCAACTGTATTTGTTTTATCATATATCTAGGCATTTCCCCGTTCATCAATGCATCACATTTTTAAATGCATTTCAGAGTAAGTTGCAGACATCAGGACAGTTTACCCCCAGACAGCATGTCTGTCATTAATTGTAGTTAAATATTTGTACACAGTTTTTTAAAGTATTATTGACATACAACGAAATGCACAGATCTTTCTTTGAGTCTTCTTTTAAAATACAATTATACACACACACACACACACACACACACACACACACACACCAGAATAACTCCTGAAGACATTCATATCTGAGAATAAACTGAATTTACTTCTTTTGTTTTCCTCTCCAAAAGGAGTAACAGGATGAAAATATATAGCAAAAAGCAAGTGTGCAGATTCTACTTCATTAATTTCCCTTATTGGAGTTTCATAGCTATTTTTTTAAGTAAGTAGCTCTTAATTTTGGAATATGTTTCTGGTTTCCAACAATAATATCACAGAAATCAATATTTCTAGGTAACATGGTCATCTTCACTAACACAACATTAACCATGCACTGAACTGATTTCTTTATGGGCATGTATCATTTAATCATTGCTACAACCATATTAAATTTATTATTACTATTATTATTTTACGAATGTAGAAAAGAAGGTACAGAGAAGGTAAACAATTTGTTCAAGTTCACATAGTTTGTAAGTGGTGCAGCAGAAGCTCAGAACTCAGCATGTCTGACTCCTAAGTCCGCTCAACAGTCAATATTCCACCAATATTTACTGAGCATCTCCTAAATCCCACCGCAATTCTAGGCACCAGACACACAATGGAAGTCAAAACAGAGTTGGTGCCTAGAAGAGCTTGCAGTAGCATTAAACAAGTAAACACACTAATTTTGTTTGCTCAATGAATTTTCATGGAAACCATGGGTGGTAGATTTTTATTAACCCTGATTTAGGGGCGTCTGGGTGGCTCAGTAGGTTAAGCGTCTGCCTTCGGCTCAGGTCATGATCCTGGGGTCCTGGGATAAAGTCCCCCATCGGGCTCCCTACTCCACAAGGAGCCTTCTTCTCCATCTGCCTCTGCCTGCTGCTCTGCCTACTTGTGCTCTCTATCTCTCTGTCAAATAAATAAATAAAATCTTAAAAAATAAATTTAAAAAACCCCCTGATTTACCAATGAGCAAAACTGAGATTACCAAAAGTAAATCTGGCCCCAGATTACAGTCTTAATTAGTAGGCCAATGGTATTGAAACAAAGAGCAAATTCAAATGTAGATCATTAGTAGCACATGGCAGCTTTCTTTTTTTTGTTTTTTGGGTTTTTTGTTTGTTTGTTTATTTATTTGAGATCGAGAGTGAGCACAAGCAAGGTAAGGAGCAGAGGGAGAAAATAGCACATGACGCATTTTTTTAAAGGTTTTATTTATTTGAGAGAGAGAGCAAGAGAGAGTGAGCATGAGCTGGGTGAGGGGCAGAGGGAGAAGCAGACTCCCCGCTGAGCAGGGCAGGGTTCGATCCTGGGACTCTAGGATCATGATCTGAGCTGAAGGTAGACAGCACCCAGGCACCCCACATGGCAGCTTTTTGATGGGAAAGGCTTTCTAGGGTACACTGAAATCAAAAGAAATGGTAAAAGTGATTACAATAAAAAAAATCCTTAGACTAAAATAAAAACAAAAAGGAAGACAAAGTCAACTGAGCACAGAAAACAAACCATCCAGCCTTAGCCTGCCCCACCCTGGTCTAAAGAAAGATGACATAGCCCATGGAGTAAAGACTGGCCAACAAGAAACAAATCTCTAGAAACTGGATAAATTGCAGCAAAGTTGCCTCAAAAAAAACAATGTGAAATAACCTTGGGAGGGATGATGAAAATAATTTTTAAAAATTCTTTTCACTTAACAGAAGAGCAACATGGGCTATTGCTTCTACTTCGGCTCTTCTGTTACACCCACATTTCTTTCTTTTTTTTTTTAATTAAAATTTATTTATTTATTTACTTTTTTACTTTATTTTTTTAGTGATCCAAGATTCATCGTTTATGCACCACGCCCAGTGCTCCGTGCAATACATGCCGTCAATACCCACCACCAGGCTCATCCATCTATATGCCTGGGATCAATCTACAAGAATTGAGACAAAAAATCTTTGAACAAAAATCATAGGAAAGTTTTAAGACCCAAGCTTGAGAAATGGTGACTATGGAGGATCAAGTAAGACGGTGCCAGATCCTTCTAATTCATGTCCCAACATATGGGATGATGGTGGACCAATAGCATTGCAATGATTCTCAAAAAATAATTAAATCAGAATTTCTGGGGAGGGGATCTAGACATCAGTACATTGGAAAGGCTCTCTGGGTCCTGGGTTAATTCTAATGAGCAACCGGGGTAAAGAACCATTGCATTGGAGAAAGAGCTTGAGGGTTGGAGTCAGAGAACTGGATTTGAATTGCAACTAGAAGTTACCTGCCTTGCGGCCTTAAAGGAAGTTACTAATCTTTCTCATTCTATTTCCTCATTCACAAAATTGAGATGAGCACATCTACCTCATAGAGCTGTTGTGATTCTTCGGTGGGACAATATAAGCGAAGTATGTGCCATAATGTCTGCTGGAGCATAGAGTCCCCATTAAGTCACTGAGGGTATTCTGTGCACATAGTCTAGTGGTAATAAATACCTGTCAGATTCAAGTGATTTTGCTAATGACCACCCACCCAACTGTGCCTGGAGAATTAGGAGACACCAAAACAACCCTTTTCTTCCCCCATTACACACGTATAAATGCACACGCGCACACACACACGCACACACACACACACACACACACACAGCGGTGCTATCCAAAGGAAGCTGCAAATAATTTCTGGTTGGGGAACTAGGCCCCCAGGACCAGGGGAAAGGGAGAACTGGAAAGTAAAACATAGTCAGGAAGGGCTGGATGAGGAGCTAGGACATCTCAGCATGCCGGGGAACGCAGGCTCAGAGCAAGAGATGAACTGACATCTTAGAAGAGCAGACAAGGGCCTCAGCCTGAGAACAGAAGAACATGCCCTTGACCTAGGAAACTGAAAAGGAAAACCAAATGAGTTTAGAACTGTCTCCAAAGGAAGACTAGGATCCAACCTGCTTTTTGCTTCCGAACTCCATACAGTTAGTTTCTTTATACAGTCTTGACTGTTTGTGGCAAAGTAGTTGCTGCTCAAGCCAAGCTAGCTGGTCTGAATGTGTTTCATCATTTCCAATAGCGAGAGCTACCAACGAATGAGCCTTTCCTATGGACCAGACACTGTGTTAAGCTCTCTATCTGCACATTGAGAAGGAAGATGGGTAATGCCTTCGGAATAGGTATACTCTTCTTCCATCTTACAGATGAGTGTATATGAGAATGGTATACTTGTTAAGGCATACGTAGTTAGTCCAGGGATGGGAATGTGACACATTCTGGTCCATCTCATTCCAAAGCTGAGACTCTTAGAAACTGTGCTCTGTGCTCAGACCTGCAGGTGTGACAGTCCCTACACTGATCAGTGAAGATTTCCCAAGCAACTGCTTCGAGGAACAAACACTGGGGGATGCAAAGATAAATGAGACAAGATTGCTACTGTCACATGATGTGTGACCCAGTGAAGGAGCCAGAGAAGCAAGGGCCCAACTATCCATTAAAAAGAGTCAGGTGTGAAGGGCTGCCAGATTTAGCGAATATGCAATACAAGGTGTTCAGTTACACTTTGATTTCGGATAAATGAAGGAAATTTTTAATATAAATATTTCCCATGCAATGCTTGGGCCATACTTATACTAAACCAATTTTCTCATTGTTTATCGGAAACTTAAACTTCACTGGGTGCCCTGCATTTTATCTGGCAACCCTACTATGTAATAGGTTCTATGACAGAGAATCAGTGTAGACATGCAGAAGAGAGAAAGCTCTAGGAACAATTAAAATCAAGATATGGAAAATGGCAAACAGATGGGGCCCAGATAATTCAGAAGAAGAGAGCTCACCTAGTTGTTAGGAAGGGCTAAAGGTGGTATTTGTGTTTGACCTTAGAGGGTGAATAGGATTTGCCTATATGAGAAGGAGTAGAGAGAGATTGCATCTCAGGCCAAGATAATGATGTAAGCAAGGGCGCGTGGGGGAGGGGAAAAGTAGTTATAACTCAATATAGTGAAGAATAATGAATAGAGCTGGATTAGAACCCAGGTTTTTCTGTCTCCTGGGTCTGTGCCTATAACATTCTACTAGTCAGAGAAGAATGAGGTCTGCTCAGGGTAGAAGCCACTGACAACGGTTGGTTGGGAACAGACTGTCCAGGGACTAGAATACCAGGCTTGGTCCTGTGGGCTTAATTAAGAATAGCTCAGTATAAGGAAAGATACAACCTTCCAAGGACACTGCATGCCTGACCACAGCTAACAGAGGGATTCCAGAAACTGAGTGAAGAACACCATAGGGGTCACAAAGCTGTTCAATTGGCCAAATGCTGTCTCTACCACCTCCAGACCCATACCCTGGGTGGAAATCCGCAGCACGTGTAACTTAGTGTGCCTGGGAACCAAAGAGGTCCATGACATTTTATTGGCCAAAGATGCATTTGACTTTAATGAGATATCAGTGTTCCAGGCACCACATCTGTTTGGTGCTGGTTTTTACCAAAAAAGTTGCAGAAGTGTGCATCTCCATTGTAAAGTCAGAGAAAAAAAAAAAAGGCAGTTTAACAAACTCATCTGCGATTGTGCTGACTCAGAAAAAGCTTTCCTGATGAAGAGCTAGGTCACAGCAACAGTCATTCTTAACCTTCTCTTGGTCGCAAAAATGTGTCTTCCTGCCCAGTTGTTCCACCTGCGAGGGAGGGCCCAGGGCAGGGAAAGTGGACAAACCGTGCATGGTGTCTCGTCTGCTCATTACCAATGACTCGTTAAGGGTACCTGGGCTCTCCGGGCTGCACGTTCATAGAGTTTCTCACCCTGAAGAGCAAACCTGCCCGCCACACAGGCATCTTCCTGGTTACTCATCCATGTGAAGCCGCGGAGGGAGTTAGGAAATTGTCCCATTAAAAACCATGCCGGTGATCTCAATATTAAAGAACTTTGGGCATGGTGTTCTCTGGGGGGAGGAGAATCCTTTGGGAAACTGGCTCCTTGAAGACAGGGTGTTGAATGAAACCTTTCCTGGCCAGAGAAAGGACAGTATAGGTTAGCATTATAGCCGAAAAAACTGCTGTGTGCCAGCATCTGCTAAGTGCCACGTACTGTGTATCTTTGAATAATGGTCAAGTTTCTTCTTTCATTCTGATGTTAAACTCCCTTAAAATGTTTTTACCCTGGGGGGTGGCTCAGTCGGTTAAGCATCCGACTCTTGGTTTTGGCCCAGGTCATGATCTCAGGGACAGGAGACGGAGCCCTACGTTAGGCTCCACCCTCAACACCGAGTAGGCTTAAAGACTTTCTCCCTCTGGCCCTCCCCCTGCTCTCTCTCCCTCTAAAAAAAAATAATCGTTTTTACCCTGACCACTCTGAATGTGGCTCAAAGACCCATGTTTAGCAAAACTAATTTATGGGGACACAAATCAGAATATTATTATACCTGGGTGGAGAAAAGGTTGACTAGAAATTGCATGAGGTCATTTTCCGGGGTGGTGAAAATAATCAGGTCTTATTTGAGGTATTGGTTTCAGAGGGTATACATTTGTTAAAACTCATCAAACAGTACATTTAAGATCTATGCAATTTAGTGTATATAATTATACCTCAATTTAAAAAAAAAACTTCGTTTTAATTCCTGCTTTCTGATCCTACATCTCAGAGCCAGTTCCTGCCACATGCCCTTGGAAGTCATCTCTCATCTGAAGCTTGGGCTAGCCCTGTGGCCCGGGAAGGGCACTCAGCAAATTCTACATTCCCACAAAGCAATCCAGAAAGCCCCCGGTAGTTGCAGTCCAGTTTCCTACATTTGCTATTTAAATTCCTTATAGCTATGCATTTAAGGTTTTAATTTCTGTTTTGTATTTCAACACGTGTTAGACAAGCTGGCCCATAAGTACATGATTATACAGATAGTTCTTAAATGAGACTGACTAGGTGATGGATTTTTCCACTTGCTTCGACTATCTCATCCTCTTCCTTTATTCACAGAACCCAAGTTTTGTTCAAGTAGCAATATTCCCAGTTAAAAAAATATTCATCTCCCCAGACTCATAGCTATGGGTGGTATATGATCCAGTTGTGGCCAATAAGATGTAAACAAAAGTCTACTGAATAAGAATTTAAGGGAAACTATTGTTTTCCCGATAAAAAGTGTGAGATGGCTGGAAGATGTCCTTTCTGTTCACTTCTCTTGGATCCCCCCCATCTCTGGCCTGGAAGCCAGGTGAAATAGCTACACGAGGTATAGATACCTTGCTTGGACCATGAAGCTACTATGCTTGGGAGAGGAAGGAGGAAGAAAGAGGCTGTTCCGTGGAGCAGTTGTCCTTGTCTTCAACTTTCTGTCGTCTCTGTATTACATGAAAAACAACCTCCTGTTGGGTTAAGCCACTGAAGTTGGGTTTCTTTTACATCCAGCCAAATCCAATTCTGTACTTTATATTTAAAATTCTCAACTTGAAAATATAAGTATCAGTGATCCATGATTATGCAAAAAATTTAAGTATGAGACTCTAGTGATGACATCTAAGTGTGATGATGTCATAAATATTAGACCCAAGTGATGATGTTTATGTGGGATGATGGCTTAAGTATGAGACCTAAGTGACGACTTTACTAGTCTGTGAGCTCCTTGAGGGCAGGGAATATTGTTGTTACACCTTTTCATGAGCCCAGCGCTGGAACACAGTGTGGGTCCAATTTATATTTGCTGGATGGAATCTCCCTGGAACCCCAAGCAAGGAACCACATTTCAAGAGTACCTATCTCCCAGGTCCCCAAATTTGTTTTCTCTGTGGAAACCTGAGCTGGTAGAGACAGACCTTGTATTTAAGAACTTCCTCCCACCAAACTTGAATTCTTCCCGAGGCTACGTAAGGATTCTATTGACTCTTTTCCCGCAGTTTACTGAGATAGAATTGACCTATAATATTGTATTAGTATTGGTCCAAGACATACAATATAATAACTTGATAAATTTTTAATAAATCTATATAATGAAAAATGATCACCTCCAGAAGTTTAGTTAACATCCCTCATATCACATAGTTGAAAATTTTTTTCTTATGATGAGAACCCTTAAGATCTACTCTGTCAGCAAGTTTCAGTATATAATACAGTATCGTTAACTATAGTCATTATGTTGTACATTGCATCTCCAGGATTTATTTATCTTTTTTTTTTTATTTTTATTTATTTGACAGAGAGAGAGAGAGAGATCACAAGCAGGCAGAGAGGCAGGCAGAAAGAGAAAGGGCGGAGGTGGGGGGGGGTGGAAGCAGACTCTCAGCTGAGCAGAGAGCCTGACACGGGGCTTGATCCCAGGACCCTGAGAACATGACCTGAGCTGAAGGCAGAGACTCAACCCACTGAGCCACCCAGGCACCCCCAGTATTTATTTATCTTATAACTAGAAATTTTTACCTTTTGACCACATTCCCTCTTGATCTTCCCTTATTCAAGGCAGAGATACTCCCATGCAGAAAATTACAAACTCCACCCCAGTACAGATTCTGAAAGCAGGTTATTTCAGATGAGTACCACTGAGCTCACTGTAATGTTCTGGCTGTCCTGGGTGAGGATTACCTTGAGGACCACCCCCCTCCCAGAATGAGCACTCTCCATGCATTCTTTTTGTGGTGAGGGCAGAATCTGAGCTTCTGTAGTGGTGTAACGGCTGATCTGTTCATCTTCCCCCAACTCTTGGTTCAGTGACTTCACGCTGTAGTTTGAACTCAGCCATCATGGGAGTATTTATACTGTGGTAATAGGTAAATGCTACAAATCTGTACCTAATCTTTGTCCCAAAAGCTGGTTAAATGTTTACCAACACACCACTCCACTTATCTGTCCTTGGTTCCTGTCTCAAGTAATCACTCTAATGCTGAGAATGACAGACCCTTCTATAGGTATCTCCCCACTTTGCAAAAGTTTGCATTAGGGCACTTGGTTTTTACACAAGACCTACATTAGTCCTTGTTTTTGTTAACTGAAAGAAATCTGAAGAGGATTTTTGTATTTACTCAAAAAGGAGAAATGCAAAAATAGCATTCATCATTTGTTTTTGCAGTAAGCTGTTATGAAGACAGCACACCTGGGCAGGAAGAGTGGCCCCGCCAAGCTCCTTCCCCAGGAACTACACTCAGTATCCCAGCATCAAGCTGACAAAACTTTGAACTGTGTCTGGGAGCATCTGTGCTTTATTTCCATTTACCCTGTCCATGCATTAGGAAGATGTGTCCTGAAGTATCAGAAAGGCCTTAGATTATTTGGGGGTCTGGGAGCCCTCAAAAAATTTTGCACAGCAGGGCACCTGGGTGGCTCAGTTGTTAAGCATCTGTCTTCAGCTCAGGTCATGGTCCCAGGGTCCTGGGATCAATCCCCGCATCAGGCTCCCCGCTCAGCGGGAAGCCTGCTTCTCCCTCTCCCATTCCCCCAGCTTGTATTCCCTCTCTCGCTATCTCTCTCTTTCTCTGTCAAATAAATAAATAAAATCTTCAAAAAATTTTTGCCCATTAATGGTGATTCTTCCATTTATGCCAGTTCATATTATGAAAGATTTCACTGGAGCATTCCAGTTATGGATAGCAGGGAAACCTGTATTTGAATGGTGGGTTACAGTATTTAATAAAGTGGCATCACATAAATGATTTCATTTGACTCTCGCAGCAACCCTGAGAAGTAGACAAGGAAAGCATCATTCACCCCCTATATTAGTTTCCCACTGCTACTATCACAGACCTAGCAGCTTAAAACACAAATATGTATGTATGTGTATATATAATCTTACAGTATCTATAGACCGGAAGTCTTAAATGGGTCCTAAGGGACTAAAACCAAGGTGTCAGCAGGGCTGGTGTCTTCTGGAGGCTCAGAGGGGAGAATCAGTTCCTTGCCTTTTCCAGTTTGCATCCCTAGGCTGCCTGCATTCCCAGGCTCGTGGTCCCCTCCGGCTTCAAAGCCAGCAACCCTCTCACTCCAGCCTCAGCTTCTGTGGTCTCATCTCTTTAGCACAGACTCCTCTGCCCCTCTTTCACTATAAAGACCCTTGTGATCACATTGAGTTCACCTAGTTAACATAGGATAATCTACCCATCTCGAGACCCTTAATCACATCTGAAAATCTCCTTTGCTATTTAAGGTAGCGTATTCACAGCTTCCAGGGATTGTGACGTGGACATTTGGGGGAGGTTATTACTCTATTTATGATACACCTTTTTACCAACCAGGAAGCCAGCTCTGAAAGATAACAGTCCTACCCAACTTCATGAAGTTGTTAGTGGCAAGGAGGCACTTGGGCCAAGGCCAGTGCTCTGTCCAGTGCAGTGCGCTGCCTCTCTTTGAAAATATTTGTCCAACAGCTGGCCCAGAAGAGGGCAAACTCTGGGTCAATGGGTAGAGCACAGCTAAGGATAGATAGAGTCTCTGGGGGACTGATTTTAAGATTTATGAGCCTTCCTGGGCCCAATCTTCCTCTAACCAAACATTCTTAATTTTCCTTCCCAGCATCCCGGGGAGACTTGGAGGTCAAAGTACAGTGACCAAAAGTCCCTAAGAGCTGGATTTTCTAAGTGTTCGTTGAGATATAACTAAGGACTTGCCAAGACACATGAAGACATTTCCTTCCACCCACTCTAGCCATTCTCCAATTTGACTAACCCCTTTCCTTTCTGGAGCATTCCCTCCAGGCTCGGGATGCATCCATCGCCCCCTAGACTCTCCTAAACAGCAACAACCACCTCCCTCAGTCAGATGACGTAGTGGGTAAGTGGGGGAAACCATTAGAATATCAGAGCACCATAAGGGCATCTGTGCCAGTCACATGGATTAAAAGGTGACTGCCTTGGGAATCCAAATTGGAAGAGAGAATAGAGTTTTTGCCTGCTCTTAGTGCTCTATGTCAAAAGAAGATAGCTTACAAGATGCTGGGTTAGGAAACCTGTGTCCTCATTCACGTTTGTCTTTCAATTCATTGCATGACTTTGAACTAAGCACCTGTCCTTATCTGGACTGATGCAAGGAGCAGCTCACTCTGGGGGATCCTACACCATCCTGTGATTGATGGTGACAGATCTAGCATCAGACCCCCTGAGTTCCGAGCCCTGCTTCCACCACTGGTTGGAAGAGTGAAGGTGGAAAAAAGGCAAGCTCTCTGTGTCTCATTTTTCTTATAAAAAAAATGGAGATCCTAATAACATCACCATCCTTAGACTTATTGTAAGGATTAAATAACATCATACAATTAATACACTTAGCATAGTGCCTGGCACATAATAAGCCCTTGATAAACGTTACTGTTGTAGCAGATTTAGTGATTCTCAGAGTGTGGTCCCTGAACCAGCAGCATCAGCCTCATCTGGGAACTTGTTAGAGACACACATTTTCAGTCCATCCCAAACATTGTGAACCAGAAACTCTGGGGGCTGGGCACAGCAAACTGTGTTTTAACAAACTCTCCAGAGGATTCTAAAGCTACGTGTTAAAGCTTGAGAACCACTGGTGCAGATGGCTCTGGGATCCCTTCTAATTCTGGAATTCGATTTTGTCCTGCAAATGTATACATTTACCCAGAGCCCAAGGAAATCATTAGTACTACCCACACCATTCCACAAGCATTGATTAAAACTTCTGTTCGTACTGGAATCTAAGGATAAAAAGCAAAACAAGAAATAGCCTATGGGCTCAAGAAGGTGACATCTCACTATCCTTAATTTATAGCTTCAAAAATATGACTTGAAACATGTTTCTGCATTTGTTCATTATACCTTAGTTTCACTATATGAAAATGGTATCTTTTTTTTTTTTAAGTGTTTACAAGTAGAGCAAGATACTAGCTAAGTGACCTTGAGTCTCGGTGTCTATTTCTAGAACAGGATTAATAATACCTATCTCACTAGTTTGTTGTAAAGATTAACATGATTAAATGTGATGACATGTATGAAATGACAGTTTGTTACCGATGTCCAGTAATGCTTAGTTAGATCTTAGTTTAAATCCAGTTCATAATTAAGTATTGCTGATTAGTGTTGATTTAGATTTATGGTATACAGTACTGATATACAGACTTTAAAAAAAATAAATAAATCCATTACATGTTGAAATCCAGGTCCTGAGTGCTATAAGATGTGTTCATCACTTTCACTTTCTCTTTTCTAGAATTCAGGCAGTGAAGACCCTGAAGTACAAACAGGCTCTTTGTATTTCAGAGGTAAATCATAGAAGTGGCTGGTGTTTATTCAAAGGCAGCCCTGAAGGCCAGGAGTCAAAGCAAAGTTCAGACTCAGTTACAGGCTCCTCGGCTGCTTATAGTAAAACTTTGAAATCCCCTTGGAAACTTCCCTTTTAATTCCATCTTAGAAGATTTTATCTGAGGGCGCCTGGGTGGCTCAGTGGGTTAATGCCTCTGCTTTCGGCTCAGGTCATGATCTCAGGGTCCTGGGATCGAGGCCCGCATCGGGCTCCCTGCTCGGCGGGGAGCCTGCTTCCCCCTCTCTCTCTCTCTGCCTGCCTCTCTGCCTCCTTGTGATCTCTCTCCCTCTGTGAAATAAATAAATAAAATCTTAAAAAAAAAAAAAAAGAAGATTTTATCTGAGTAACCAGGCAGTCCACACATTCCAGAAGAATTTCATCCCTCTGTGTAAAAGCCAGTACCTGCCTTGAGCTTGAACTGGAAATGGGGCTCTTTGTGGTTCCCCAAATTTAATTCATCCAAGATTGAATTGCTGAAAGACCACAGGGGACTGCTTTTGGAGTCTGCAGCTTCTTCGAGCAAGAAGGCTTGCTCGGGGCTCAAAAACATTCTGTGCATGCAGAGAAGTTACCCCTAGTGATGCACGTCGTAAGCACTCAACAATTTTCTCAGGATGAAAAAGAGTGAAGGTAGTATATGACAGGGGTTAAAAGAAAGCCACGGGCTCAAAATGGCTTCACTTAGGCCAAGTAATCAGACTGAGGCTTGATACCTAATGTCAATTTCAACCTCCCCCAGGAATGTAATCTTAACTGGTCAGTCAGGAATTTTCTGATCAGCTCCATTAGTCATCTGTCATATGGGCCCTCCCAAAGAAAGAAAGATGAGGTAATCTACCTAGTAAGACCCCCTGCCTTTCCCCTTAAAGGAAGGTGACTTTGCCTGGAACATTATTTTATTTTATTTTATTTTATTTTACTTTATTTTGCTAATAGCTTCTTTGCCCTACCCTCCTGCCTATAAAAACCTTTCATTTTGTACAACTCCTCGGAGCTCTCTCTTCTTGTTGCCTGATTCATGAATCACTTAATAAAGCCAATTCAATCTTCAAGTTTATTCCATTGAATTTTTGTTCTTTAATAAGGGACAAGTAAGTTGTACGAAAAACAAGAGGAAAAGAGCTAATAAAAAGTTTGAGAGAAGGAGAAGATCATAGAGGGCTAGAGCACCCAGCATTCTCATGTTATGTAAGAGAAAACTGAGGCACAGAAAGGTTAAGTGAGGTACCCAAGGTCACACAGCCAGTAAGTGATGGAGATAAGATTTGATGCAAGCTGTCTGGAGCCAGATCCCATGTTCTACCCGTATGAACAGTTTGTATTTTAAGTGATGTATTTCATTTGTAATATATAAAAATACAAGTATGAACCAGTGATTTCATGCATATTACTGTTTAGAATGAGGATAAGAAAATAATAAGTCCATCTAAAAAAAACTAATAGGATAGTTCTCCAGAAAAATGAGAATCAGGAAGGTGGAATGCTGATGACTAAATATTATCTTTATGACGCATGTAATTAACTAGGATAAAAGTTGACAGACCCATTATTTACATACCTGGGCAGATAGCTGATGAGATGCACTGTGATGTCAGGTTGACTTGACCCAGTGGAAATTTATCGAGTGGTTAAACCTTGTTAATCTAACCTTAGGAACTCTCATTCTATTGTCAATAAAATCCTTTACACTTTGGACCTTTGCCCTGAACACTCATCTTTTCCTCCTTCTTCCACTTCCTTCCATTCCTGAAACCCTAACTCTCTCATTAACCTGGCTTTTTACCCTCTCGAGTAGAGTTTACTTTCTTCCTCATTTCTCCTTTACCTCAAAGTCGCGGGGGGTGGGGGGGCACATTCTCATTGCCTTCTATCCTGATGTTGTCTCTGGATTGTCTTTGCCTTGCTTTTCACATTCTAAACTATCTCTCCTCTCTTGAAGCCCATATCAGATTATCACCTTCTCTCCATCATTGCTCTGCTATCTACCAACTTTCAAGTTATTTTTCCACATTCTGAAGATTCCGACCTCAACAACATTTGAATGTGACTACCTTCTCCTTTTTGAAAAACTCTTCCTTTGTTCTTTGCTGTCTTTGTGTCCCTCCACCAAAAAAGTGGGATTTCTTCAAAGTCCCCCTTGCGGCCCTTAACCCTTTTCCTTTTGTCTCCTCTCTCCAGTGAACTTCACAGCTTCAACCATTACCTCTTTTCAAATGTCTCTCCAATCCACATCTCTTGCCCAAAACTTCTCAGAATGACAGGCTGGAATTTCCAAATGTCTCTGCACTATCCCTATAATATCTTACTTACCAGGTCTAACAAACTATATAAAAAATGAACGCACTCATCCTTCTTCTGGTTCTCCCTCTGCACCCCTTCTCTTGGTGAAATGTAGTGATGTAGAAGAGTTACTGCCAATCCCTTTTTCTCTTTCATCATCCCAATATACCTTTGGTCACCATGCCCCTTCAATAAATCACTATTGTTCTGTTTTTACGGTCACTCAACCAGACTCTCCTGTATGCTTCACCTCATGGGCTACACCAGCTAACAAAACAGATTACTAGGCTAATGCTAGACCATGTCATTTTCAGGCTCAGGGCTCTTCCAAATATTTTGCCTATAAAATGGAGTTAAAATATTTTAGTTTAAAGTCCAAGATTCTCTCTTGACATATTTTTCCTCTCACCTGCTATTATATACACCCTATTGTAACCAGCCCAAATTTCTGGATGGCCCCTAAATAAACTATTTATTCATTCAAGAAATATTTATTAAACACTTGGTATTAGCTTAACACTGTCCTGAGTGTTGGAAATATAATGGAGGACTTGACTTCTGTGTTTAGATTTAGATGATACAATCAGTGAAACAATGCCTGGTAAGTACCAATCTAGGTGGGGTGCCTGGGTGGCTCAGTGGGTTAAAGCCTCTGCCTTCAGCTCAGGTCATGATCTCAGGGTCCTGGGATGGAGCCCCATATCAGGCTCTCTGCTCGGTGGGGAGCCTGCTTCCTCCTCTCTCTCTGCCTGCCACTCTGCCTGCTTGTAACCTCTCTCTCTGTCTGTCAAATAAATAAATAAAACCTTAAAAAAAAAAGTACTAATCTAGGAGGACAGCTGGGTTCTATGAGCAATCACCTGGAGGTTCCTAACTGCACAGGGGCAAGATCTGGGGAATAGGGAGATAGGAAAGGTTTCCTAAGGGAAGTAATAACTGAGCAGAGAACTGAGTGTTGTTATTAATACAGAAGAAAAAGTATGCCAAAAGACTTGGGGCAAGAAAGGATGGCCAGAGAAAAGGGACATGAGAATAGAGATCAGAGTAGAAGGAGGAAAAACAAGGTGTTGCAGAAGCCGAGGGATGAGTGAGAAGATAAGTGGATAACAGTGTTGTCAAAAAGTCAAATAAGACGAGGACTAGAGTGTCCATTGGTTTTATTATTTTTTTAAGATTTTATTTATTTGACAGAGAGAGAGAGAGAGAGAGAGAGAGAGAGATTACAAGTAGGCTGAGAGGCAGGCAGAAAGAGAGGAGGAAGCAGGCTCCTTGCCGAGCAGGGAGCCCGATGCAGGGCTCAATCCCAGGACCCTGAGATCATGACCCAAGCCAAAGGCAAAGCCACCCAGGTGCCCCTCCATTGGTTTTAGAGTGGAAAAATCACTAATAACCTGTCCAGGAGCCATTTGAGCAAGCGATATAGGCAAGGCTAGATCACAGTGGAGAGAGAAATATATGGAAGATAAGGAGCCGAAGACTAGAATTCTAGACAAATCTTGATGGAAATTCGAAACTCCTACATCTTTATGCCATTTTCTCATTCTGTACCAGTTCCCGACTGTCCTGCCTCTTTCCCTATTTTGCCTATAGTGTTATTCCCAATTCTCTTCCCACTGAAATGCTGGTTATCTTTCAAGACCAAATCAAATACTATCATATCTTGAGCTTCCCGGCAGTTCTGACACTCCTCCACTTTGAAAGGATTACTCCATACTTACCACATAAGTTGTTGCATTAGCAAAGTGTGTTCACTGATCACATAGAATTTCCCTTGTACATCTGCTATAGCACTTGCTTCTTACTAATTTGTGGTCTATTGAGTCGCACACACCTGTTTCCCTGACTACATAACTTGATGGCGAGATAGCTGTTTGTTAGTCATCTTTGAACTTCTCATAGTTTCCAACTAAGTGCTTTGGGCACTGTTGTCATCTAAATTAAACTCAACTGACTGTTCTCTCTCTTGCATTGATGTAAGCACATGCTATGTATGACACGATCTTTGTCCTTGGAGACAATGATTTCTAATAGTATCTATAATGAGAATGGAAAATCAGGATTTGCTAGGGTTATCTTTAATCTTTCAAAATATGTCCATTATTACTCAGATATTTTGCATATTCCAAATGCTTAAATCATTATCAGCTTGGTTCTCTGTATGAATGAATACTCTACAAACCAACTTTCTGATTCAAGTGAAACAACCCCCTCAGCTTTTCAGCTCAGAGTACTCAAGTAGCCATTCATTAATGAGGTTGAGTTAATATTCACACATATCTCTCTTTTCAAATAACAACCTAGGAAATTGTTAAACCAAGCCAAAATAGAAAAGTGACGTTGACCTTTTGCCTTTCTAAAGACTGAAACCAAAAGAATAAGTCATATTCTTAAATTCTAAATGCCTGATAATCATTTGGATACGCTAATTTGTGGAAGGAAAGAACAATCGTTAGAATGATAGATGAATTTGTTATCTTATAGATGGAAAGACTTGCAAAATCTTTTTAAAATTTTAGTGGTTAGGGAAATTAAGCTCTACTTAAACTCTGTTTGATGAATACAATGGATAGACTCCATTAAAAATATTTTAGAATTTTTATTAAGCATATTTTATAATTCTTCTGCAACAGAATCTGGAACTTACAGTCACCTCCCTCCCTCTCAAAGCCCAAACTTTCACAGCATTTAGCAGCACAGAAATAACCAACTCATTCCTAAATCACATCAAAGAATTGGGATTAGGTACAAAGCTCCGTTTCTTCAAAAAACAGAGTTCTGAAGCAACTATGGAAAAATATTAATAACTAGCAAAACTGGATAGTGGATATCCAGATTATTGCAATGTTACTCTCTATTCTCTTCTCTTGGTGTGAAATGTTTCATACTTTTAGAATGAGAAAAAAAATATCCATGCAGTCCAAAATTACTGGAGCTACTCAATGACTGAAAGAATTTCTTATACCGTCTCTCTACTGTTCTATGAATACTTAAGTCAGAGTTATAGTCTTCAATTTCTAGAGGAAGAAACAAATTTCGTTAAGAGAAATCAAGTGATTCTGGAGCAAGAGCAGGTCCATGCTCAAGTCAGAATTAAAAGTCCCAAGTTATCAAAGGATGATAGGCTGTCTCCAAATGCTGAGTGGCACAATAGACATTCAATTAGTACTTATTTGAATAATTGGTTGCTTGTTTAACGGGAATAAGAGCCCAGCCCCTTGGGAAAGATGGCATATGTCACCTTCCATTCACTACTGACCATGGCTGTGTTGGCCCAAACTCAGGAGACCCTTGTGTGACTTCAATAGTGGCGACAGTTTAATGTAGAGCCCATCATACTCTCAGGGGTCCCTGCATTTAGAACGTGGCTGGCCCAGGGTTATGGGTACTGGTAATAGCCTGGGTGTGAAGCAAAGTTAATAAATCCAAGACTAGAAAGAACCACAGAACCTAAGGACAAGAAAGAGCAAAATTATCTCCAAAGACATTGGCTCCCAAGCTGCTCCCTCCTCTTGCCAGCACTTCTGTTGCGATGGACATGATTGCATGGTGCTGACTTGTTGGTGGAGGAGTCTGCCAAACAAGAAAAGGAATTTGGTGGACAGCTCTTTAATTCTGCTGTGTTCTGGAGTTCAACACAGCAGCATTTATTAAGCACTGAAATCTACAGACCATCGGCAGTAAGACACTACACTCTTTTCTATTCTTTCCTCCCTTCTCAACCTCGATGTGTTATCAGTCTCTCTCTCTCTCTCTCTCTCTCTCTCTCTCTCTCTCTCTCACACACACACACACACACACACACACACACACACACACACACACAAAGACACAGCTAATATTGCTAGCAATTTGTCCTGCCCACAGGAAACCCATGTTCAAAATCTGTGAGGCATCACCTTAAGCAATTGTAGCGACTGGAACAGACAAAGGAAGGTCAACCATGCTCCAAGGCAAGATATTGGCTGAAAAAACAAACTGACCTCTTGTCGGTGCTCATTGCCTCAAAGCTGTCTTAGGATTTCTTAGCAGTGCTGATAACCAAGTCTCCGCAATCGACTGACTGTCCCATGAGAACATTAGTGGTAACACAGAGCTTTCCAGAGGCAGGCTGTTCAGCTCATCCCCAGCGTCCTTGACAGATGCCTCTACTCTCTCCAGCATCATCTCCCACTACCCATGACACTGCTGCAAGTCAGGCTTGTCACAGACCTCCTCCTTCTGACATGTGCACTGGCTCCTTTTCTTCTGGGAAATCTCCCCGTGAATACTCCACTTACCAAATCCTCCCAATCCTTCACATCTTCACTACAGGTGCATCCTGTGGAAACCTTCCCTGGGCCTATCTGCTCCTCAGCTAGAAGGAGGACTCTTGTGGCCTCTCTCCTTCCCACTGACTTACCTCAGAAACCTCTGTGTAGAGTTGAGGGCTCTACCCATCTCCCTTAAGCAGACTCAAATCTTCCCTCTGCCCACAACCCTGGCTTACATACCTCTGAGACAGCACTGTGGATGTGCATCTCCTGTAGACTGTTGTTGCTGTGGGCTAAGAACAGCAGAGAAGAGTCTGGCAATTCAAGGCAATGGGGCAGAGCAGAGGGACCAGGCGGTGGTGTGTCTTAAGGATCACACAGGCAAATTCAACAGAGTTTCCCTGAGCTTTATCTCAGCCAAGGGCCTTAACACATGCAGGACGATTAGTGACAAGGGCCAGGTAATTTGTTCACTGAAGCTTCTTGAGGAAAATGTTATTCACATTCATCCTTCCGGGAGAGAGAGGAGCCAGAGTTCACAGGACACAAAGTGTGTGCGTGCGTCGGTCAGTGTGGGCACATATGTGACTGTTGCTTGTAGGAGCGGTTTCTACATGGTGGTCACTTCCATGTACCCGCAATGGGCAGCCCCAGCCCCAGGTGGAGCCAGGATTCTCTACCCAGCTAACACGCTGAGAATAGGAAGGTGCTCAGGGAATCCTGAAGGCGGGGGATCTTGAAGCCCCCCTGTAGCACCAATGGAGAAGTGGGACATGGACATGGTGCAGAGTTTGGATCAGGCTAGGGCAGAGCAAGAGCTATAACTCAGACCCACTCCCGACCTGCCTTGGGGCAAGGCACAAGTGTCACTGGGAGCCTTCTTTATCACCCATAAACCACTCCCAGTGAGGGAGAGTGGGAGTAATAAGACTCACCTCTCGGGCGCCTGGGTGGCTCAGTGGGTTAATGCCTCTGCCTTCGGCTCAGGTCATGATCTCAGGGTCCTGGGATCGAGGCCCGCATCGGGCTCTCTGCTCAGCAAGGAGCCTGCTTCCTCCTCTCTCCTCTCTCTCTGCCTGCCTCTCTGCCTACTTGTAACCTCTCTCTGTGTCAAATGAATAAATAAAATCTTTAAAAAAAAAAAAAGACTCACCTCTCATTAAGTCCCCATCCTAGAGTTGGCAGGACATAGGGTCTTTCTAAACCTTGCCTCTGGAGCTGGCAGCACAATTTCTCCTCAGAGCCTCCAGAGGGTTAGAGAAGGCTGAAAGAAGTGCAGTGAATGAGCAGGTGGGAGAAAGGGCCACACAAGAGGAGATGGGGATATGAGGTGAGCTGAAGAGAAAGCCAGGTATGCTGTGGCCACATGACTGCAAAGGCCCCTGGTCCAGTCGAGCAATGTGTTTTCTCTTCTGTGCAGGGGAGGAAAGCCAGAGCAGGCCAGCTCAGGGAGTTGCCTCTGAAAAGCCCAGCCTGCTGAGTCCTCTAGTCTGCATCAGCTAGAAGCGTCAAGTGAGAGGACAGCTGGTGGGAGGACGAGACCCAGATATGCACAGGGAGGCCCCCTACATCATTCCAGCCTTCTTATAAAGACTGCCATCACCACAAGCAGGAGACCAAAGCTGGGCTAATCCTCACAATAAGGTAGTTCCTTCAGGACTTCTTGTCAACCCTTGGTCTGAACCTGCCCAAGACCGAGTCATCTTGTGCCTGAGCCAACTTAATCCTCCTGAAAATGCTTTCATCTCACCCCTCCCCGGATCAGAGCACTCCCCTGGCTCCACACTGCCTCTTGCTTCAAGTCTAAACTGCTCTGCCCCCTCGTCCAGCCCTGCCTCCCTCCCTAACCCTGGCACTCCCTCACCTGCATGCCCACTGCGGTCAGAACCGCCCTTTACTCCTCCTCGTGCTTTCTGTGTGCATCTCTCTCTTGCCTCTTTCCCTCCTCTCTTACCTGCGGAAATCCTGTCTTCTCCCTCTGTCTAGAAATGATCTGCCCATCCATCCACATGTGGCTTAGACTTACTTCCTCCAGGAATACTTCTTCTTTACCAGTCCACATTGATCTCTCCCTTCTCAAAATGTCCTTGCAAAATCCAGTGTACCCCAGGCAATGTCAAAGCTCTGGAGAAAGTTCAGTCTTACTCCTGGGGGGATCAAGACTCGAAGCTCCGAATGCCAAGTCAGCTGGGCCCGGGTTCACAAGGCTTCCACTAATCTGCACGACACCCGTGGGCCTGTCAGAATGACCTGCACAAAGGTACCTAGCGGCCCCGGTGCAAATCCCTCTCCCGCCCACCAGCTGCATGACCTGCGGCAAATCCTTAACTATCAGCCTCAGCCCCTCACTTATAAAACAGAGAGCATTGTGCCTACCCCGCTGGGTTGTTCTAAGAGCTAAGTACAAATGCTGTAAAGGGCTGGCACTAGGATCCATTGAGTGGTCACTAAATTCTGGCTGCTAACTGTCACTGGCCTTCTCTATCTCTTCAGTGAACTGTCTCTTGAAAGAAGAAGGGTCATCGGTAAGATAGCAGCTACATCTCCTTCCTTCTCCTCTTTGTCCTTTGCCATCACAACACCACATCTTACAACTGGCAATTTCAAAGACCCCAGAACCAAAAATAATTTAGCAGTGGGCAAAAATTATATCTGAAAGCAGAGTAGTCATATTTAGCCTAAGGCAATTTAGGCATCATGTATATGAGAGAGGAGGGTGATGGGGGGAGAGAGAGAAAATTATCCTCCAAAACGGGATAGAGAGAGCGAGAAAGTTTTCCCCAAAGGCAGTATTTGAGAGTGGGAAGGCATGAGACTAAATGAAGCAGATATAGAAATCAGTACATATAAAAATGTAAGGCTGACTTGGGCATTTCTTAGTGATTAGATGAATTGACTTTGGGGTCTAACACCCTGAAGTTCAATTCCTCTATCTGCCCCTTACTTGCTGAGTGACATTGGACAAGTTACTTAACCTCTCTGTGCCTTCATTTCCTTATCTAAGGATAGTAGATGAATGAAACCACATAAGAGATATGGTATGGCGGTGGTAAGTGTCCCCATATTTTGTGGATATTAACTATGTAAGAGGCCCTTAGTGTCATCCAATGACAGAAGAAAAGTACACCTATTTCTCAGCTTTGAGGCCATTGATAACCCTTAAATCATCTCCCCCAAATTCATCCCTGAACCGAAGGTCCGGGAAAACCAGGATTCAGGTTGAGGAGGAAGCAGGAAACATAGGGATATTTGCATTCACCACAGTAAGTATCTTGTACCTCATCATGTATCTGACACATTTCACATGTACATGAAATTTTGTTGAAGGCACGTATAAACATCCAATTAGTGTTTAATGTAGTATGCTGAATTATTTAACTAGACCAGAATTCATGGTTCCTGATGAGAATTTATTTTGTATTTTTATTATGAATAATTTACACAGAACTAGAAAAGTTTAATAAGCCCCAGTGTACCCGTCACCCAGCTTCAAGAATAATCAGCTCATGGTCAGGCATGTTTCATGTATGTCCCACTCTCTCCCTGCCCAAACCCAAATTATTTTGAAAGAAATCCCAAACACCATATCATTTCACGATGAGAATATTTTTAAGAGAAAGGAAAGGAAGAAGGGACACATACTTTTTTTTTTTTAAAGATTTTATTTATTTATTTGCCAGAGAGAGAGGGAGAGAGAGCACAAGCAGGTGGAGTGGCAGGCAGAAGCAGACTCTCTGCTGAGCAGAGAGCCCGACAAGGGACTCGATCCCAGCACCCCAGGAGCACAACCTCAGGCAAAGGCAGACCCTTAACCTATTGAGCCACCCCGGCGCCCAGAACACATAATTTTTACATAAAGTTTACTTTTCCTGAAACAAGGGATGGGGCATGACAAAAGGAAAGCAAGACACCCAGTTGCCAGGATGGGCAGAAAGTGACTAATTCTACACCATTTCAATTGCTTCTCCACCATGCATTTATTCCATTTACTCTTTATCGTTGTTATATAGGCTGCCCTGTAATTTGTAGCTTTAATAGTCTCACTTAGGCTTGCCTCACCAACTGCAACTGAATTGACACCTGCCAGCAAGAACCACGTTTTCTTCTCACTGAATTTAACGTTGTATGTTCTCCATGTGAACATCTGGTGCTCCATGTGACATCTGGCCTACCGACCTCCTTTCCTTCTTAATGTTCAGTCTTCCTCCTAACCTTCTAGTGACTCTTAAACTTCCTCTTATTAATTCCATCAGCTGGAATTTACTGGGCACAGCTCCTGCCACACAACCAACAAAAATAAGATGGGAACAGCTGGCGGGCCTTGGAGTCTGAGAGGTAGCAGGAAGCTGAGAATGCAGCTGAGTCTTGCTGGGGAAGGATGAATTAGCCCACAAAGGAGGAGGTTGGAGGCAGTTGAGGGTGCAGGAAGGGCATTCTAGGCAGAGGAAGCAGCCCTGACAAGCGTCTATGAAGGAAATTTGGGGACTATGTGGGGGACTGCAAAATATATCTTTGGGCTGGACCAATAAATTTGAGTGGACAAAGAGAGGAGAAGAATGAGGGTTGAAAATGTAGAATTATGCACAGTCCAGTCCATGGTGGACAGTACGGGAGCTGGTTGGAGTTGGGCTGGTGGGAGAAAGAAGTCCTAATAGGACGGAAACACAGCCATGATGCCCTCCCTAAGCTCCTGGATTCACTGTGGCACGCTTTTCACCTTCTGCAACATCTCCCGGGAGAACACGGCCTCCCAGGACCAGCGTATCTCTTGGATAGTTTCCTAGAGACTGGTGCCTCCCCGGAAGATGCTTGCTTGATCTAGAACCTGCATGCCAGACTAGGCATAGTATTCAAGCATGCACATTTATTTAGTTTGCAAACATTTGTTTTCTCTGAAAATGTTTTCAAAACAGAAAGCAGATCAGACCTTATTATTTTCATATATTTGTTTCACTCGGTGCAACAAAACAACCGCTAATTGGAACAAAAGGGTGGTAATGCAGATCAATTGCTTTTACTGTGCTTATTATTAGGTTCACTGTATCTGCAATTGCACCTGTGGAAGTATATTTGGAAATACTCACTTCATAGAGCAAGAGCTATTTACTCATGGAGCTGAGACTTCGAGCAAGATTCATAGAGCTCAGAATGAAATCCAGAATTGCAATCTGGCAGTTGAATTGTGGCGTGTAGATAATCATTGCCATGGAATTATCTATTTTGGCTATCGTCACTGCCCCAATTTGCTTAGGAGTTGAAAATCCCACACTTTGCACTTGAGTGGTTGCACTTGACTGGTTTCAGAGCTCAAGGGCTGGAGGGATGTTTGTAAGTTTCAGAGGTCATGAATTTGAATTCCAGTGAAGTATGCCATAGGGAGTTCAGGAGTGAGAAGTGTGATTAAGTGACCTCTTATGTTCCTTTTATTTACATAACCCCCTGTCCTTGGGCTGCAGATATCTGAGGTTACTACATTTATAATCATTTTCTTCTAAAATAAAGTTAACCAAACTTCAGGCAGGAGAGTCAGTGACCAGTTGGAATGGTCGAGGGAAGAGTTGGACCCTGTTGAGATCTAGTTTCATACTTTCTGAGATTTAGAACCTTTTTCCTGGGCAATGCCAGGTCCCCTGCCTCCAGACATGACTTCACGTCCACTCATTTGTCCCCCATTTGAGTCATGGGCTCAGGCGCCTAGCTTCCTCCTTTGTGGCCCATGGTTTTCAGTGCCCTGTGTTGCCTTGCTGGGCTTCTGTTCACCCACCCTTCACCCTCATCATTAAGCTCAGTTGTGTCCCCCAGGGATAGATCTAGTCTTAGAGAAGAAGAGCTATTTGGGGGTACTTGGAGCCTAAAATCCTCTTTAATGCCCCACTCTCAGACTATCGCTACTGCAGATTTTACCCCATTTCCCACGTGGAGTGGCTGCTGACCTGTCACATGCTGCTAGCCTTCTAGATACTAATGCCCTGCTCTGTGAGCCTTGAATGATCTCCCATCTTGCTCCTGCTCAAAGCTACCACTGGGTTTTAAACTGTGAGGCCTTGAAAATTGTCCTTCTTACCTCTAAATTCTAGATCCCGGGACACATCCTATCTAGAACCATGCCCGCATACAGCTCCCGGTTGGGCTCCCATGTGGACCTTCAGGCCTGACTTGACATCTCAGCTTGGGCTCAGAATCCCACAGATCCTGAGTCTGCCCCAGCCCCTGCCAGGCCAGAGGCCCCACTTAGGATCCTGGACCTGGCTTCTGCCCGAGGTGAAGGTAAGATCTCGGGCTCTGTCATTATCACTTTCTAATTGGCTTTGCCTGCTATCGATTATTTTGCTGATCTTTAACCAGAGCTTGACCCGACCATTTTATGCCTCTTGCTTCCGTGGAACTCTCGGGGCCTCTTCAATCACCAGGTTATTGACTAACTTCCACAGCTGGCTCACATGTGTTCAGGCTGTCCCAGCCTGAACCAACAGCAGCAGTGGGCCCAGATCTTCTAACCTAAATCACTGTTCTTTCTCTATGCCACAATGTTATGATTTAGCACAGCATCTCCTAGGCTCTGCTCTGTAAAAATTATTATTCCAGGAGACAATGGGCATTTCTAGAACAAGCAGAAGAATTCACTAAAAGGCATTGATATGTGTGTGTATTTTGTGGTCATGTGAATTTGGAAAATGCTGTGTTAAAAAATGTTAAATGGGTTTACTTCATTACAAGACTTTTAGGCCCTCTAATGCGCTACTAATGGGCATTGTAATATTCAAGGCGTGGGAAGAGAGAAGCAGAGTATGTAGCTTTTTTCAAATTTATTGGCCTAGAGAGGTTTTTTTCCCCCCTGTGGAACACTCTAAACATGACACCAGACTTAAGCTTCATTCTCTGACACTGACTTGGAGTCACTTGAACAAGTTTCTCTCAGACTTAACGTAAATAGAACAAGGGACTCAAGACTTCCCTAAAAATTAGAATAAAACTGGACCCTTATACCGTTCACAAAAAAATCAACTCAAAATAGAGTAAGACCTTAATATATGACTTGAAACCATTAAACTAGAAGAAAACACAGAAAAACTTGACATTGGTCTTGGCACAGATTTCATGGGTAGGACCAAAAGCACAGATAATAAAAGCAAAAATAGGCAAGTGCGGGCACCCAAGTGGCTCAGCTGGTTAAGTGACTGTTGATTTTGGCTCAGGTCATGATCTCAGGGTCCTGAAATGGAGCCCTGTTTAGGGCTTTGCATTGGGTGTGGAGCCTGCTTAGGATTCTCTCTCTTCCTCTCCCTCTGCCCCTCTCCCAGCTCATGCTTGCTCTCTCGCTTAAAAAAAAAAAAAAAGAAACCTCATCAAACTAGAAAGCTTCTGCACAACAAAGGTAGAAAGTCAACACCGAAAAGGCAACAAATGGGATGGGAGAAGATATTTGCAAACCATTTATCTAATAAGGAGTTAGTTTCCAGAATATATAAAGGACTCCTACGACTTGGTATCAAAAAATAATCCTAAAATGGGCTAAAGATATGAATAGACATTTCTCCAAAGAAGCATACAAATGGCCAAGAGGTATATAAAAAGATGCTCAATGTCACCAATCATCAGAGAAATGCAAATCAAAACCACAGTGAGATGTCACCTCAAACCTGTTACAAGGTCATTATCAAAAAGTCAAAAGATAAAACAGTATGGATATTCCTCAAAAAATAAAAAATAGAATGATTATATGATCCAGCAATCCCACCTCTGGGAATTTATCCAAAATAATTGAAATCAGGATCTCAAAGAGGTACTAGCACCTTTGTGCTCATTGCAGCCCTATTCACAATAGCCAAGATATGGAAACATACTAAATTTCCATTGAGAGATGAATGGATCAGGAAAATCTGGTATATACATACAATGGAATATTACTTAGACTTTAAAAAAGAAGGGAAATTCTGCAATGAGCAACAACATGGATGAAACTTGAGTTCATATGCCTAAGGGAAATAAGCCAGTCACAAAAAGATACTGTATGATTTCATTTATGTGAAGCATCTAAAATACTCAGATTCATAGAATCAAATAGTGGTTGCCAGGGGTGGGAGTAAGGAGGAAACTGGGAGTTACCAATCAAGAGGTATAAATTTTAATTAAGCAAAATGAATAAGTTCTAGAGATCTACTGTAATACATTGCACCTGTAGTAAATGATACTGTACACTTAAAAATTTGTCGTGAGGATCGATCTCATATTTAAGTATCCAATAAATGAAATTTTTGAAAAAATGAAATTATGACAATTAAATAGAAGTCAGCATCTGAAGGGTAGCACTTTTTGATTTTAAATTCTTACTCATTTGCATATTTCCATAACTATAAATTCAGGTTTGTACTATTATACACATACTAGAATGACTAAAATAAAAATACTGAAAATATTGAGGACTCGCAAGGATACAGAGCTATTTGATCTCTTATGGATCATTCTGGGAATACATGAAAGGCCCACCACTGTGAAAATAGCTGGTCGGTTTACTAATAAAGTTAAAAATACACTTAGCATTTTATCCCACAATCCTACACCTGAATATTTATCCTAAGGAAATGAAATTTGTTTCCACATAAAGCCTGTACACAAATGGTATGAGCAGCTTTATTGGTAATGGCCAAAAAATGGAACAGTCCAAATGTTTTCCAATGCGTGAACGGTTACAGGCCCTGTGTACATCCCTACCACGGAATGCTGCTCAGCAGTGAAAAGCAACAAAGCATTCACAGATGTAACAATTTGGTTAGATGGCAACAGAATTATGCTGTGAAAACAAGCCTATCTCAGGTTACATCCTGCATGGTTCCATTTATATAACACTTTCTAATTGACAAACTCATGATGGAAAACCATGGTCAGGGTTTAGGGTGGAGGGGAAGAAGTCATTATAAAGAGGCAGCAGGAGGGAGTTTCTTTGTGGTGATAAAGCAGTTCCTGTGGCACCTGGGGTCTCAGTCATTGAGCTTCTGACTCGGTTTTGGCTCAGGTCATGATCTCAGTGCCGTGAGATTCAGCCCCTGGACAGGCTCTGTGCTAGGCATGGAGTCTACTTGAGAATCTCTCTCTCCCTCTCCTTCCCCGTCACCCCACTCTCTCTCTCTCTCTCTCTCTCTCTAATAAATAAAATCTTAAAAAAAAAAGCAGTTCTGTATTCTGACTATGGTTGTAGTTTCATGAATCCACATATATGATAAAATTGCATAGTACCATACACACACCATATAAATAAACAAACAGACAGACAACCAACCAACCAACCAAAGTGCATGTAACACTGGTGTGAACTGAAGGTCTATAAAGGTTAGTTAATAAAACTGTGCGAATATCAATTTCCTGGCTTGGGTACTACAAAGGCTATTAAAGATGTTATCCTGGGGAAGCTAGGCAAAGGGTGGATAGAAACTCCCTATATCACTTTGGAACTTCTTGTGTGTCTTAAATTATTCCAAAGTGAAAAGAAAGAAAAGGAAGGGAAGGAAGAAAGAAAGAGAGAAAGAGAGGAAGGAAGGAAGGAAGGAGGAAGGAAGGGAGGGAGGGAGGGAGGGAGGGAGAGAAAGTCAAAAAAGAAAAAGAAAAAAAAAGCAATTAAACTTTGGTTGAGTCCAGATGAATGGCTCTAGAAGGGCAGCCATCCAGTCCACCTTCTCTGCCATTTGGGACGACCCCTGGCTCACGCAGTTCTACGGCAGCTGTCATGGCTCCACCACTTACTAGCTGTGTGACGTGGGGGAAGTCACTATCTATCTGTTCATCAGTTTACCCATCAGCAGAAGGGAAGTTCTAACAGTTACTGCATCATAAGATCCAGGTTAAGATTAGAGCGAATTATACTAAGTGCTGTGGATACTTTATAGGAGGAGGAGGAGTTCCATGAAGGGACACATACATTCTGTCCTCTGAAGACGTGAAATGTGCAAAGCAGTCACAAGACTGGCCTCATGTCTCATCATGATCGTCAGCCAATGTAGAAACAATATGAACTCCTTGTTTGTATAATAATGTCTACAACACCTATGTTTTCCTTCTGGATTGCTTCCCCTTTTCAAGCTATCTCGCTCCCCAGAACTTTGAAATATGTGTAACTGCAACTGTCAGCCCTTTGTTTTCAGCACGGTTTTCTTTTTTTTTTTTTTTCTTTTTAAAAAATTATTTATTTATTTATTTATTTGACAGAGAGAGACACAGTGAGAGAGGGAACACAAGCAGGANCTTTTTTTAAAATTATTTATTTATTTATTTATTTATTTATTTGACAGAGAGAGACACAGTGAGAGAGGGAACACAAGCAGGAGGAGTAGGAGAGGGAGAAGCAGGCTTCCCACTCAGCAGGGAGCCTGACATGGGGCTCGATCCCAGGACCCTGGGATCATGACCTGAGCTGAAGGCAGACGCTTAATGACTGAGCCACCCAGGTGCCCGTTTTTGGCACAGTTTTCTCTGAAACTAGTAAGAAGGAAGTCTTCTGGGGCGCCTGGGTGGCTCAGTGGGTTAAGCATCTGCCTTCGGCTCAGGTCATGGTCCCAGAGTCCTGGGATCAAGCCCCACGTCGGGCTCCCTGCTCAGGGCGAAGTCTGCTTCTCCCTCTGCCTCTGCTGTTCTCTCTGCTGTGCTCTCCCTCTCTCTCTCACTCTGTCAAATAAATTAATAAAATCTTTTAAAAAAAAGACTTCCACTAAACAACTTCGTGATCTTTTTCCTTAATTCATATTCAGTTTCTAACTTTCCTGATAAATTCTTTGTATTTCTATCATTTCATTTAGATACATTGGATTATAATGTCCACAGGTCTGTTTCCTTTCTGAGATGTGAACTTGAGATCCGGGCCTGCATGCTTTCATTTATTCAGCACATGGTAATGGAGCACCTACCATGTTCCAGGTGCTGTTGTAGATGCCGAGGGTACAGCAGAGAACAAATGCCCTGGTATGGATGGTAACTACTGTCTAGCACGGAATTCTTCTTTGCATTAGCTTCCAGCATAGCACCTGACCCGCAGTGGGTGCTCAGCTTTTTCATGGATGAAGGAGTGGAGTGATAAAATGAACATTTCTGCTGGTGGGGACCTTATATGTGAACAAAATTAGCCAAACCTGAGTGTGAAATCCACTCTTCTATTTTCTTCTTCTTCTTCTTCTTCTTCTTCTTCTTCTTCTTCTTCTTCTTTTTTTAAAGATTTTATTCATCCATTTGAGAGAGAGACAGAGAGAGCAGAAGCAGAAGGAAAAGAAACATACTCCCCGTTGAGTAGAGAGCCTGATGTGGGACTTGATCCCAGGACCTGGAGATCATGACCTGAGCCGAAGGCAGATGCTTAACCATCTGAGCCACCCAGGTGCTCCAGCTCTTCTAATTTCTAAAGACAATGAGAAACAATTGCCATGGACTATTGGAAATGAGCTGCCTTTTTGCCTCTTCCACCTCCCCTCATGAGATTTCCAGTTCGGCGTCTGGCTATGGATACAGCAAGAGACGAGTGAAAACCAGACGAAGCCGGTGCAGAACAGGAGTATTTCCTCTGTAGGGATGAAGAACCACCCAAAGACTCTTAAGAAATCTTTGACCATTTTCCTCCTGAAGCTATTAATTACAAGTGATTCCTATATTGGGAAGTATAAAAAGATTGGCCAGAAAATTCCTGCAATGTTCCACGTCTCTAAATTTCTAAGTTTGAAGTGTCTCCATTTCAATTTTGCATTAATTAAGACTGTTTGGGAGCCAAGTCCAGGAAAAGAATCTAAAATCATAGAGCTTGGGGTTGGTGGTGAGCAGAGCCGGATGCCGTCTCCCTTTGCAGGTTTTACAAAAATACCCCTTACAAAACTATTACTGACATTTTAACTCTGGTTCATGTGACTCTTACCTTGGTCTTTGCAAGCGTGCATTCCCTGGATGCCTCAGAAATATTCTAAAAATAATTTTTATTTATAGTTTTTTAAATTCCACAACATATGCACATGGTGCAAACCTCAAAAGGCTGCAAAGAAAAAATCATGAAAAGAACATGTCCTTCCTTTCCTCTTCCTGTCTCCTGGGCGGCCTGTTCCTCTCCCTGGAGGCATCTGCTGCCATGTTTTTTATATCTCCTTGTAAGGTATTTTATGAATATCTGTATTTTGGAAATAAGAAAGACACTGGCATTCAACATGCTTCACACAGTCAGCAACTTGAAGTCAACCAGGGTAAAAACTGTTTTGCGTTTCTAATTCAAATAATTCTTGTTCAAATCGTTAACTTCATTTTCTAATTTCTTTCAAGAAAAGAGGCAAATAAGGATCCTGGAACAGTGAAAGAGTGCCGGCGGGGACTAAGGTAGCTGGGCTTTGCCATTACGTAGCAGAAATGAGCCTCG
Organism: Ailurus styani; assembly: GCA_002007465.1. Classification (NCBI taxonomy): domain Eukaryota; kingdom Metazoa; phylum Chordata; class Mammalia; order Carnivora; family Ailuridae; genus Ailurus; species Ailurus styani. The sequence goes on from LNAC01000172.1 coordinate 2,552,209, forward strand.
CTTCCCACCTGAAAATCAAATGATTTCTCCCTAATGTCCAAGTTTCCTTACAAAAGTAAGGGCCACAAATTCTGCTAACCAAGAGATGGATTGTGTCTCCTTTGCTCAAATCAAAGTTTAAGAAAAGTGCCTGTTGCATCTACAGGACCGTACAATAAGATTGATGCTCCCAGAGCCCAGGGGCTACAACAGTCTGAGGTTCTACGATATATTCTGTGCAGTTTATGACTCATCAGATCTTACTTTATTTTTTGAAAATTGGCAAACCTTCAGTCCAATATATATAGAAACACAAATCCAAATAACCTCACATCCCAAATGTTCATGGTTAATCACATCTTATACATAATGCTCAAAGCCATGAAGAATTGATCAGTTGTGTCAATTAATTGTTCATCAGTGCAATGAAGTTTTAAGATGTTGCCCCTTCCATTATTGGTACCATAGCAATTCTTAACGGTTACATAGAATTTTACGATAGGCTTATGGTCCTAAAGCAAGTCTACAGAGTTGAGTGGGACTAGGTGTAGCAAAATCACAACTGCAGATTTCCAGGTTAATTCCCTGTTAATATTTATCCATCAGGTCTGGGATGAGGATTGAGAAGTACTCTCTTCACAGACTCTGAAATCAGTGGATGTCCAAGCTGACTATACATTGGCATCTCCTGGGGAGCTTTAGAAAATGCTCATGCCTGGATCCCAGGCCCTTAGACTCTGGCATAACTGGTTTGGAGTTTAGCCCCGGACACTGGATTTCCCAAAGCTCCCCTGCTGATTTCAGTGTGCAACCAGGATGGAGAACCACTGCTGTAGATCTTGACCGGGACTGCCTGACTCTGGAAAACTCTTCGGAGGGTCAGAAGTTCTTTACTTCTCTCATTTGGAATTGGTGTAATCTTCTCCCATGTCGGCACTACTCTGCATGAAACCGAAGCACAGTCGCGGGCTCCTCGGTGTGATCTAGAGACCAGAAGCATCCACATCACCTAGGTACCCACTCCCTTCAACAACTGAAACAGAATCTGCATTTTAACAAGATCCCCAAGTGTTTCATTTGCTCATTAAAGTTTAAGGAGCATAGCAAAGTGGCCTCAAATTATGCATTGTAACAAGCCCCCAGGTGCTGTGGTGGTCCACAGTAGCAAGGATCTCAAGCCCTTAGCCTAACAGGAGTTTCCAGAAAAAAAGGTGTGAGATCCTGGTTCTCTCCTTCACCGCAGACCTTCTGAATCGAACTCTCTGGGAACCTGCGCTTATAAAACTGCTCATTTCCAGGTGATTATTTCCATGCAAGGTTGAGAACCACTGAAGCACGTCCAACTTCTCCCCGTCCCAGAGTAGGAGTCATTTTCTCCTTTGAAAAGCAGCCAGATGGGGCGCCTGGGTGGCTCAGTGGGTTAAAGCCGCTGCCTTCGGCTCAGGTCATGATCCCAGGGTCCTGGGATCCAGCCCCACATCGGGCTCTCTGCTCAGCGGGGAGCCTGCTTCCTCCTCTCCCTGTCTCTCTGCCTACTTGTAATCTCTCTCTCTGTGTCAAATGAATAAATAAAATCTTTAAAAAAAAAAAAAAAAAGAAAAGCAGCCAGATCTAATTGTTTAAAAACTTCTCTGGATTTAACCTAAATTGGCCTAGAGGAAACAGTATTACTCTCTAAAGAAAAACAAATTGTCTCTTCCTTAGCCCTGCAAATAACTGAAGATAGTCTTTCTCCCTCCCAAATGATCTTTGTCATGAGTTTTGTATTTCTCAACAATTGTTCCTGATTCTGTTTCTTACTCTTCTGGTTATCCCTCCAACCCCCACATTGGAAACCTTCTAGTTCAGCATAGCCCTCAAAGTCAGGCAGCTCAAACCAGAGAAAATCTCCAAAGCCAGCCACAAAAATATATAAATCAGACTGTTGTAAATTCTGACCCAAACATTTTATATATATACATATAAATACATATACATATTTTTTAAGATTTTATTTATTTAATTGACAGACACAGCGAGATAATTTTTTTTTTTTAGTAATGCAGCTTGGTGTTGCTTACATTATGTTAATTCAATACTAAGCTTCTGTTTAACCACAACTTCTCTGTCCCTTTCCCTTGGATCATCAAGAAATGCTGCCCCCTTTCTCTACTTTCACAATTATTTATTGAATTTTAAGTATCAGGCTTTCCTTATAAGCCAAATAATTTCATCACTGTGATCTCTGTGTCCACGGGTTCAGCTTGACAAAGTAATTCTGGTTATCAGTCCTGAGTAAACAGCGTGGATTCAGATGCAAGTCTGATCTCTACAACTCTGTTGTAGAGCCTTAAGCAAGCTCCTTAGCCTTTATAAGCCGATTTTTCATCATAATGGGTATCATAATAGTACCTATAAGATAGTTCTGAGGTTTCAACAAGATAATGTAAAAAACCCTTCATAAAGTATAAAGCAGCATAAATAGTTAAAATTAATAATGTCCAAGCTATGAATAACTTAAAAAACTTAATAAATACAACACCGATTTATTTATGTTTTCAACCCCCACAAAAATAAGTGGCAGTCTTGAAACTGTCTGAAAAGCACACTCTGTCTCCTCCCCTACTATCTCTAACCCATTCTCGTTCTTGTTGTGAAGAGTTTCTGTCTTCTGTTGACAAAAGGGGAAGGGAAACCCGGCCTGAGAACCATAAAACCAAATGCCAGAAGGGTTCTCCAGAAACCAGCCACGTGGAAGTGGATGAGAGCAGAAAAGCCCTTTAACGGCACTGACATGGGAGTCAAAGGGTTCGGACTGGCCATCTACTACTTTCCCACTGAAAGAGGAACTCCAAATTGCTGATGTCCTGGCCACTGGAATTCTATTGAACTGGGGTTTCCCAGGCTAAGGCGGTTACGTGATCAAATACAAGATACAATATAATATAAAACAATACATATAAGGCGATGTAATATAGTCCATCAACATGAGACTTCACCTTGCCCTGTGGCCAAGAGAGCCCCCTGAAGTTACTCAGGGACAAAGGAGATTCCCACAGAAGCCTGGGAACTGGTCTAGACCCCCCACGAGTGGTAAACTTCCTACATGGACACAAGTAAGGCCTTACTCCAGGGCTTGGTCCTCATTTCCACCTCCCCGCCTCCAATGCTCATTTCTTAAAAAAGAGATGAACTCCGAACCTAGGAGCCTCTGATTTACCCTCAAAAAACTAGGAAATGCTTAGTCACCTTGAACGTTTGGTCACCATTCTCTACGTACCTCCAGATAGTCTTCCAGACACAAAGCTTTTGTTAACTTGCATGATCTACAGATGAGAAATGCTGAGATTTTTAGAATACACACATTCCTTCCAAGAGACTCATCAAAGGGTTACAATGTGAGCACATGTATAAGGCAAGTAGTAAATACACACAAACTACTCAAGTAACAAACACCTAATATTTATTAATAAATTAGTACACTTGAAGGCATTTTTCTGATATCAGTCCCTCACCACGACCCACAACCCCCGCCCACAAAAGGGAGTCCACACCACCTTTGCATTCGAGTCTGCCAACTGAGCATTAGAGAGAGCGCAGGTTTATAAATGGGAGCAGAGTTGCAAATATATCAGACAAGAGTTCTTACAGCTGCAGCCATTTTTAATTAAAGTGATTGAAGGACGAAGGAGACCCACCAAGACCAAGGCCTTGAGGCAGACTGGACCTACCAGCTATGTGTGTATAAAAAACAAGACATCTTTTAAAGCAAAGCTGGGCAAATTCCCTATGGAAAAAGGTGCCACTGGCTCTCAGTTGTGACTTTCCAAAGTGCAGCAGTATGTTCCAGAACAGCTCAATTCCTAAAAGATGAAGTTCAAGTTCTTTGGTGGCCCAGTTGTCAAGCCACTTAAATAGCAAGTTCTGATGGCTTGAGGATTTCATGTCTCCAGCCCAGAGCGTATTAGCAGAAGAGGAGCACAAGTAATCAAGCATTCTACACGGTGCTCAAGTGAAAACCATACAATCAGCAATAGTGTGGTCAAGTTTCAGCCATGAATATGAACTGTACACCAAGGCATATTAAAAAGAGAACTCAAAGTCTAATTGTATTACAGTAACTCAATGGGGTTACATTTCTTCAACCCTTAAGAAAATTTGTAAATTACAAATAATAATAAAAATAGTAATCATTAAAAAAAAGCAGACGTGGATATTGAGACATGAAGACTGCTCAGAGAATTCACAAGATGCCATTATACTTTTAAGAGGTTAAGAGCCTCATGATCCAGTGTGCAGGGAAAGTCACACTGCGTTTGTGGTACATTAAGTGAATTTAAAGTGCACAGAACAATTCTGAAAATACATAAGAAGTCAAAACGGAGAAAATATGGAAGCTAAAAAACTTTAGTGGTGGGTATTTTTCAACAGTTACACCTCGAGAAGGCTTATAAACTAACGTCCTAGAAGGGTTAAAAAAAGAAAAGAACGGAAAACACTGGCCATATACTCTTACACACACACACACACACACACACACACCCAAATACCTAGAAAAACAAAAACAAAACCAACAAAAAACCACCCTGCCACTAAACTGAGTCATTTCCAGAATGCAGTATCCCTCGGGTTCTACAATAGGTCAGGAAGATGGCTATACACAGAGTCCAAGAGGGTCTGACTGGCTTCCTGGCTCTTGACTCCGATAATCTCAAACAGCCGGTCCAGCTTGTCCTCAGCCTGAGGAATCTCTTCAATCACCCGCAGCTCCTCAGGGTTCAGAATGTGGAGCATGTCGTCAAAAATAGGCTGCAAGTCACAGGGGTCCAGGCGTACCTGCCGCAAAACCGTGTCCTTCTTTTCTGCAGCGAGGAGAGGGGAGGGAGAGGGACAGAGATAAGGGACTGTAGTGGGGAGACCGAGGAGAGGGGGAGAGCTGGGAGGGACAGCTCCCCACCCCGAAGGCTGTCCCAACCCCACCCTCAAGGTGAGTAAGGGAACCTCTGGCACATTTTAAATAACCCAGTAGTTTTTATGTGCCTTGCAGTTAAGATAACAAACAAGATTTGACTCATGGAGATCAGACAAGGAACCACTTGAATGGGTCACTGATAGTCATTAGCATGACTTTGTCTAGACTTAAAAGACATCTAGATTCTTCTAAAACTCAGGAGAATGCTGAAATACTTACAGAAACTTAAAACAAACCAAAATAAAACACCACCCTCCCCATCTGTAATGTGTTTACGAAACAAAGACATCAGTCCACCCTCAGCTCTCAAAAATTCCAAGTCAATGTCATCTGCTCATCTGACTTCTAATTACACTGCCAAATTTTAAAACTAAACTGCTAAGAGCAAAACCACATGAATAAGAAAATACTGCTTCTTGGGTCATACCATACACAATGAGGTGAAGGACTATAACTTTTATTACTATTATAAAAAGTCTTCTCCAAAATATAACATGGAACATAAGATACAAACTAAAATATAAATCTTTCATGTAAATATAAAATAGATCATCTAAATAGGTAAGGTATAGAAAATAGAACATATTTTATAAACGCAAAATATAACCCTTTCATGAAAATATAACTGGAATTACCCAAACTGGGAAATTTCAAACAAAAATTTGTCATCAATACAGCACGCATGCCAGTCCCTATCCTGCTATTAAAAACTGCAAGCGGCAAATTATTTACCAAAATATTCACCCACAATGTTTAAAACATTGCTATTTGCAATGATTCTCAAGAGAATGAATTTTAATTTAGTTACTGAAACCTACACTTCTGATTCTCAAGAAAGGTTATACTTTAAATCCTTGGATTCTGCAAAGCTGGTAAATAATCTTCAACAAAACCTGCCAGACTACATTTTATCAGACCTTCCTGAAACACCTTCGATAGCATCATGAGGATAAAGGGCGACCCATGCAGACTCTCGGCCAGATAAGCAGAGCTGTAAAGACCTTCTGGGTGGGTCCAGGCTGGCTAGTGACGTGGTTTCTCTCAGACCAGCCTCATCCTGGTGTCTACCATACATCTTCCGGGGCAGGTCACCCAAATGACTCAACTACCACTGGACTGTGCATCTGGCAGGGGAGAAACCCTAGGGGCTCCTCTGGGGGAAGCTTACAGAATGAATAAGCCTTGTCACCAATGTCCGTACCTTTGGTAATAAAGGAGCCTGTCCTGCTCAGCGCCGAGGAGCCGCTGGATGTGGAGTCACATCGAAGAAGAGGTTCCGACTCATCCACGAAGAAGCCCTTGTTCTTATCCAGCGGGGACGGCTCCACTGTCAGCAGAGTGGAATTCTCCAGTTTCGTGTTGGGGCTGGGGATGGGGCTCGGGCTAAGGGGGCTGGGGCTCATCGGGAGAGCCAGCTTGTCGGTTTCCAGCTGGAGGAGGAAACAAACAAAAATATTTTTTATTACATATTTCAAAAATTATAGAGAAAAAAATGAAAGTGAAACCCCCTCAGGTGTTCTTTTTTTTTCATTTGTTTTATATATAAATTCTGCTGTTTTGACAGTCCATAACTTATATTATTGCTAAATATATATACACACACACACACACACAACTTTTTAAACCCTTCAAAAATATATGTGCAGCTATGTGTAAGCGTTAAAAATTAGGAAGCAGGGGCACCTGGGTGGCTCAGTCAGTTAAATGTCTGCCTTTGGCTCAGGTCACGATCCGAGGATCCTGGGATGGAGCCCGACATTGGGCTCCTTGCTCAGTGGGAAGTCTTCTTCTCCCTCTGCTCCTCCCTGCTTGTGCTCATTCTCTCTCTCTCTCTCTCTCTCTCTCTCTCTCTCTCTCTCTCATGCACACTCTCTCTCAAATAAAATCTTACCAAAAAAATTAGGAAGTATATGCAACGAGCTGTTACCTCACAGCAGTGGAACTAGACAAGGGAGTGAAGTGGAAGATCTCCAACTCAAAACATAATTTGATAGAGCTGGAAATGGTCTTAGATAATGCCTAGTACATTCTCCTCTGTGTGGGTTGAATTATATCCCCCAAAATTCATATGTTGAAGTCAAAACTTTCTGGGCCTCAAAATGTGACTGTACGTGGAGATAGGGCCAACTAAGGAAATTTAAAAAGAGGTGATTAGGGGATAGTTGGGTCCTACTCCAATATGACTGGTGTCCTTATGAGAAGCCATTAGGACACAGACAAACATAGTGGGATGACCATGTGAAGACAGAGGGTGAAGGCTACCATCTTCTACAGGCCAAGGAGAGAAGCCTGAGGACACCTTTATTTCAAACTTCTAGCCTCCAGAATTGTGACAAAATCAGTTTCTGCTGTTTCAGCTTCCAGTCTGTGGTACTTTCTCATGGTAGCCCAAGCAAACTAACACACCCTCTCTTCACAAGTAAGGCAACTGAGGTCTAGAGAAATGATGTAACTTTCTTAATTATGGGCTCTTGCCCAGTAAGGGGCAGAACTAAGGCTAGACCCTAAAGCTTCCTGACTCCCACTTCAAAGCAGCTCAGGAGAACACCAGAGGCAAAAGCATCTGGATGGAGAGAGTGAGGACCACCCCACGGGGACCTCTGAAGGACTTAATGGAGACCTTCATGAAGCTCGCCTTCTGGAGGGGAGAGTCAGAAAGACAGTAACAAGTAAGCAAACAGATAAGAAGGTTTCAGATGGAGACGGTGAGCTTCATGACCATCAGCTGGTATGTGCAGAATGGATTTTAGGGGGGCAAGAAACAAAATAGACCAGTTAGGATGCTGCTATCATGGCTGGAGGACATAAATGATACATGGAGTGTAGAGTGGGGAAATGATAGGTGATATCCCCCATTTTACAAGTGAAACAACTAAGGCCCAGAGAGGGCACACAGCCATTGGGAGAAGGCTAGTGCTCAATTCAGGCCTGCTTGATACCTCTACTTGGCTTGTCATTTGCCACTAGGGTTTCGAACTCTGGCAGGCACTTGTGGCATCTTCCAAGTCCGTTGACCTTAACCTTTTTATTGGATCTTCTGGCAGGGATACAAATCTGGGAGCCAGGTGGCCAGATCCCATGGGGCAGGGTTCAGGGAGTGTTGATCACCACTCATTAGAACCATTGTGACTTCACTCAGACATGACAAGCAAACATTTTCGAGTTCCTCAATCAGGAAGACATTGACCCTCATTTCAAAGTATTAGGTTGAAGAGTTGTAAAAAGCACAAAGCAAACACAACTGACTCTTTTACAACCTGTAAGGCCTGAGAAATTCTTGCAACTGACTGCAGATTCCAAAGACCACCACTTACTGCACGTGTCTACCGTTCCAACAGCATTTGTCCTCTGCACAAACACCCATACTCACGTCTGCCTCCAGTGCAAGTTTAAGACTTGGGTAATACATTCCCAGCTGCCCCCTTCCAATCCACAAAGTTTTATGTATGTGCTTTTAAATTTTCTAATTCAATAGGGCCCTGGCATGTGCCCCTCCTCCCTGAAACGTACATGGCCATTCATGCCAATACACATTTTTTATTCACTCAATTAGACAAAGAGCACTTGTCTACACTTTGGTTCTCAGGGACAACATTACATTGGACAACATGGTCTGTCAATATAGTGCACTGTTCTTGCTTAAAAAGAGAAATTCCTGCCCACAAATCACATGCCAACAGACTAAGGAGTCCACCCACCCATTTCCTGAACTTAGTTCAAAACTTTAAATATTTAATTTTTCCCCCATTTCTGCCAAAGGACTCTATCTGTGGAAATTAAGTACATGATTTCCAACACCATTCAGAAAGACACACTGTTGCAGAATGCTCTATTGTAATTAACAATGAGTCAAGTGAACATGAAAATGTCCCTAAGAATGGTTTTAGCATCGCCACAGTAGGGCTAACAACCATAGCCAAAGCCCGAGATCATGTGACAATCATCTTTCTAGAAAATCAATTCAGCTACTAAGTATGGGTATCCCCTGCTTTACACCAGATACACTGCAGCCAGTTGCATTCCAGATTTCTCTAGTTATTTGCAGTTTTTTCCTGTAAGAAAAGAAAACCTTGCTCATACAAACTTAACTTCTTTCCTCCCTTGACCTAACTATTTATAATAACCATCAAAATTGCATTGCAACGTAGCAACTCAAGCACTGTATGACCTATGATAGCTCTAATCGGAAGTGAACTCATCAGGATATGTGGAATAAATTAATTCTTTATTGATTCAGAAAGTTCATTGTGGAGTTCACAGCAAATAAAGAATACCTCTAATAAGATTTAGACACTGAAAGACAAATATTCTAAACAAGAAAGCCAGGAAAGGGTCTCATCCTCTTGCAAAAGTTGTAAGCATAAATTTATCCAAATATTCACAAAATAGATTACTAGTGACTTAATTTATTCCTTATGCATCTTCGGGCCTTCCAAGTTCTCTACAGGGAAATATTACCTTTTATAATTATAAAAACAATACATGTTATTTTTAAAAGCAGTTACCACTGAGATAAGTATGTTTTCCTTTTGCTAACTTGAAAATGTTATGGCTGCTGTGGATCCTATTTACATTGGTAGCCAAGGAATAGGAGAGTTGGAAGATCACCTACTCGGACGAGTGCCTCTCTAGACTTTTGTTAAGAGTTCACAGGCCCAAAAGGGCAACATTGCCCCCCAACTTATTGCAGTGAGGTAGATATTAAGCCTTAAGAGAAAGGCCTCTCAGGAAACTTGGCCAGTGAGGGCCATTTACCCACCAGATAATCGAGGTCCCTTTGCAGGAACTTTAAAAATACAGTTCTTCTTGCCTTCCAGCCATGAGCTCATCGTGTTCACTTGGAAGCCTCAGCGGGGAAATGAGGTAGAGGTGGTAAGACACACAGAAAGGGGAGGAGGCAGGGATCACGAGGGGAGAGCTCCCCAGGCAGCCAAAACCAGACCGGTGGTTCTACTGTGTGAACTTCAAGAGCATGTGATTTATTTTAGCCCAGTGAGTCCCCAGATGTCCTCCTGATTAGTCTCCATGCAAGTACACTTAGTCTTTCCAGATACTGTGTTTATTAGTCCCAAGAGAAAGGGAAAGACAGATAAAGAGATAAAGAGTTCACCTCAACTCCACAGCTGAGTCACACCTAAAGTTCCTCTGTTGACCTGTTTTCCTTTCTGATTACCAGGACCACTGAGTACAAGGAACCAGCCAATGGATGAGGTCAACAAGGTACTGACTGAAATTTGGGGGCTTGAACACCACTGGACTACAGAGGTTTGTAGCAGCGTTTGTGAGAACAGTGATTGAACTTGTATTTGGGCTACACTGGAATGAGCCATTTCCAGCTGTGTCCCTGCAACCCTCTGCTTCTATACATTCCAAAGCCAAGTGCCCACTCCAGGTGCTCAGCCAAATTACAACCTGAAACTGAAGCTCAAAAGTAAGTCTTCTCTTTTAAAAGCAAACCAAACAGCACTTTCCCCACTGACTGGCCCTTCCTAAGAGGATACACTGTGGAAGGCTGAAGAGTTTTCTAGTCCTTAGGGGATAGTCCAGTAATGGATGGTAAAGGAACATCCTTGCAAGTCTTGGTCATGGCAAAAGTGATTGATAAATGAAACGAGGTTTTAAGACTACCATTCTTCCCTCCTGTGATCTATCAGCATTCCTAAGTACAGGCTCAGGAGCAGTCTTTCCAGCATGCATTTGATGTTCCTCATAGTCAACTCCTAAACATCGAGGTCATTAACATCCTGGGATTTCATAGCAAGGGAAGAAAGGAAATAGACCTCGAACTAGCTGTGTGGTCTTAGAAAAATCCCTTCCCTCCTTAGACCTGTTTCCCCATTTCTGAAGAAAAAAGATTAGACCAGGTCTTCTCTGTTCAACTTATGTTTTATTTATGGTCAGCCCTGCTATGTCATTCTCCCCACACCCAACCCACCCACCCCAACTCCCTTTCTCTTTCCAAGTTACCCCCAACTGGTTCACTCAACTAAGGTTTACCACTGAGTTATTTTCAATTACTACCCAATTACAATCTCCCTGTGGTTGCACAATCTGTTTTCATAAAACTAATTAACAACTTTGATGCATCAATGACCCCCTGAAATGAAGCATTAATTACCCAGCCTAGATGCTCCTTGCCAATCTGCTAAAGTGGTTCAACTTAACCCCTTGGCTCCTGGCACTACCCAGCTGGATCCCACAGGCCCCTCTCCTCTCCTCTATAGCCAGAGATGCCTGACAGACTCAAGAAGAAGCTTCCTTACCGTCAAAGGTTACCCTTTCCACTGAACTTTCCCTCCAAACCTCATCCAACACTTAGAAAGAAGGGAAATCCTACGCCACATTTGTGAAATTTTCCATCACTTTAATAATGGTTTTTAAAGGCCCATTTGCTAAATTCAATGAAAACTAATTGCTATTCCATCTGAGCTGACCAGCTTGTTTCTCGGATCCAGCAAACAACGGGGACTTCAAGAAATAAACCATTACCAGTACTGTGCAAAATGATTCAGCATGAAATATAAGTAATCCATTTGCTGTGAAGGTAGCTCTTCTGAGCTTCATCTGACAGATGAGAAAACTGAGCCTCTAAGAGGTTTGCATAACCTGCCCAAGGTCACAAAGCGAGGATTCAAGATCAGGTCCGTCTAGTTTTTCAAGTGATCCTCTTTGCTGAGCTACGTCACTTCTCTGTCTGGACCCACTAGACATTTACAGGAAATGTCAAACCCCTGTAAGCCCAATACAAGTAATCACATAACCACAAGGAGCTGCTCTGGCTTCTGAAGGAAGGGGCAAAAGGCAGGGTCCACAAGGATCTATAACTCAATGGTGAGCTTACCCTCTGGCCCTGAGATAAAGATGAAAGATTCTGCAAATATCAGATACTTCAACTGTGGCCCAATAACTTGGTTTTGTATTTGAAAATACACCAGGTCCCAACAGACCAGCAACTGTTTAAAAAAACAAAGACATTCAATTGCCACTAAAGTTTCATCTCAAAGAAATTACAGTCACAAATAAATACATAGCTAAAATTATTTAAGGATGATGATGGTATCTCAAGCTTGTTTCCCCTGTTCTCCCATGTGGTCATGCAATGAAAATCAAATTAGATTTCATGACCTCCTATAGGTCTAGTAGGTATATAAGAACAGGCTCTCGTAAAAGTAAGGGCTATTTCCCTTGCCGTGAGTATCTAGATATCTGAATCTGTGTAGTTCCTATGTTTAGAGAACAGGAATACAGATCATAAGGAGAGCTTTGTTATCTAAATCTATGTAGTTTCAGGATTTCAGATCTAAATGAGCATTCAGATGATGACAGTTACCAACTGTGTCTCAAAAAATTATCTGAATCTATTCAATTCCTAAGTTCAGATAGTGAATAATACCAGCGCTATACAATGATTTCTCCCTTTAAAAACAGGAACAAATACAGCGGTGGCCCCCAACTTAATAAAAGGTAAAAAAGGATAGGCGACAATGACTTTACTCTTCTAGTGTGAATTCTTATTAAATTCAACTCAGGGTAAGAGGTCTTGGCAAGAATAATTCAAATTTGCACAGTAAAAATTTTTTGCAAGCAAAAAGAAAAAAAAGAAGGACATGGGAAGATGCTGATTCCCCCTAGAAGAAGTGATAGCAGTCTGAAGAAATTTGGAGGGAAGTCTTGGAAATGGAAATATGAACTAGAGATATACATGCATGTACACAGATAAAGCAAAGATGTTAAATGTGAATTAACTGTTAAATCCAGATGGTAAGTTTATGAGTGTTTACTGTGTTTTCAACTTTTATCTGTTTCATAAGCCTTATTTCTTCGTTTGGAAAATAATTTTACAAAAGGGCTAAGAGCAAAATAACTATGAGACAAAAATTCCCCAAACTTCCAAGGCTTCTGATTCTTTAGTCTGTTGTTGTCTTTCCATTTTCTCTTGCCCAGCTCCTGCTACAGGAAGAGAGACAAGGAGGTCCTTCCACTGCATAAGCAGGGAACAGGGCTAACACTTAAATCGAAATCATCACTTGCCAAGTGGGCATTGCTGGCTTTATGTGGTCTAGGTCCCCCCAGGGCCACTGGAAGTCATGGGGTGCAAGCAGGAAGAGGAGTGCAATGCCAAGAAGCCTTGCTCAGCTTCCCTGGGAAGACCTGTGTCAGAACACGGCAGTAGTGGAGCTGAGTAGACACTGAGCCCCCGAGAGCTGGGAGCCCCAGCAGAGCCTGCAGAAAGAAGGAACTCACCCTCGGGAGGCTCAGAGGATTAACTTGGCCAAGGAATGGCAAAGCCACTGGGCAATTATTTTAAAAGACACCTCATACCCACCCTAGATCTGTCCAAGCATAGCATAACGAAAGCATTTTGTATCAACTGTAATCTCACTTAAGGCTATATTTAAATTTTATCCCAGCTTAGCAGGCCAGAGTGTGTTTCTCTCTTAACTACCCCAAGCCCAAGTCAAGGTAGTTGCTAGTCTTGCTTGTATATGTCATCCATCAATTCTCTTTATTCCTAAGAGTTAACTTCAAAACTGAATCCCAAAGGCTAAGAATCCACCCACATTTAAGTGAAGGTGGCTAATCGTTGCCCTAAACAAGGGATCCGTTCCTCTCCCGGATACGGAGGGGAAAAGCCACAGGAAGCCACAAGTAGTGCAGTCTGAAGCTGCCCGAGCTGGTAAGAACCAGCTGGCTCTGGAGGGAGAAGGAAGGGAGGGTGAGCCCCGCCCAGCTGCTGGCGCATGTGTCTGCAAGCTGTCCAGGCTGCTGACATCAACAGTAATGTTGCAGCCCTGGGCTGACTCACTGACTAGCTTTCTCGAAAAAGTAAGTGATGAGAGAGTAAGTGGGCTCTCTTGGTTCAGAGCTGGAGCTCACTCACATTCAAATATACTGCTGAGCCTTACAAGAGCTCAGCCCCATGGACACATGAGGAGATCATGCTGCTGGAAATGACGTAGGCTTCCCTAAATTTCACTCACTGAGAACCCATGAGGAAGCCTTTCCCACAAAACAGCCTTTGAACAACTCTAACCATGAAAAGAAGTTGCATGAATCTTACAAGCTTGCCTGAAGGCGTTGTGGAAGATAGAAAGTAACTTTCATAGGAAACTCATGACCTTGAGGTAAGAAGGCTTATCTCAGTGACTCAAAGTGTTTTTGAACTTGCTCAATTTGATTAAATTAGTATTATTTAATAAAATCATCAGTTGGATGCATGCCATTAGAATTAGAATATACCTGGTATATAATTCCCAAAGTACGAAAAGGCTACTGTGAAAAATACTTCTCCCTCAGCTACTCAGTTCCCCTGCTGGTGGTGACTCTTACCAATTCCTCGTGTCCTCTTCCACACAGCCAATACACCAATAAATAGGTACTATAGATTCTCCACCCAATCCCAGGTCTTCTGTACTTATTACATTTTTTTACTTTTACTTTTTTTTCAACACAATATGGCACCCAATGTTCCACACTTTGCTTTTTTTTCTTTTAAAAACAGTTCTTGAGGATAGCACACAAATGGCTGACTTGCTCCTTTCGACAAGTACAGACTGTTCCACTGTGTGGATGTTCCACAACTTACATGGCCAGTTCTCTGTTGAAGGGCATTTATGCTGTTTCCGCTCTCCTATTACAAAGGATGCTACAGGAATACTTGGACTTGTAATCTTCTACACACATGGCAGAGGTAGGTGGGACTATAGGTAGGACATGTTCCTGGGAGCGCAAGGTCAGTAGTCAAATGCCATGTACTTTGGGAGATAATACCAGATGGTTCTCCAAAAGGGCTGGGCTGAAGTGCACACACATCAGTATGGACACCGTGCTTCTTTCCCTACACCCTCACAACACAGAAATGGTGTCATCCCTTTCCCTCCTTACCATCTAAGAGCTTAAAATTGTATCTCAGTATAGGTTTCCATTTTAATTCTTCCCTATTCTGAACAAAGCTAAAAAAACCTATACACCTTTAAGAATCTTCAGTATTTCCTTTTCTGTGAACTCTCTCCTTCAGAGACTGCCCATTTTTCTTTTGGGTCACTGGTCTCTTAATTCATTTGTAAAAGCTCTTCATTTTTTTTTTTTAAAGGCTATTAACCCAATCTTGCAAACAACTTCTCCCAGTCATTATTCTGTCTTTTGATTTTGCCTATGACGCTTTCTGGCTTGTATATTTATTGTTAAGTAGTTGATTCTTTCTTGTATGACTTCCATGTCTTCTATCATTGTCACAAGAGAGTTACCTACTGTTGTGAGAATAAAAACAAAAAGAATTTCCCCATGTTTTTTTCTAGTTCTTTTTTTGGTGATAAGTCATTTTAATGGTTGGGCATTCCAGACTGTCCCCTGACAAAGCCTAACTATGAATAAGTCAAAGTTTCTCTGTGGGGGGGGGGGTTAGTAATGGGAAAATCAGGAGTGACAGCTGACACTCCCAGAGAATATGAGGAGTATGTGTTTAAATTGTTGAATTCAACTAGTATATCAAAAAACCTATTGTTGACCATGATGCAATTTCTCATTATCAATTGTATCTGCTATTGGCACATGAGTTTTAACAGATCGAGAGAGTCTTGTAAACATAGGCTGGAGAAGCTGGCCCAAACCGGAAGCTATGAAGCTTTATCCAGATATGAGTTTTGGCTTCAAAAATAAATAAATAAAAAGACGGTATCCAGCACTGGTAGTTGATGGAGAAAATAAGCTTGTTTTCACAAATATTGATTCTGATTTCCTCTCAGTGGATTCTCTGAGAAAGCCAGTAAGGGTGTGGATTAAGGGGTGGAAAGGGTCATCAACTAATAAATTTGGCCTTTTCTGAGGAGATACTGTGTCTCAGGAAAAAAATAAAAGTCCACTTCAAATCCACAGAATATCCTCTAAACTGTGGCTCACATACCTATCCCTCCTATAAAACTGTCAGCATCTTCCGGAAGGATTCCCTGTTTTTGTGTTTTGTTTTGTGCGTGATTGGTATGGATGTGTTTTCACCTAGTACCTAGTATTGTCTAGTCTGGCACAGGGCTCGAAACATATTGGGTGTTCCATCAGTGTTTACTAAATAAGTTGCTTATGTTAATCCCATCTTATCCTTAAAGGCAATTTTAGAAAGAAAAAAAAGAAAAAGCATGTGTGAATACATGTTAGGAAAGAGAGTGTATCGATCTCAAGACCCCAAGAATCTGCTTCTAGACTTCTCCTTATAAACTGTGTGTACTCAATTCTATGATGTAAATTTTTTTCACATTTAAACATCTCTCAAATAGGGATATATCTTACAACTATAAATGGTAATATTTTAATAGTTTCCTTAGTCTTGAGTATAGTGGTGCATCATACACTGAACATGGCCTTCAAGAGAATACAGAAATATGTCTGAATTCTAATGCCGACCTAAACCTCTCAGGACCATGAAAGCTTACTAGGTAATCACAGATGTCAAGCACCCAGACAGTGTTTGCGACACAGCAGATACTCAGCAAATGTTGGTTCCTTTTCTCCTTAATGTGCAGAGTGGTATCATTTGCTCTTGAGTCAAAAAAGGAGAATGCAGAATTCAAATCTCAACACAGAAGATAGCAGCAAACATGTATTGAGCCCCTACTCAATGTCAAGTGCAGGACTAGGCATTTATACTCATGATCTCTGGTATCTACACTGTCTCTAAACCTCCCCAGATCTTTACAGGCCAGCTATGAATTTAAGAAGTCCAAAGTCAAATTGTTAGAACCACCAGTCCCTTCTATTAGTTCTTAGAGATTTAAAGTTCAAACTCCAGCCTTTCAAGGGAGACACTGCACCTTTATTCCCGTACTTTTCATATTGCACAACAGTGAAAGCTTTCTGAAAAGCCTGCAACTGAGCAAAACACAACAAGGTTCTCAGTAAAACAAGTGTTCTTTGCAGAGTCAAAGGCTTCTTCCGGGGGGCAGAACCTCCTTCTTTCCCTGAGATGGAAAATCTCAGGGATGAGGACCAAAATTCAGTCTCAAAAGAATCTACAGTCTGTTTTTTTCTCTTTAAAAATGACTTTCAAGGGGCGCCTGCGTGCCTCAGTGGGTTAAAGCCTCTGCCTTCAGCTCAGGTCATGATCTCAGGGTCCTGGGATCGAGCCCCGCATCGGGCTCCATGCTCAGCGGGGAGCCTGCTTCCTCCTCTCTCTCTGCTGCCTCTCTGCCTACTTGTGATCTCTCTCCCTCTCTGGGTCAAATAAATAAATAAAATCTTTTTTAAAAATGGCTTTCAAATGGACAAATATTTGTCTGCTATTGTTTTCTATGTGGTTTTTGGTGGGTCAGTACCCCTGCCTCCCTCTACAACCTGATAATTTCCTGTGTACCCTTCTGTTCTAACACCTGCTGATCACACTGAATTGTCATTATTTGCCAAAGAGTCTTCATCTCGGTGACTGAGCTACTGAAAGTCCCAGAGACCACCTTCCTTCTTTACATAGTACCAGACACGCAGCTGGTGCTCACAAAAGGTTGTTGACTAACTGAATGAAACCTTGGAATATGATTAATAAGTAGAATGGCCTGAAATGACATTGAACACCTAAAGGCTTAGTCACAGATCTCGCTTCTTTGCACAGATGACCACCCTCCACACAAGCACCACTAAATGGACCCGGGCCTGTTGTGCAGCAGCAATCCCTTTATAAAGTCCCCTTCTCACCACACCAGGGGTTCCCCAGAGCCCGAAGTCACGCCCTACAAAGGAAGTAACTTGACCTCAAATGACCCTCGGCGCTGCGGGCGCAAGATCCAGGCGAGTTCAGCGAACAACTTAGGGCCTGGGGATAATAATCCCCATTTTCTCAGAGATGACCGACAGGCAAATTAAAGACAAAGACAAATTTGAATAGCCAAAAAGCCAGCAGTTAAACGTACAGCTGGTATTTGCCTCAACTCGCCCTCACTGTATTAAATTTCTGAAAATAGCTGGTCTCAGTCAGACCGTAGATAAGGACAGCTGCATCCTGCAGCTGGTAAACAACAAAAAAATCAGCAACTGTAGTTCCCTCTGCGCTTCTAGAAGCTGTGGTGCTGTCCTTGCCAAAAGAGAAGGCCCAGTGCCCTGGGCGCTGTCGAGATTCTCCGAGCTGATTACACAGAGCAGAGCCATCCTGTCTCCAAACACCGTCTACTCTAGTTGGGGGTGGGGGTCTCGGCCTCTGGGACACAGGTCTCCTGTGTGGTTTCTGGAAGGGATCAAGAATCTCTAACAAAGGATCGTTCTTCTACACAGCAGCCCACAGCAACGTTGGCTTCAGATCCACTAGTTAAATTATGGTGGAGTTTTACTCTATCTAATCTAATGCAAGGAGGGAAGAAGTGAAAAGATACCCAACTTCCCTGCCTGATGAGCCCCAATTCTTTTTTATATTAAAGAGTTCATCCTAGAGGCGCCTGGGTGGCTCAGTCGTTAAGCATCTGCCTTCAGCTCAGGTCATGATCCCAGGGTCCTGGCTGGGATCAAGCCCCGCATCAGGCTCCCTCCTCCTCCGAAAGCCTGCTTCTCCCTCTCCCACTCCCCCTGCTTGCGTTCCCTCTCTCCTGTGTCTCCCTCTGTTAAATAAATACAATCTTTAAAAAATAAAAATAAACAGTGTTTATGGGGGAGGGGCAGAAGGAGAGGGAAAGGGAATTTCAAGAAAGGAACCCAATGTGAGGCTCGATCTCACAACCCTGAGATCATGACCTGAGCTGAAACCCAAGAGTCCAGACACTTAATTGACGACGGAGCCACCCAAGCACCACCCACCCCAGCATCAATTCCTTCCATTTGTGAATCCCTGGTCAAAGCGGACAGCTGAAGTAACACTTTATATTATCTTAAATTATTGTGGTTGTTTGTAAGATTGTCATTTTTTAAGGGACATAAAATTCCTTTTTCCATCCCTTATCAAAATGAGACAATAAAGGTATACTAAAATTCAAATCACAATTACTGCCTTACTAGCCAGTAAGCATTGCTTTACTACCCCGCTTTCTTATATCCCACAGTTTAACGAAACAGTACCTCATTTAATTCGGATAAGCCCCTGATTTCCCATGTAAAATGGAAAAATCTGAGTCCGAGAAATCATTTACCCAAGGTTTCCCACAGAGAAAAAAAAAACAAGTCCACCCTCTCCAAGCAGCGGAAAAAAGAAAAGAAAAAGATTGCACGGGTTAAGCTTATTTG
>LNAC01000172.1:2571460-2622484 GCA_002007465.1 Ailurus styani
GGAGAGGGAAGGGGGGAGGGGAGGGAGAGGAGGGGAAGGGAGACAAGGCGAGCGTAAACCTAGAAATTCAGTTGCTCAATTTTGTTTCCCTTTTTCTGACAGCCAGTGAGAAAGCGGACCCTTATCCTCACACATACCATCACCTTTGTTTCATTCCTAGTGAAAACATCCCCAGCCTAGGAACATTTGCTCAGGCAATAAGGGATAAATATTTACCATTAGCTGGAATTTCCAGTTCTCAGGCACTGAACCCAGACGGCAACCCCAATGCCCAGCCGTCCACTTTGAGCAGTGTTGCAGGGAGCTACCTCCGCCAGACAGTCAGTGTCAAACTCCTCGGGGTTCAAGGTCTAAAGGGCCCATTACGTGTATGTGTTGGAGCTACTTAGAAGCGTTCTTCCATCTCTCTTGCCTCTAGATCTGGGAAATAACTGCAACTATGAGGAGTAAACATTCACCAGGTAGTTACTGGGGGACACACTCAACTACGTCTCACAACAGTTCATAGGACAGGCACTCATGGTGTCCCCATTTCCTCAGGAACAAACTGAGGCAGAAAGGCCAGCTAACTTACCAGAATCGTCCCGGACTGATATGTTGCCAGGGCAGGAATTCACCCTGGCACACATCTCCACACTCACGTTCCCATGTGGAGTCATAACGGCCGATTAGCTGTACATCCAGCACCTTCCCTCCCACTCTTGTGGATTTATTCCCTTAAACTATGTAAGTATGTATGTTTCTTCCATTCAACTGTAAGCTTCCTCGACAGCACTGAGCTTCTCTTATACTCATCTCTGAGTTGCCCCAAGTATAATACTGTACACCTAATTTGTTACCTAATATAGATATGAACATAAAATCACGTCATCCCCTTTGCTCTTTAGCAGGGGAAACTTAAATCCAGATATGAAAGCATAGAAAGGAAATAAACTAAATTCTCTTTTCCATCTATCCTTCAAAAACAAAGGGGAGGGGCACCTGGGTGGCTCAGTCATTAAGCATCTGCCTTGGGGCTCAGGTCATGATCTCAGTGTCCTGGGACTGAGTCTTGCATAGGGCTCTCTGCTCAGTGGGGAGCCTGTTTCTCCCTCTCCCTCTGCCCCTCCCCCTGCTCATGCTCTCTCTTGCTCGCTCTCTCTCTCAGAGCTCTCTTTCTGTCAAATAAGTAAATAAAATCTTTTAAAAAGGGGGGGCAAATAGCACAATTTATTTATTTAGTTGGCATTTTCCAGATACAGAAAAACAGCATTTATTGCTGGAAACCTGCACTAAGTATTCTTGAGGCCAAAGAAAAATGACCTCGCGTAGAAGTTGTAGCTGCAGAAAGAAAAGAAGAATAACAGAAAAGATCAATATGCAGGTAGATCCACATGAATCCCGATTGTGTACAACCATAATAATTACGCCTTTTGGGAGCTAAGAAACGTGTGGTGTTAAAATTCATGACAATAAAGAAAGTAATGCAATAGAAGGATAAATAGAATTAAAGTCTCCTAAGGCCATTGCGCTGTTTGGAAATAGTAAGAAGTACACACTTAGGAAACATCTCCCATAATTTAAGTGTGCAAGTTGTAATCTCTTTGGGAACCATTAAAAGTACAGTAAAACATTCGTAACCAACAAGCCAAAAGAGGAGGAAAAGTGGAATAATAAAAAATACTTGATTAATCCAAAAGAAGGCAAGAAAGATGAGAAACAAAGAGAGGACAAATACAAAAAAAAAATCAGATGGTAGGTTTAAACCCAAATATATGAGGAATTACATGAGAAATGTAACCACACGGAAATTCTCTAATTAAATGACAAACACTGTCGGACTAGATTTTTTCGAAACCTTAAATATATGCTACTTACAAGTCTTTCTTTAAATAAAGCCTCAAGGGAAAAAAAATCAAAGTAAAAGAATGGAAAAAAAAGAGATAACATACAATTTGGAAAGCTGTATTAGGGTTTTTAAATAGCTTTGGCAAAGTCCCAATAACTTCCAACTATTGTCCCACTGCTTTGCTGCCTCTACCAAATGCTGATGTCCTGGACGCGAAGAAAGCATATGATTCTGAAAGGCTTCAGAGGTTGAACTTGAAATATATAACTCATACCACCGATAAACAAAGAGTCGGGCAGGTGAATGGATAAATAAATGACTAGTGAAAGAAGCCAATTCAAAAAGGCTACAGACTGCATATTCCCACCATATGACATTCTGAAAAAGGCAATATCATGGAGACGGTAAAAAGATTAGTGTTTGTCAGGGGTGGGGTAGGAGGGAGAGACAAGCAGACACAGCACAGAGAATTTTTAGGGGCGTCTCAATATTCTGTATGATAGTATAATGATGGATATATGTCATCACACATTTGTCCAAACCTATAGAATATACCACTCAGTGAGCTCTAAGGTATGGACTCAGGGTGATTATTATATGTCAGTGTAGGTTCATCCTTGGTAAAAAAAAAAAAAAATGTACCATTCTGGTAAGTGATATTGACGGTGGGAGAGACTATGCATATGTTGAAGAAGGTATATGGGAAATCTCTGTACCTCCCTCTCAATTTTGTTTTAAACCTAAAACTGCTCTTAAAAACTTAATTTTTAAAAAAGGACTCAACAGTACACCAAAAAGTGATATTACTATATAGTATTTTTAGTACATAAAGACATTTTTTTTAAAAAAATAAAAAGTCAGACCTTGGATGTGTTTAATTAAAAAATGGCTAATAGGCCACCATGGTTAATGACAGACCAGATGTTCCTGACAGAGGTAACTAAAAAGCACACCAGGCTAATCCTTGGAGTGGAATAGAACGTGGGTGCTCTCTGGTTCATGAATAGAAAAAAAACATTAACCATTTTCAAGCATACACACACAGTCATTTTTATACATTAAGGTTCCATTAACTCCTAGGGCCAAGTCTCAAGTCCCCAGCAGTACTGCAATACACAAAGAATACAAATCCATCATCACGTGGGAAGAATAAGTCTCGATTATGCCCCCTGCATTCTGTGTCTCGTTTGACTCAACTAATCTCAGAGATAACCTGCAGACAATTACATACTGTGGGATTAATAAGAGCTGGCAGGCAGAAATCCATGCTCATTGGCTATTCAAATCAGAGTCAAGAGCTAGGTCCACAGTGTTGCTAGACAATGATGGGCATTATTAAAACATGGACCGAGAAGCTTAATATTGGCTTCTGAGCCTCCATCATCACACACAGGCTACACAAGAACCACAGAGAAAGCTATAGGATGCACTGATGCCACTCTCCCTTAAAAAATAAATAACAAAATAGATATTAGAACCTTGTTGGACATAGACGAGATAAGAGGAAAGAACTAAAGGGTACAAGAGTTTGGCACTTGGGGACTACATATTTTGTTTTGTTTCTCACTCACTGACTCCGTGATTTTTGTTATGAGTCACTCTCTTGATACGCAGTCTCCTCTGCAGAGACTTTGGGCCCACCTTTCCCAGCACCTATGACAGTGCCTGGAATCAAGCGGGTGCTCAGGAGACATCTATGGACCTCAACAGAATCATCAGAGAAACATACAAGTCTTTCGTTACAGTCAATACCCGACCACCATCACGACCCCCTCCGAAAGAGAAGTAACCCCGAAGACTAGGACCAAATTCTCAGTGCTGAGTATATAACAGAAAAATGAGACAGACTTGCAGAATCCAAAAGTAAAGTAAGTCTTAGCAATTTTTTTTTTAGCAAGTCTGACCCAACATCACAAACCTCAGTCAATCCTAACAAGGAAAAATGGATTGTCACACAACCCGCTGTCTGCTCTCCCGAACTGGAAATGAGGGCCTCCCTCTCTCAATTTAGCACAAACAAAGCCCCACCTATCCTTTCTCCGGTGCCCCTTCAGCTTAGTCACTTGAAGAAATACTTTAAATCAAAAAAAGTAATGTGCTGTCATTGCAGAAAATAATAAAAAAGAACAATCACTTCTAATCATACCACCTGGATTTAGTAATAGAACATGAACATTTATGCTTTTTCATTTCCCCATGTTTATGTTTTCCCGTGGTTATATTTCTAATGGGAAACTTCCTTTTCCCTTAAAAATTCATCATGATCATCTTTCCACTTTATCAAATATTCCATGTAATGAAATCCTAACATTGCATCAACCACATTTTACCTTTCTTGCAAGTATCATCAAAAAGACATAATGACTTATTCTCCAATATCTCGATCCTTCTTCAGGTCTGTTGCTCATCCTACCAGCTCCTTCCTTAAAAGTCGACATTCCAAGGAAGCCTGTTCCTGTTTGAGCCATACTTCGGATACTGTCCTCAGGAAGTCACAAGAAACCAGTGTGTGCCTTTGAATGTTTACCACCCCATCTATTCATAAATATTTTTTTTCTGAAATTCCACATCTCAAAGAAGTTAAAAATATGCCAGGAGTTTAAAAACCACTTTCAGCATCAATTAGCACTGATAAATTTTATCCAGTCACTTAAATAAAAGATCCACCTGATGAATGTTTACTTCCGTAGTGAAGAAAGACTACACTGTTCATATAAAAAAATAAAAGCACTTGCACCTCTTAAATATATAAATTCGAGTCCCTTAGTGTACAAAATTTGGTACAGGATGGTCATGAATTAGAGCTGATGGGGAAGAAAGTCTCTCTCCAGCTCTTTAGGTAATGAGTTTAGAGCACTGAAAAATAACAGCGACAGAATGGCCTCTTAAATTTTAAGTGGGTTTTATCAGGTCTCGGTGGCAACATTTCCTTTACTTTGGGAATATATTTGGAAACTTTAATCGAAATCTGTGAGCATATAAATCAATACCTAAATTTGTACTTAATTGATGGCCTTTCAGGAGTGCATATTTGGCCTTTGCAATCCTGGAGTGCAGGATTGCAGGACTGCAATTCTGGCCTTTCGGGATTAAGGAAAGGCTAAGAAAAATCAGTTATGTTATGATCACAACTACCATTTGAAAAACACCTTCAATGAATCAGGCATCCCATGTACTTTACTTCTAATCCTAATTAGCCTATAAAGCTGGCTTACACATGAGAAAACAGAAGCAGAGAAGGTTAAGTAACTTGCCCTTGGTCACCCAGCTAATCAGTGTCAGAGCCAGGATTCAAATCCAGTGCTGCCTGTCTCCATAGCCAAAGCTCAGTGACCAGTGACTATTAGTAAATTACCCTCCTGGGTGCCCTCAGTTCTCATCTGATGCGCAGATTGAAGAAGCCCAAGAAGAAGGATTGATCAATCCTGTTACCCACTGCTGTCAGCACCATCGGCATCCTCAGAAGGTAAGACTGAGCCTCCCTGAACCATATCACAAAAAGTATCCTTGGGGCGGGGGATGGTAGGGGAAAAAAAAAATCTTCCTTCTTGGATTTGTTCCAAGTGTGTTATGCAAAATGAGACTACATGGGATGACAAG
The DNA here is from genome assembly GCA_002007465.1 of Ailurus styani. Lineage (NCBI taxonomy): Eukaryota > Metazoa > Chordata > Mammalia > Carnivora > Ailuridae > Ailurus > Ailurus styani. The sequence goes on from LNAC01000172.1 coordinate 2,576,889, forward strand.
ATGCAGATCTTGCTGTACAGTCCGACGCTAGAATATACCCCCAAAACGATGATTCTCAACTTTGCTCATCAGCATTATTTAGGGACTTTTTCAAATGCTGTTTTGTGGTCCTCCCCCTAGAGATTCTGATCTGACTGGTCCACAGTAGGGTCCAAGTATCAGAATTTTTTTAAAGTTTCTAGATGGGGGCGCCTGGGTGACCCAGTCAGCTAAGCGTCTGCCTTCTGCTCGGGTCTCAATCCCGGGGGAACTGGGAACAAGCCCCACATCAGGAGAGTCTGCTTCTCCCTCTCTCTCTTTCCACCCCTCCCATCAACTGCACCCTCTCTCTCACTCTCTCACTCTCTCAAATAAATAAGTAAAATATTTAAACAGATCCAAGTGAAAAAAAAATAATAGCTTCTAGATGATTGTAATGGACAACCACTGAGAGCCATGGCCCTCAAAGGGGAATGTGTGTGAACCAAAACACCTAGTACCTGTATTTTTCCTTATTACGTATCCGAGAGCAAAAGGTTAGTTGGAAAGACCAACAATACAGGTACAATACCTGGGCCGTATCTTCCATCAGTCCCCGAATCTTCTCCACCACATCGTTACGCCGGTGTTGGCGCAGGGCACTGATTAGCTGGGCGAGGCTGGCCTCGGGCCCCCGGATGGTCCAGTGCTGCAGGGCAGCGTAGGCCCGCTCGTGGTCGGCCGTGTACCCATTGGAGAAAGCAGCCACTTCCCTCTCACTGGCATTGCACAGAAACTGGTAGATGTCCTTCCACTGGCTTCCAACCTGGGCTGCGACGAGTTTCAGGATGTCAATCCCTAAACCAGAGAGAAAATAAAATTCAAGACACATCCAGCCACGGGAGGAAAGGTCTTCATATATAGCTACTCTGTTCTAATGAACTCAAAAAAGAAGCACACTCTCCCATTGTTATCCATTAGCATCCGCAGCCCCTTCTGGGGACTAACCGGGTTCCCTCCTGCAAATTTCACTTCCTGAATGTGGAGCCAGAAGAAGGAGCAATCCTGGAAAGACAATATATAGCCCCCGAGAATGCAAGCTGGTGCAGCAACTCTGAAAAACAGTATGGAGGTTCCTCAAAAAGTTGAAAATAGAGCTACCCTATGACCCAGCAATCGCACTATTGGGTATTTACCCTAAAGATACAAAGGTAGTGATCCTCAGGGGCAAGTGCGCCTGAATGTTTATAGCAGCAATGTCCACAATAGCCAAACAATGGAAAGAAACTAGATGTCTATCGACAGATGAATGGATAAAGAAGATGTGGTCTATATATACAATGGAATACTATGCAGCCATCAAAAGAAACGAAATCTTGCCATTTGCAAAGACGTGGATGGAACTAGAGGGTATTAGGCTAAGTGAAATAAGTCAATCAGAGAAAGACAATTATCATATGATTTCTCTGATATGAGGAACTTGAGGGGCAGGGCGGGGGGTTGTGGGGGGTAGGGAGGGAATAATAATGAAACAAGACGGGATCGGGAAGGAGACAAACCATAAGAGACTCCTAATCTCACAAAACAAACTGAGGGTTACTGGGGGGTGGGAGGGTAGGGATAGGGTGGCTGGGTTATGGACATTGGGGAGGGTTTGTGCTATGGTGAGTGCTGTGAGATGTATAAGCTTGATGATTCACAGACCTGTACCCTCGGGCAAATAATAAAAAAAATTTTTAAAATATATATATATATAGCCCCTGAAAAAGCTGTTCAGAAAGCCAAATCTGAACAAAATAATCAGTGATTCCTTTGTTACTGCTAAAAACAAGTGTAACCCAATCGAGGCCCCCAGACCAAAAAAGTGGTGACTTCATGAAATTAAGGAAAAAGTAAACCACGAATTAAAACTGACGTGGAGTTGATCCAACATTGCCTAAGTAAAGGGTCTTCAGATTCTAGCAATAGTGTCCTTTATGTCAACCGACAGTGTACCCGGCCCTTCCAGCCCCAGGTAGGTACTCCTGAAGGACTGCTGGCTCCTGCTGCTCTAATCCTATGCTGAACAAGCAACTTTCTGACCCATTATTCAACCTTGTAAGCTGACCTGGACAGTTATAATGGAGACAACAACCAAAATGACAGTATAATAACAATCACTATAGTCTCCTGGGTTTTATGTTAAGGCGTTGGCTCTTGGAACATCTTTTATAAAGCAATAACTTGGAAAAAATTCCAAGTGCACAGATAAGACAATAACACCTAGAAAACTTGTGATTTACCCAATATCACAAAGGGAGCTGGGTGGGAACTGAACACAACTCACTGGACAGTGTATTCTATTGTCATTCTGGCTCCTCAGTCACTTGTAAACTGGGTCAGTGTGGGTCTGCAGCACGCAGATCTGATGAACGCAGCAGCATGCAATGCCAAGTCCAATCTCAAAGCTGCAAGCTCAAGATGAGCCCCTGGCACCTCTGTGAGGTGCAACTTTCCCGAGCAGCACACTCTGGTGTCCTCCTCTTCACAGCACCTTCTCTCTGCATTTATACACTAGCTTTGCCCAAACTGATACATGGGGTCATAGAGAACCTCACGGTATGGGATCTGGCAGTTTACCACATGGTGGGGGGGGGGTGGCAATATCGTGTCTCTGAATGAAGCCATACCCACATGCTCAGATACCAGAGTTATAATAGTTAACAAGAAGTAGGGGGAGGGGGGGAAGGAAAAGAGAAGCCTCCTATTATAGAAAACTAAATTTTTCAATTAACTAGAGGTGAACCAGGGGAAAACAATCTTTTTTGCTCCTATCTGGTGTTGGGGAAATTTTCTACAAAATTAGCTCTCAATTTTTGCCCAAGAAAAGAGCAATGCTAATTCCAGAAGTTACTTTGGAAATGGAGGACCTGGCGTTTCCTCAACATAAACCCTCACTCTGCCATGCCAACCTGTAGAGGCGGTGACCTGCAAGAGCACATACACATCCTGAATCAACCACCCACAAACGGCTTTTGAAAACTAAGTTCCTAGGAGAAGGCTGCTTCCTTATCAGCTCTAAGAGTAGAATGCCACAGCGTGAAGCACTGGGGCACTTGTCACAGGATTTCTCCTGGCTGCGTGAAATACACTTAAACCAGTTGCTTTTCGATTTTCAGGGCAATGTTTAGTCAGATCCAGAGCTTTTGATTTCAAGCATCAGACTTCTCTTAAAAAAAAAAAAGAAAAAAAAATCCATGTCCTATTTGAAATCCTGCAGGTAATATTAAGGAGCTAACCAGCTCTTTGTGGCTGATGTGGTAAGTTCTTCCAAATACCAAAAGGCATGTTAGTCTCTGAATCTTAATTTGGGTTAACTTGACGAAGGCCCACAGTGCCTTACATGAAAACATGACTACATTTTCTTGAACATGGGGCTTTTGCTTAAATCTTCATAACGCCGATGACAGTGTGGCTTTGGGCAAACCACTAACTGTCATGTCCATTTCCTCATTTGTACAATGGACATACTCACTACGGTCCCCGGGGATGAGCTGATTAACATTTTCTATAGAGTTGATTTATTTTTGGAAGTACCCCATCATTATAAATGTTCCATATACTGAACACTAAAACTTAAGACTAAATGCATTTCTGATGCAAATGCCCAGACTTTATAGAGTAATTACAGAGTTTAAAACGCTCAAACATAACAACAGTTCCCTCTTCCAAAACCCAGTATTTATACTTTCTTTTCAGCCACAAAATAAAGAAAAGAGGAAAAAAGAAAAACACCAAGAATGGATACAATGAGATTTTCTGTCAACCAACACTGACTGGAAGCTAAGTTTAAGGCCCACAAATCAGGTCTCATCTTATTTTTTTACTATGAAAACATGGAGTCCGCGCTCGGGAATTGCATCCCAGGTCAGCAGTGCTCCTCTCCACAGCGCCCTCTCATGGCACAGTTGATAAATCTAAAGATGGCGGAGAGAACGGTTGGAGACAGCATCCTTCCAACATGGCGCAGGGTCCCAACACCGCAGCCCGGGAGGGGCCCCTGGGTGTGCTGTACCTTATCCCCACCCCACCAAAGGGGAAAGAAAAGCTTGCAGGGTATTTCAAGAATATTTGTTGAGCAGTACTGTGGGTTACTGGGTTTGCTGGACTGATAACCCTTACCAAATTTTAATGCAGAAAGAATTTATCCCCAAGAAAATCAAGTAATGCCAATGAAACAGAAAATGTGTTGGGCTCTGAAAGTGTTCTTTGTTCAGAAAAAAAGTTTTAGGCAAAACTAAAGAATACAACTACAGAGAAAAGCAGGGAGATAATTAAACCAAATTAAGATAGTTACCTGGGGGCTGGGGACAGAAGGTGGAGGTTACTGGGTAAAGAATCAGAAGGGACTTCAAAGGGACTCACAAGGTTCTATTTGCTAAACTGGATGCTGGGGAAATGGGTCTTCCTTTTATCTTATTACTTTATTATTGGTTCAAGGTCAGCTACCTAGTTAATGGTACCTCTGTTGGCAGTTCATAGGGAATGTGGTGTAGTGAAGAGCTTTATTACATGCTGGAATTATAAATGCACTTGGGGTTGGAAATGGTGTGTATCCTCCTTCCTGGCCTGTTATTACTGACCAAGCAGATGTTGGGAAAGTTTTCTTTGGCGCTAAAAAGTTTATTTCTTTTCTTTAAAATTAGGCATGGTACCCTTAGGGGGGGCAAAAAGAGAGGTCGACAAACTTTTTCTGTAAAGGGCAACAGTAAACATATTAGGTTTTGAGTACAGGGAGGTCTCTTGCAATTCCTCCTGCAACGTGAGATGGCCCATGGCTATAGTTCACCAACCCCTGAAACTGTTGCAATTTTAAGGGACCATAATAAGTTATCAAACGGCATAAAGATTTAGAAAAGCATTTTGTTAAAAGAAACACCCTTCCACACACACACAAGATAATGCAAGCTCCTGCCCCAATTACAAATGTGACATGAGGGTGAGGGAAAAGAAGACCAACTCTCTGGCTGACAGAGCGCCCCCATCTCCTGTCCCATCAGAGTTTCAAGTTTTCATAGAAGCTGGAGACAGATCTGTTGAATCCATCTGACTCCTTAAGCTGAAAGTGATGCCAAGTCTCTTTTTTCTTCGGTTGAAAAACAACACATCCCTCAACCCACCGAAGTGTGGAGCTTAACTTTGCTTTTCCTGTGATGTCAGGTCCTAGAGCTCCGAGAATGAAGCTTCTAAAGAAATCATCACAGAAGTCAAGCAAGCCCTCATCCACCAGATGCTGTTCTCACCAGGACCTGCGTGAGAGAAGGTGGCCCTGGCCCCAGGACAGAGCTTCTGAATTGTAAGGTCCTGGTCATGGAAAGATCATGAACTTGGCCATCACGAGATATGGTTTCAAATACCACGACCTGTTAGTCATGATCTCTACTATTTCGGCATCCACATCAATAAAAGGACAACACCACCTCTCCTCTCATAGGGTAGGTAAGGTGATTTATGGGATCAGGTAGTAAAACCAGTAAGCCAAGAGCCTGAGCACACACCGGTTTCACTTCCTCGCCCCCGCCATCTCTGCATGGACAAGTCGTCACAGCAATGGACCTAAAAGGTGGCAGGAGTTTTGCCCTAAACTCCTTTTTGCCCAGAGACGTGGGTTTTAGTGCCAGGACTGTAGGTACTGAACGGTGATGGCAAGAGCCACAGTCCTGGCTTCCTGTGCTTTCCGGAACCTCACCGGTACATGTCAAAAAGGGAACCACCACACAGAAGGGCCCCATTCAGAGAAAGGCACAACTCCAAGAAAAGGACATGCAGGGGCCCCATCAGTACTTGCTGCTGACACTGCCCTGTGCCCTCATCAGGGAACGCTAGAACAGAGGCATGAGGTCATCGACCGGGCGACCGTGGATGAAAAGGCATTTTCTCATGCATTCTAAAATCCTGAATTAGAGAGCATCTGAGTGACAACATTAACTTGAGGCTCACTTTTTTAAAGCTCCACGTCAGCTCCAATATGCAAAAAAAAAAGAGTTCCACCTCTTCTCATAAAAACCAGAATCGACCTTTATCATCAGAGAGCATATTAAAAGCTCTTTCCTTTTAGAGATAAATATCTGAAATGAGTGCCTTCCTGAAGAACCCACAGTAAAGCCTCGCTGGATGAGGGACGAAGGCCAGGGATGATGGAGCCAGAGGAAACAAAGGCCGTGTGTAACGCACAACACAGGACCCTGGTCCACACTCCATACCCGGCTTTGCACAGAACGAGTGCGTGGCAGAGATGAGTAGGTTATAAACTCTGTGATGGTACCAAATTCTCATCACTTAAAAGATTCGAGCATTCCCACGGCATCTCCCATACTCGTGAAATATAACGTCAGTTCTCACTATTCTTCTAGAAAGAGAGACAGAGGGACAAATAATGAGAAAATTCCCATCGAGGCACTTAATTCACAACCTCCTCCCAGGACAGACGACTCGATAGTTATCCCCATGCTGGTTTCTCTACACACAGCAGTCTCCTGTGAGGTACACAAAAAACAGGAGACAATGAGCTCAAGATTCTCTCCCTTCTATCATCACCCTAATTCCTGCCCCCCAGACATTGCTCTTTATTAGCACCTGCTGTGACCTCAGGCTTATAAACTGCAGGTACAGGGGCAGCGTGTTCAATGTATATATAGAACAACGTATGTCAAGTTCAAAATCTGAATACAAGCGTGGCTTTAGCCTTCCTAGAATTGATGTTCTTCCCAATATAATGGTCACGTCCTCATTGATGCCTTGTCTGACCACCTTGTGCCCAAGCCCCATGTTGACTTTGACTACCATTACCCCAGCACTTCCCAGAGCCGAGCACACACTAGGAATACAATGAACGTCTTGAATGGATGCATGCATGCATGCATGAACGAATGAATCCCTTTTTTGTCAGCTTCTCCTCTTTCCTGACCCCCTACACACACCTTTTATCATCTCGGTAATCTCTATAACTGCAGCCATTGAGAAGCTGGGGGGCCACATGCCAACACACCCTTGTCACGAAGCCATGCCAGATCTCCTGTGGTCGTGGATGGGTGGAAGCTGGGCTTCCTGGCACAGGAACCAATTCTTGTGCAAGAGCCTCTCCTTCTGGTGGTACCCTCTTCCCCATCAGGGTGGCCCCCCACAGCCATGTCAGGCGCCAGAGGAAAAGTCTCCCAGGTTCTGCCCCTGCAGAGAGAAGCTGTCTAGACCAAGATTTGTCTGGCCCAATTACACAGTAAGTGCTTCTAAAAGCAACAAATCCAAAACATGCACATGTGGTTTGTAGTAACTGGTATATCATAGGATGATTTAAAAATGGGCTATCAACAGGGATCATTCCCAATCCATCACACAGGAAACTGTTTTATCAGCGCTTGGGAGCTCAGAATGCCCCAAGTTAAAAAATACGCCTTCCCTTGTTGAAGTACAAATGTTAGAGGAACTGCTTAGCCTTCATTTTAACCCAAAAAGTGACTTCTGAAGCAGAATTAATCACTATCTTATTGAAGGTTCAATGAGCAATGATCGTAAGCTCAGATGAAGCCCAGAAGCTACTAAAAAACACTATGCGAAGGTCTCATAAAGCTAATGATGGTCTGTTTACCAATGACAAGTTCTATCAAAACAGTAGACAATTTTCCAGATGGAAAATACAGATACCACTGATGCTGTGAGGAAAACCAATAACCTTTTATTTCATTCCATGGAGGAAAACAAGAATAAAGCCCAAACTGCCTCCTTCCTCCCAGTCTTAGTCTGTGTCTGAAGCTGTTCATTTATTTATCTAACAAAAATGTACCGAGCACCCCCTGACACTATTGTAGGCTCTGGGGGCTTGGTGGGACACACAGCAAAACCAAAGTCTTTCTTTGTGAAGCCTGCATTCTCCTGGGGGACACAGGAAGTAATAAAATATTTAGTGACAGATAGTGAGGCATGCTAAAGAGAAAAACAGATCAGGGACCAGGGATGGGAGGGGGCAGGACTGCCATTTTAGAATTGGGGCTTTCTCCCTCAAAACTAAAAGAAGGGCTCACAGAGGTAACATTTGAGTCAAGACCTAAAGGAGGTAAGACAGCAAGCCATGCAGGTAGGTGAGGGAATGGACTCCTAGGCAGAGGGAACAGCGGGTCTGGGGGAAGGAAGGGCATTGGCATACCCGAGGAGCAAGGAGGCTGGTGCGGCGGAAACCAGTGGGCAAGGAGGAGGGTGACAGGTGACAGGGGTCACAGGCTGAGAGACAAATGGGGAGTATGGACTGCAGTGGGTCTTTAGGCTGCTACTTTACATGCAACAAAAAGCCACTGAAGACTTTTAAACAAAGTCTCGATGTCTCAGTCTCGAAGGGCGCCATCTGACTTCCATCTGGGCGGGATCATTCTGGCTGCTGTGTCAGGAATACATGGACAGGGCACGGGCAGAGGAGAAGCCACCAGTCAGAGCCCACAGCCACCATCCAAGGGAGGGGACCAACTTTGTTTGGGCCAGAGGGGCCATAGTGGAGATGATAGGAAATGGTCAACTTCTGCATATATTTTGAAAGAAGAGCTGATGGGATTTGCCCCCGGGTTTGCTAACTATCGGGTGTGAGAGAGGGAAGGAGGCACTCTCTAACATTCAGGCCTGAGCAACCAGAAGGCTGGAGGGGCCTCTATTTGCAATGGGTGACTGACGTGGGGGTGTGGTTTGGGATTTGGTTTAGACATCTTAGGTGTCACGCATCTAGACCTCTGGGTCGGTCACACAAAGGAGGGGATATTCACACGTGATGTCCAGGTACAAGAACCAGGCTGGATCTATGCACTTGGGAATCACCAGCAGGCCATCTTTAAAGGTCTGGGTCATCACGGGCGGGAGAGCGTGCAGGCAGAAAAGAGGTGCAAGTCCTCAGCCCTGGGGCTGTCCACTGTTCACAGGTCAAATGAAAGAGGAGGAGCCAGCCAGGGAGATGGAGAAGGAGTAGCCAGAGAGGTGGGTGCAGGACCAGCAGAAAACAGTTCCTGGAGGCCAGGGAAGGAAATGTTTTGGGGAGAAGGGAATCAAGTGTGTTAAATGCTGCCAACAGGCCAAGCACAGGAAACCAACTAGGAAACTAACAGTTCAGTTAGAATCATGTTGTCAGACTCCATGGAAAAGATGCAAGATTGTGACTAAGATCCTGCCATATTTCACGGATTCTAAGACATATGAATGTGTATTTGAATCAATGTCCTTTTATAGCTTGGTTACAGTGACTTTTCTTCCTTAGTGGAATGTAAAAAAATGATATGTCACCATCAGCGTGGTGTCTTAGATTTGATAAAACATAGTAAGAGTCATTATTTTTTTAACATACAAACTTGAACCCAACTATGTTATAAAGTCGACATACCATCAACACACTTAATGTGTCCAATTCTGCGCATAGCCTGCGATGTTAACAAGCAGTTACTCGTGAAGAACGATCAACAGAAATCTAGAAATTCCTCCTCCTTGGCAAAATCTGCTTGCATAACACCTGACCAGGCTGATTCAAGGGCACTCATTTTTAAGGATTTTTTTGTTACTATTTGTATTTTAGTCCTATGGGGGGAAAACACTAATTTGTTTTTCAAAATCCCAAAGAGCTTAAATTTCAAAGCTGTGAGTTAGGTAAGTTACAAAATAGAATATGCATTTAAAAATTAAATACCATCTCCCTAAAGCCTAGAGGAAGACGTCGTCAGTGGGCAAGGCTGGGGTGGGGGCAGCAGCCTGTGACACCCCAGGGCAAAATCCCCTCTGGCCACTTTGTACACAAATAATGCTTTTGAGGCTACAGTGATAAGGGGAGGCTTTTCTCCTGCAACAGTTCTAACTGCTGCATAATCGTCAGACATCCTCAGAGGTTAAACGGAAAGGTGCTGTGTGCTGGAAGTGGCATCACTGGATGCAAAGGTGGAAAAGGCAGTGGGGTGAGGGGTTCATGGGGGAAAAAGCCTCTTCCAGCTGCTGGAAAAATCACTGCGGTAGGGCAGCCCCTGGGAGTGTGCAAAGGACACAGCAACCTCTTCAGTGAAACATTCTGCTCCCTTCAGCCCAACTTCCTGGTGTTCACATTTTAAGCCTACTTCCCATAGGAAATGTGGGCCAACAGCGAGGTGACCGTCTGGAATTTTCGTCAAGGAGGCTTTAGGCAAAGAAGGAAGGTTTCTCTGCTCGCAGCTGTCTGATGTCTGGGGCTGAGAAAACCCAAGTTCAACAGATGCAAGTTCTGATTAGCAAAGCACCTCTGACTTACCGGTCACAGCCTGTATTTATTACAAGAACCCTCAGAGCCGTGAGCCCATTGGGTATTTGGCTTTCGAATTTTCCCCTTTCAAGCAATTGAAGAAAAAAAGCGAAAAGCAGGAAATCAGTGCGACTTGTACAAAGGACAACTCCTTACTGATGATAATTTTGTAGTTGTTTTACTTCAGAACAAGCTGGGCTTTGCTAAGGGCAAGAACATTTTCTTAATGGAGCATGATTAAAAAAAAAAAAAATCAACCATAGAAACCTAGCTATTTCTAGCCTCAGGTGATTCATGGGAAACCCAGACTCTAAGAATCACAGGGCAGTATCAGACCGGTGCCCAAGAGTCAGACCGGTGCCCAAGTTTAAAACCTGGCTTTGCCACTTCCTAGCTGCGTGACTTGGAGCAAGTTACTCCCTCTACCTCAGTTTCCCCATCTGTAAAATGGTGATGATAGTGGCCTACGTCCCAGGGTTATGGAAATTAGGATAACATTTAGAAAATACTTAGAGCAGGACATGGTGCTCAGTCAGCATAAGTCTTTGTTGAAGAAAAGTAAACAAGACTTAATGGCAGCAAGAAAGAGACCTTTCTTATAAGGTTAGAAAAATAGATTTTGTAATCACAGTGTAACAGGTCATCTTTGCATCCCAGAATCACTTTGTGATCTTGCCTATGTCAATACTAAGAAACATCCCGCAGCATCACTTTAGGGGGAATAAAAAAAAAAAAAGAGTAGTGAAGTACTTATTATCAAATTCCTAACACACTTCACTTGTTCTTCTATGAATGCTGCATAGAGTAGTTTCCGTAATTCAGCTGAAATGCTTTAAGTCATTCCTGAAACCTGATGGAAGAGACTATTGATACTGTTCAAATACATATGGGGCACAGCTTCCAGTTACTCAACATCTGTGCCCTAATCAGTCACTGCAACCTTGGGGAAAGATTCATGCCAGAAACACCACCCTGATTGGACTGCCGCCTTGGAAAGAGGAGAAAGCCTGCAGAGCTGGGAATCCAAGAGAAGGCTTTCCTTCACAACCCCCATGAAGACCAGTTCTCCCACACCTGACCCATCCTAAAGGAGGAACCACAGTTTGGAAGAAAGGAAACACATTTCCTAAGCCTACCGTTGGGATTCCTAAGGACCTAGAACCAAGAATGCTTTTCCCGAGTAAAACCTAAAGACAACGCAGATGAGTAGGAAGAGGTTTTGCTTGTCTGCTAGGTAATGTGGGATGATGTCACGTATCGCTTTGCTTGAGCAGTGGGTTGTGGATAGGGGACAAGATGGAAGAAGCAAAAAATATATTACCAGAAAGTCTCCATACCTAAAATGCTTTTTTCAGGACTGTGCCTGAACTTTTTAAAAAAGAACACAAGCGGGGCGCCTGGATGGCTCAGTGGGTTAAAGCCTCTGCCTTCAGCTCAGGTCATGATCTCAGGGTCCTGGGATTGAGCCCTGCATCGGGCTCCCTGCTTAGCAGGGAGCCTGCTTCCTCCTCTTTCTCTGCCTGCCTCTTTGCCTACTTGTGATCTCTCTGTGAAATAAACAAAATCTTAAAAAAAAAAAAAAAAAGAACACAAGCAAATTATGTCCTGGTTCTGAAGCAGCACTGTTTCCCCAAAGAACAGTCTTTACATCCAGATTGGGATACCAATCTTATACAAATAAAGTTATGCAATCAAGTTATGCAAATAAGAGGTTGAACCACCAAGCCAGCTAGTCTGCACTTGAACTTCATCTTGGGGTTTCAAGCCTGCAATATGGAAGCGGTTTGGCTGTGGATTGTGTTTAACTTCACCGTTCAGTTTCTGCAACAGTGAAGGATAGGACTGTAGAATGGAAGACATCAGAGATACTTGAATCCAAGTCCTTCGTCACACCAGTGAGTGCCACCAGGCCCCACAAGCTCCATCCCTTTGCACAGCTTCCCTCGCAGCCAAGGCTGCCCCACTGCACCTGTCCCCTGGGCATGGGGTGCTCCCCCCCTCCCACGGCCCCAGCCGCACTACCGCCTCAGCAATGCTCCTCACACCACGGGGCAGGCTGGGTGAGCTAAAGCCCTTCATCTCACCCTCGAGAATTCTGAGAACCAGATGCCATGGGCCACACCGTCAGTTCCCTTCAAGCTCTTTTTGTGCTGCTCAATCAGGCCTTGAAGCTTGTTATGGCAAATGTTCTTGGTATAGATGTTTTCTCCGCAGCCATTTTTCCTGGCCCCTATGACTCATTAAGTCTCACCCTCAATGGAGTTCTACTTGTGTTGAACATCAGATACAACTGTCCCTCCGCCCTGACTTCAGCTCCCCACAAATGTACGAAGTACAGCTCAACTTCCTAACCATCCCATGAGGAAAGAGAAAGAGAAAAAAGCCAAGCTGGCAGCTTGATCAATATTACCTATGATCTCATTCCATCTGCAGAAACAACCCCATTGAGACAGGAGTTATGTCCACATTCCAGACAGAAAAACTGAGGAGAGGTTCAGGAGCTTGGCATGGTCGCCTTGTGGGGGCTGAGAGTCAAAACCCAGGTCAGTCCGACCCATTGGCCCTCATCCCTCATGGCACCATGCTGCCTCCCAGGGTTAAGCACAGTGTTACCAACCCCGTCTTTCTTGGGTCTTGGTTGCTTCTTTGGACATAAACCTTTTGAATGTGTCTTCTGTCAACCCCTATTCCCCTTCATGGCATCATAGAAAAGGGGACAAATGGAAATAATGGTCAAATTTGTTACAACGATATATTTGTGATAGTCTAGGTTTCGTTTCAACTGTCTGCCCACACTCCATCCTTCCTCCTCCAAACAACTGAGAGACACGAGTGAGCAGCAGTGTTGCATGCTGGTTACCAGGTCAGAATCCAAGCCAACTGCCTGAGTGCCAATCCTGGCTCACCATGGACTTGAGGTGTGATCGTTGTCCAGTCATGTAACCCTTCTGTGCCTTCTATGTTCTTAATATGTAAAATGGCCATGATCCTGACATTAGAAGGCTGTTCTAGGAATTAAATAAGAAAGTACCTATAAATCCCACAGATTAGTGCCTGGCACACACTAAGCGTTCAATAACCATGAAGTATTATTTCTCTCTCTTCCTGCAAACCAGCATGTCAATAATAAGGCCTTACATAGGTTCCCTTGGAGCAATTTGCTTATAGAATAATCCTGGACAGGTAAAACTGAGTTCAAGTCAGAGAATGTCAAGAGCAAGCAGAGAGGTGCTCAAGTGCCTGAGACACAGGCTAAGAGGGTATAAAGAAAGGATAAATGAAGAGGGGATGATTTTGCCTCATCAAGGTCAAGGTGGGAATGTTCCGTGTAGATTGTAAGAGCTTTAAGCATTTCTTTACTTTCACGTGCAGCCCAGATCTAATTCTTCTCCAGCCATCAGCTCCTTCACCTCCCTCAGTCTGAAATCACCCAATGAAGATGATTAATTAAGCCGGGCATCACCACCACCTCCGGCCCCCAGTGAACGACCAAGGGACCATCAGCATTCCCATGAAGGCAATCCAGGGAGAAAGAAGCCAGAGTATGTCCCTCTCCGAAACACGCCTTCATCTCTCTCTCCCTCATCTACTCCTGAGTCCCTGAGGCCAAAGGGCTAAGTTCTTTGGTGCCGCAAACTTCAGTAGCCTCACAGGCAAACAGCCTCTCCATTTTGTCATTCAAGAAACTGGAGCAATTACTTTCAAACCATGATAGCCTCTGTACTGAGCAGAACCCTGTAGTCCTCTGAGCAGAGAGGCAATGTGGGAAATATAAAAAGCACCATCCCAGGAGTCAGGTTATGGCCACGTTAATCCCGGGCAAGGCACTGTTCTCCCCTGGGACTCAGCTTCAGCTTCTGTAAAAGGACGATTAGATACATATACACACACAAAACACACACACACACAGTTCTCCATGATTTCCAACTTGCTCTCCAACTTGAAGCTCTCTCCAAAGAAAACTAAAACAAGTGCCCTTTATGTTACACTAAAGCCTAGACCTAGGACAGTATCTTGAACTTGGTGTTCACATACATATAATTAAATGAAAAATAACAGAAGTTAAGCAGTTTAATAATGAATCGTGTTTGAAATTTCCTAATGTCTTCTTTCTTTCTTTTTCTTTTTTTTTTTTTTTTCGGCTGTGGCATTCCTTAAAGGTGAACCTGGTTATGGGCGCCTGGGTGGCTCAGTGGGTTAAAGCCTCTGCCTTCGGCTCAGGTCATGATCCCAGGGTCCTGGGATCGAGGCCCGCATCGGGCTCTCTGCTCAGCGGGGAGCCTGCTTCCTCCTCTCTCCTCTCTCTCTCTGCCTGCCTCTCTGCCTACTTGTAATCTCTCTCTCTCTGTGTCAAATGAATAAATAAAATCTTTAAAAAAAAAAAAAAAAAAAGGTGAACCTGGTTACAAACAGGAAAAGTTTACTTCAGATCCTATACTCCCTTACTTCAGCCAAAGATCAGGCAGATTGACCAGTGAGTTCCTCCTTAGGAAAACAATTCAACATCTGGACAACAACTCTCAAACAGGAGATAATACAGCAACAGACCAAAAAGAGAGGGAGAAACATGTAACTAAAAGGGAGAATGGCTCCTCTCCAGTCTAGTATCTCTCATAGTATTTTTCCCTGAAGAAATTCATGGCTGTCCTCGCTAAAGACAAATCCTGTAGACCGTGAAATAAATTCTTTCTGTAACCCCAGGCTTCCTCTCTAATATGAGTGACATTTTCCCCATCCTCAAGGATTACTGTTAGATTATCTTGTAAAAGGTCAAGCATAAAGTCCCAATGAATTACAAAGATACATGGATCTGTGGTAAATATGTATAATTTAAGAACTTCTTTTAAAAATATATATGTATATTTATTTGACAGAGAGAGAGACAGCACAAGCAGGGGGAGCAGCAGGCAGAGGGAGAGGGAGAAGCAGACTCCCCACTGAGCAGAGAGCAGGATGCGGGGCTCGATCCCAGGACGCTGAGATCATGACCTGAGCCGAAGGCAGACACGAAACTGACTGAGCCACCCAGGCATCTCTAAGAACTTCTTTACAGGGGAGAGTAACACTCACACTAATGAGCTAATAAAAACGAATAACAATACATGAAAGTGAAAGAGGGTTTCAGCACAGTGAAGGTCTGAACTTCTTTACTTATACTGAGTTAGACTGAGAGGAGGGTACTGCCTGAACACATGTATCCTGGAAGCTGCCCACCCCTGACAGGTGGATGTGAGCTGCTGGCTTCCCGCCAGCCAGTACGAGTGGAGTAACTTTTCCAAAGCAGGAAAGCATTTACCAAGTGTGCCCTCCTTGTGACCAGTGCAAAGCTGTTCTCAGGAATTCTGCTGTGGCTGGGGTTTCCCGGCCCATAGGAGGAGACCAAGGTCTCCCTCTGCGTAAAAATCCAGAAATGCCTCCTTGGACACAGCTTCTCCACTGTAATCAAGGTCACTAACACACTTGAAGGGACTGAAAGACCCAAAAGTAGTTCTCTAACAGCTGCTCAGTCTCTACCATGCTACCAAAATGCCTCGCACTCTCCCCGAAAGCATGCGCAGTTACTGCACGTTCTCCGGGCCTCCCCAGCCGTCCTTGTGTCCTGACTTAAGTGGAAATTTTCGCTGCCCTGACCTTACTCCATGGTAAGCACGACGGCGAGCTCTCCCGTGTGGCAGCGAGCACACAGACGGGCTGTCTTCGGCATCAGCATGGGGGTAAGCCTGGCCTCTTAGCTCTGCCAGGCGGGCCCTGCACTCTACTCTCCAGCGTCCACAGGATCAGTCAGGGCCACGTTTCCCGGGACAGACATCTGCGGGACAGCAGTGTACTTGGTTATGGCAAAATGACCACGTAGATCAAAATCAGGCGACCCTGTGGTGAGGGGCTCGAGTTCCCTCATTTCACAAACAAAGTTGAGATTCAAAGAGATCTAGCCTTCTGCCAGGGATCGTGCATCCTCTTAGAGAAAGAACCGGATCTGGACTTCAGGTCTCATAGGCCAATGTCATTTCTGCCATCACGGCTCCTCCTCTGGGCTGCAGCCCAGACTCGGAAGAAAGAGCCCATGGTTCCGCTCAACCAGCTCATACTTGTTAAAACGACTGCATTTGGGACATCCTGACTCTGTGCAGCAACCTTGCATGGCTCCCTTCCAACTCTCCTCCACAGCACTACTCAGTCACTGAACTAGGATATTCACAGCTGTTCACGCTCTCGGTTTCTCTCTGAGGAGAGCAGGGGTGCACTGGTCTACAGCTGGTTGCATCTGTCTCCAGTCTCTCTTGGCCCCTCTCTCCACTCAAAGTCTATTGTTTCCCTGAGCAAGCAGATGAAAGGTAGGCGGGCAGATTGCACCCCGAGCAACCCTCTCTCCCTACATGGCTCTGGTGTGCCTATGACATGTGCTGTAGCCAGTGCATGGTACCTCTGTGGGGCGGACCTGTGAGGTAAGACCGAGATGTCCTGGTAAAAACCAGTCTTTTTTGGGAGGGGCGAAGGAAAATGGAGCCACTTTTTAAGCAAAATACAAGATAACTGCCTCCCATGGGGCGCCTGGGAGGCTCAGTGGGTTAAAGCCTCTGCCTTTGGCTCAGGTCATGATCTCTGGGTCCTGGGATCCCCCCCCCCCCAGATCCGGCTCTCTGCTCAGCAGGGAGCCTGCTTCCTCCTCTCTCTCTGCCTGCCTCTGTACCTACTTGTGATCTCTCTCTGTCAAATAAATAAATTAAATCTTTAAAAAAAAAGATAACTGCGACCTTTTCCTCACTCGCACATGTATCTGTTTTGTAACTCATCTCTTCAGCAGTCTGCAGACTGGGCAACAGTCTAATATAAATATATTAAATAAGTAAATAAATAGATAATCACATTAATTAACTAATCAATTAATATAAATATAAGGCAGAATGCTAGTGGCTAGAACTCAAGAAGCTCTCCAGGAAGAACCAGACTGCTTCCTTAAGTACAGCTGCGTGCATTATATATGAAAATGCTTCGGCCTTTGTCACGGTCATTCTTTCTGGGAACAAGAATCAGGAAACAGAGAGATTACCAGGGAGGACAGAGGTGCTCTTGAGTCATCTCTACCATCATCACCACCCTCATCGCGACTAGTCCTTGCGGACCCCTTGCCCTGTGGCCCGCAACGTACTGCGTGCTGGGCACACAGTCAGTTTGCTCTCACAACAAACTATGTACTATTATGACTCCCATTGTATCCATAAGGAAAATGAGGCGCAGAGTGGTTAACTAATGGGACCTTGATCACATAGCTAGTAAGTGGAACCAGATTCCAGAGTCTTTGCTCTTAAGTGCATATGATAACACCATTTTCCCCCCTAACCTTCTAAACAGAGGCCCAGAGAAGTAAAAAGTCTTCACTGAAATGAACAGGGAATAGAAAATCTAGAATTTGAGAACCCAGCTTTATTACTGTCATTTCTAGTTTGTGAGACTGCTTTCCTCCCCAGGCCCCCTTATCTCTCACCTCTGACCCAACCACAAAACCCCCATACTCGTCTCTGCTTAAGGTCTCCCCAGCAGACCAAGCCCTCTCCATTCTGCTTAAACACAAGCATTGAGGCGGCATGCGCGAATTGTGGTTTTCTCTCTCTTCACGTCACCCAGCTCCCCAGTGTCCACAGGGCAAAGTGTTCCACTTTGAAGAAGCAAATCAGATGGAGGAATACCAGCA
Source organism: Ailurus styani (assembly GCA_002007465.1). Lineage (NCBI taxonomy): Eukaryota > Metazoa > Chordata > Mammalia > Carnivora > Ailuridae > Ailurus > Ailurus styani. The sequence continues at coordinate 2,594,810 of LNAC01000172.1, forward strand.
GTTTTTTGTAGCTGGTTTTTGCATATTTTAAAGAACAGCTGTCAATGGAAGCCTCCTTTAGCTCTGAATAATACCGGTATCTATGGCAATCTCGTGTCACGAACCCACCTTCAGATCCTTATGTTAAATCCTTAACACCAAATATTATTATAACTCAAAAGGAAAAAAATCCAATAGTTTGATGGGTTGAAAACAAACCAATCTTGAAAAGAATTAAGTAGATTAATTAGTTCATGGGTAGAACTTTCTATGATGGAAATGTTTTCTATCTGTCCTGTCCAATACGGTCATTACTAGCCCCATGCAGCCATTGAGCCTTTGAACTGTGACTGGTATAACTGAGGTACTGAATTTTTTTTTTTAAGATTTTATTTATTTATTTGACAGAGAGAGATACAGCGAAAGAGGGAACACCAGCAGGGGGAGTGGGAGAGGGAGAAGCAGGCTTCCCACAGAGCAGGAAGCCCGACGCGGGGCTCGATCCCAGGACCCTGGGATCATGACCTGAGCTGAAGGCAGACGCTTAACGACTGAGCCACCCAGGCACCCCTGAATTTTTTATTTAAGTTCATTTTACCTTTAAGTTACACAGCACAGGTGGCTACCCTACGGGCCATCCGGGCTCCAGACCAGTCCTCCCAGGACCCCGTGCTACTGAGCAGGCATGGGGTGACACAGTAAAACCCAGTGTCTGCTCTCTAAGGACTTCAAAGCAATGTGGGGAGACAAACCACATACACCCACACAGTTAAACAGTGACAGACAATGAGAGCTATGGGAATTAAGAAATAGCATTTTAGACCCTAGTTCTACAGAATGAGCCCTTTACCCTTTTGCTACGGGGGTTACAAAACAGTCACCTCGAGAAAGAGCGTGCCAGCTGTTTGACCTATGGCTTTGCGGTCCATTGGAAGGAAATGCCGCGTCCTTATATGTCATGTGCTTGAAGTAGCTACACCCGAAGGGATTGCTGCCCCTGTCAAATGCTTACTAACTCCCCAAGACACGGGACTAAGAATACGCTAATCAGGAACTAAGCTCAGTGTAAATGAGATATATCCAATTCCTGTTTCTCTCATTTTATTTTCTCTTCAGAGCCTGAAGTCTGAGAGAGAAAAAAAAAATTATCACTTTGCGGGGCCCTCCTCTCTGGATGTTCCTCTCATCTGCACAAGCATTTTCGGGGGGATTTCTATTCCTTGACCTGCTTCTGGAACTTGCCCTCCGAAGCCCGAGGCCAGGAAGCCAACTTCACACCTTTTGCAAATAGTTGAAGAGAAGGGGGAATTAAAGGAAGGAAGAAGAGAGAGAGATAGGGGTGGGAGAGAGAAGAGGGAAGAGGGAAGGAAAAGTAAACAGAAATGGCCCATCAGGGAACAGTGAAGAGAGGGCAGCACCGATGGCCGTCCTCAGCATCCCTGTTCTCAAGGGGCCTGGACCACAGTTCTCCGTCTTCCCTGGTTCCCAGGAAGTGAATGGTAAACAACTATTTTGAGATCATTTGAGCCTCTTGCATTGCAACGTATGGCCGGTGAGGTACGGACCAAGTTTCACTATCTTCACTTTTGTGCCTTTTGTGACAAAACAGACAAAACAAAAACTACTGTTTCCCATATAACCTCCCAATTAATGTGAACCCACTACTTATTCTTAACTTCATATGGACCATTTTGGACCCACCACTTCCCTCATTGTGTTGGCGTTATGCTACAGAAAGAACTAAAGTTTTTTAAAAGTGACAAAAACATGGGAAATAAAGTGTTAACAACAGACTTACATCTTGATGACACTTGGATCCAGTAGTAAACTCTCACACACTCTTGTGTCTAAAAATTCTGAAGGGACTTTAATTCTGTGGCCGCAGGAGACACATTACAGGGAACCACAGCAGCGTCCCGACCTACCAGACGCAACACGGCTAGGCCTTCAGAAAGGAAGTGCCACAGCAGCTTCGCTCCTCCATCCTCCTGGCCATAGTGTCTCACCTGGTGTTTCCAACACTCGCATTCCGTGAAGGTGGGATTGCAGTTTAGTAGGTTTCAACTTTAAAAAACCCTAAGTCCCCGGTAGGTAAGAGAGCGGTGAGTGGGGCCTAACAGAGAAGAGGCTCTCGTTGGTGACAAAGATGGAAAGCCATAGCCCAGTTTCAGAGTGCGGACAGTCTATAAGGCACTCAGGATCACGGCCGGGTCTGCTGAAGGGAGGCAGGGGTAAGGGAGGTCCTGCACGCCCTCTTACACAGTACGCCCGAGAGCTAGGTGATGGTGCCCCCACTCTCATCCTCATGAACAGTTCAGTGGGAAAGGGATGAGGACCACAGGAAAACCTTATTATACAGGATCATTGGCTGCCCGGAACTCCCTGTGATCAGATCAAACAGGTAGTGTTTCCAGAGGCCTCTCTCAGCCCCTCGGGCGGTTTTTATGAAAGAGAACCTCTCTTTGTAATGGGATTTTACTGATTGTACCTTTGAGAACAGCAATTTGGAAAGAGGCGACCTTCCTTAGGAAGAAAAAAAAAAAACACCTTAAATATAAACATCACAACACAAAAACCTGGGGGAAAAGGTTAATCTATGGGAAGAGGTGTTGGCCCTGAATGAGACTACTGTGATTTATCTGGGAAAGCATCTCGCCCAGGTCCTGGTATCGTGGGAGGCATGGTCGGGCTTTGTTTGATTTGGCACTTCTATTCTTTCTACAAAACAGGATACTGTTTCAAGGACACAGACACAGAAGTTTACAAGGTGACAGTGGTCATAAAAATGCCTAAGGTGACTGCATTAGGCTGCTTTCTGCTGCTGGACCCACTTTTGGTGTTCTCAAGAATTCTGACAACTAGGCTGCAAAACAGCATTTAGAAATACAGCTGACCGAGATCTAATCCGTAAGTGCAAGCACCAGAGCAGTACAGTCACTTCTTTAATAAAGTGGGAGGTGAACTCCGGACATTTACAAATCCAGCAGGATGTTCTCTGCTAATTTTCTCCTTATTAAATAGATCAGAACGAGTGTTCTGACCGGCCACTAAAAGGGCAACTCAATGAAATATCTGGTCCTAGACTGATCGTAGACCAGAGGAAGAAGGGAGGCTATCAATCAAGGGCTTTACTGGGTCGGCCGGCAACACCGGAATATGGATAGTGAATTAAAATACCGTATCCATGTTAAATTGATTGAGGTTGAAAATGACCACTTTTTTTTAAAGAGGCTGTCCTCATTGTTAGGAAATACATACTGAAGTATCTAGGCGTAAAGGTCCATGCAATGATTTGGAAAAATGACTGTACATATGTACAATAATGACTTATGATGGGGCAACAGGCTGATAAATGCAGCACAGGCTGAAAATATCATTTAATACAGTAAGTCGTGAATGCATTTAATACATCTAACCCATTATGCTCAATTAAAAAAAAAATTACACCCCGGCTACCAAACATCACAGCTTAGCCTAGCCTACCTTAACCACGCTCAGAACACTCCTATCAGCCTACACGGGGCAAAATCATCGACCACAAAGCTTATTTTAAAATCGAGCGTGGACTACATTATGTAATTTACTGAACGTTGTACTGAAAGTGGAAAACAGAACGGTTATTAGGGTCCACCATGGTTATAAGTGTACCAGTTGCTCATCCTTGGGGTCGCATGGCTGATTGGGAGCTGCTGTTCCCAGCATCGTGCAAGAGGATCATACTGCACATCGCTAGCCCAGGAAAAGGTTAAAGTTCATAATCTGAAGTATGATTTCTGCTGAAGGCATGTCATTTTGGCATCATCGTAATAGTAACAAATCTCAGGTTGAACCATCATTAAGTCAGGGACAGTCTACATATATATACTCACTATATATCGTATATCATAAAATATTAGGAGGGCCTGGGTGGCTCAGTGGGTTAAGCCTCTGCCGTCGGCTCAGGTCATGATCCCAGGGTCCTGGGATCCAGCCCCGCATCGGGCTCCACACTGAGGGGGAAGGCTGCTTCTCCCTCTCCCTCTGCCCCTCCCTTCACTCATGCTCTCTCTCAAATAAAGAAATAAAATCTTAAAAAAAATTATATGATACATAATATATAACATAATATGTAACTAATTAGTCTATATTATACATATGTCATAATATAAAGTCTGTATGTATTTTTAGGTAAAAAAATCAAATAATAAAGCAAAAGGGCAGAATTTAATAGTTCCATCTGAGCACAGATATATTGGTATTCTTTGTACTATTGCAAATTTTTCTGCAGTCTGAAATTACATCCAATTAAAAATATATTTTATTAAAAAGGAGGGGAGAATTGAAGCCTGCCTTCCCCAGCTTTGCCAGCAAAGAGATATCTTGTTCAAGTCTATGCAGGCTCTATTCCAGGTAAGATGTTGGCCTTAGTCTGATTTTCACTTGGTTTGGTCGTTCACACAGGCTGGCAAAAGAAAACAAAATGAGAGGTGTTCATTTTTTTTTTTTAACTTTCTCTAAATATCTGATCATAAAAATTGCATGTGCTTATTTAGAAAATTTGGAGAAAGGGACAGAAAACTCACAAAGAAAAAGAAACATACATAAATTCCACCATATCCCACCAAACTGGAAGAAACATTATTTTTATTTGGCATATTTCTCTTCAGTCTTTTTCCCAAAGTTTTGAGAATTGGGATTATATTGTGTAAAATGTGAAGCCTGGTTTGGTTTTGTTGTTTTTCCTTTAAGCTAGTATTAACATTTTCCTATGTCATGGGTAAAAAGGAAAAAAAAAACTTGATTCAATCTTCAGTGTCGACACAGTTTTCCACTATATGGATATGCCATAATTTACTTATTCATTTCCCTAAAACTGGACCTTTGATTATTTCCAATTTTTATTTATTACACATAATGCTAACTTAAAAGTTTAAGACCTTTGTGCTTAAATCTTCTTTTTAGCATTTCTGGTTTATACCTTTATGATAGAGTCACAAAAATTAAGTTACTGGGGCAAAGGATATAAACTTTTTTTTTTAATGTCAAGCCTTTTTTTTAACTTTATAAACATTTTTAAGACTCAATGCAAAAAAAAAAGATCAAACAACTTTTTTAGAAAATGAGGCTGATGCCTTTATCTTTAAGGAAAAAGGAGATATCTGAAGGGAATTATTAAAAGTTGGGGCTGCTATCTCATGGAGGATTTGAAGAAAGGGAAGTTACTGCCTCAAGCTCAAACCTGTAGTCTTCAGACCAAATTTCACCACCAGGACATGTTCTGTAAGCCGTTGTTTGTTTGTCTTCAGAAAAGGAAAAACTGAAATATCCTAGCCTGTATCAAGGCTGGCTGCTAGGCAGAAGATGTAGGATCCGGCCTCAGATGATAACTAGTGTATTGAGCTTTGGGTGTCTAAAATCTAAAAGTCCTTTCTATCCTCCTAATAGAAATGGGAACCTAAAAATTTAAGGAGGGGACAAGCACATGTGAGAAAGTGATAGGAATCTATAAGCAAGGTTCCGATTCAAAAAGGCAGACTTAATTAAGACAAGCTGGGTTTTCTGCCCTCTAACTTTTCAGTAGTTTGGTATAGTAGAAGCAAGCCACCCAACAGTCAGGAGACGTGGAGTCAGTCCCATCAGTCCTGAACAAACAACCAGCCTAGGTCAAGGATACCGCCAAACCTCCCCGAACGCTACCTCCTCGCTTGTTAAATGACATGGCTGAACAAAGTCCCTAGGTCTCTGGTGTGTCAGCATTCTCCTTTAAATGTGCCAGAGGAGAAAAGGGCAGAGTGGTCATTCCCTCTGAACGTATTAGAGCCAATGCTGACCACCTCATTTTTCATAACACAACTCGATTACATGGCACTTGGTAAACAGGAGCTTCTAGAAACTTTGCATTTCCCACTCTTTCAGGCAGCAAGGACAGAGAAAGGAAAGGCAGGGGGATGTGGAAGCAAGGAGAAAAGGCAGCTCACCGTGGCCATTGCAGTAGTAGATCCACTTCTCCCGGTTCTGAGTTGGGGTCGTGGATTTCTTCAGCCCTGCCTTTTCCACAATGGCACTGGGATCCTGCCGGGGCCCCTTTTTCAGAGTCCTTGAGCTTTTCCGGATACTGCATACCACTATCACCACAAGCACCAGCAGCAGGAAAAGCACAATCATCCAGGGCAAGTGTTCATTGATGTCAAAATGCTTGTGTAAGTTCTGTCTGGGGTGACCCCTCTTGAGGCCTTTGATGGGCGTGCTGGACTTCTCACCCCCAGTGGCCTCCATGGACGGCAGCAGCTTCAGGATGTGTCTGTGGTGGGGACCTTGCTGGTGGTTGACTACCTGGAGGTTTGGGAGGGTCTTGTTCACGCCTTCCTCACCCCTCGCTGAGCTTGTGTTGTCAGGGACTGTCCCTTCCTGGATGCCACTCGGTACCTTTGGTCTAACAGAGGCAGAAGAGTTGGATTCTGTTGAGTTCATGCCTAGAAAAAAAGGAGGGGGGAGAGCTTTTCTATATTTGGGGATCTGTATATGCCTCCTTTTCCTGCTCACCTCCAAGCCAGGCCAGAAAATGAAAGAAGAGATGAACTTTGGAGCTTAAGAATAAATTACACTGCACATTTTTGAAAAGACTCTAACAGCACCTTTCCGTGGAAGGTAAAAACTAAACAGCTAAACTCGCTTCCTCAGGGCAAAACCAACAGCATCCTCAGGGATCCACCATCTGAGCTTCACAGCAGCTTCCCCTGTGCTTCACATACAGAGCATGGTTCCGTATGTTCAGATTCATGTATGTTCAGGGTTCTAGTCAACTCTTAAAATTGTGTCGATTGTTTACAAAACTAGTTCAAATTTAATCCCTTTATTCCTCCTTTTGGCCATTTCAAGACACAATGGTAAAACTGAGAATATGCTAAGATAGGGACAAGACCTCAAACTCAAATCCAAATCTGACCAGTGAAAGCTCTGGTGAGACCAATCAGTGAATAAAACAAGGCAGGACTTTCTTACAGTCTATTGTTAAAAGATAAGTTTTGGGCTGGCAGCTTAGTAGATTTCCTTCAGACAAGCTTCCACAGCAGTCTTCACTAAGAAGTGTGACAGCCAGGGATTGCAAGTCCCAAGAGAGAGGACCTTGACTGCATCAGTCCCTGAGAAAACCTGCAGTCATTTGAGCTCTCTGAGCCTGTTTCTTCGTTTCAAAATGGCAGTGGAAGGCCTTCCTTACAGAGTTATCATCAAAGTCCAAGGTAATCACACATGAAGAGTATGCTAGAAAGCACAATTCAAGTTGGCTATCATCTCAAGAAAATTAATGAAAAAGGATTTGAAAATAAAGAATAAATTTTGTATTCTGCTTGAGACCCAAAATCCTGAGGACAACTAGGATACTCGATGAAGGGCATAAAACTGAAATCATTCAAAAAATTTAAACGTATTCTTTTCCAGATGTGAATGCTAGTTATCTTCAACAGACTACAAACTTGTTAGTTTCTCAAAGCTTCTAACTTTCTTTCCCCTTTTTTGCCCCGCCCTGATTCCAATATTTATCCCTCCAATATTTATCCCTTCTAATATTTTTCCCTCCCTTCCAAACATCATGGTATTTTCTCTCCTCTTCTCCTTCCTTCTTTCCTTCTGGCTGTTCTATCCAGGATTGATTCCATGTTGGAAAGCTTTGAATCTGGAAGGAACCTTGAACATCTAAATCACTCATGTATATTTGACAAGTTTGAAACCAAGGTCTAAAGAAGTGACTTACATAAGGCCACGCACTGTCCTTATTTCTCTCAGTCCTTTCTTTTTAAGCTTGATGTGACCTAGTTTTTAGATATTTGATCCCCCCTAACAGAAAATCTGAATCTAACTGTTTCTAATACATCCAAAGAAGGCAGATTAAATTAGCCACAAAATGGAGGCCCCTTCTACAAGGGGTGACTTTGGAATATACAACATGGAGAAGATATCCTTGGTACAAGCCCATTTTTGGTGGTTCCATTGGGTTCAAAGACTTTTTCAAATAAATAACACATGAGGTTAAGTTACCTTTGGGAACATAAGTGGAGGAAGGGACTTCATGGGATTCCATGTGCTCCGGGTGTGAAAAGATGGCAGGGGCAGGTGAGGTCGTGCTGGAGGACGGAAGTGTGCCACAGACATTGTCGGCTTCCTTGGTCCCCGGCTTGATCACCACCAGGTTCTGACTCAGACAGTCTGTGTATGCTTTGCATTTCATCACACTAGAAGGCACATCAGAGAAGGTACCCCGAGCACACTGCTTACACCGCACGTCCTCGATCTCTGTCCCTTTCTTCCGCACACCCCAACCCACGGGACACACCGTATGGGGGGCGCAGGTACCATTAAACTGGAACATGCCAGGTGGGCAAGCACATTCTCGGTCAGTCAAGGCAGTACAAGGTAATTTCTCAATCATTGGCCATGGGCATGGCTGACTACAGTCATGGCACTTCTCTATGCCATTCTCATGCCTGGTAAAGGTCCCCACAGGGCAACTGCTACAGACACGCAGGCTCGTGTTGGTACAGTGCTCAGACACATAGGTTCCTGCCGGACACTTGTCACAGGTTAGCACCTGGCCAGTGGCACGTTCAACATGGCGGTATTTGCCAACGAGATTTGGGGCCTTCGGGTCTGGCTGAGCGGTGGTGGTGCTAAGGAATCCGAGCTGAAAGAAATAAAAGGGGAGGGAAAAGGAACAAAAACCAAGAAGGGGTTACACAGGAACAGAGGAGAAGAAAGGATGGAACAATCCCAACACCACCACCATCATTCCCATTAAAGATCTAACCAGTACTGCAGCCTCCTAACACTACTAGAGCGACACAGTAAAAGGAGAGAAAGACTCCAGTTCCATCCTGGGACCCTGACCTACTAGCAACAAGCTTTGGTTTTGTTGCATGACCTTTGCCTCAACTTCCTTTTTTTCTGTCTATTAAATGAAGCTGACAATACTGCTCAAATTGATTATAAAAATCAACTAAGAATATGAACATGTAAGCACTTTGCTGTTTATTTTCAAAATGCTATACAGAGGGGCCTGGCTGGATCAGTTGGTAGAGCATGCGACCCTTGATCTCATGGTCATGTGTTCAAGCCCCCATGCTGGGGATGTAGAGCTTACTTAAAAAAATTTTTTTTTTCAAATTAAAAAAAATTTTTTTAATTGCTGCATAGAAGTGGAAAATCCTAATGCAAGAAGAAAATAACTTGCTCAGTGCTGTCTTCCTTCCTGTGATGCAAATGTTGTCATTTCTTAGTACTAGGACAAAACAACAGAGAAGCAGGATGGAATATGTTCAAGCTGCTTCTGCTAGAGCACCAGATTACCCATGTGGAGTTCACTGATAATGTTGGGAGTTTCTCAAAGGTTTTTTCTATGCAAAGCCAAACACCTTTTGGTTTTGGTTTTGTTTTATTTGCAAAACAGAGCCAGGCCCTTGACGTTCTTAATTTGCTTTGAACAACAGAGTTGTTGCTTTTAGAGGTATATATCCTGTCCACTCAGCCTCTAAAGGCCATGGTCACACTGGAGCATAGACCTGCAGATAACTAGGAGGTCCGGACACAAAGCTGGGCCCAGCGGGGACTCCACAGAAGTAAATTTAATTCATAGGACAGAAACTTCACCCAGCTAGACAGGATTTTTTTTTTTTGAATTTTATTTATTTATTTGACAGAGAGAGAGACATCACAAGTAGGCAGAGAGGCAGGCAGAGAGAGAGGAGGAAGCAGGCTCCCTGCTGAGCAGAGAGCCCGATGCGGGCCTCAATCCCAGGACCCTGAGATCATGACCTGAGCCGAAGGTAGAGGCTTTAACCCACTGAGCCACCCAGGCGCCCTAGACAGGATTTTATACTACCTTCCCCACTGAAAACTTGGGAAATAGGACATTATATTTGTGGTAGTAAATCCTGAGGTCCTCCTGAGGACGGGAGGAAAATGTGTAAGAATGAATATTGAGAGAGAGTTTTTCTGCATGAAAGAAGATTGAGCGTTTCCAACAGGGAAGTTTCCACGGTCTTCTACAAAATGGACAACGGTTACATGTCAAGAAAATAGTGGCCGCTCCATATTATCAGATGCGCGTCAGGGCAAGCTCCTTCTAAGTTAGTACCAGGAACTAACAGAATAAAACAAGAATCTCTTCCAAAATTGATCAGAGTTGCTGTCTCGTTAGCACCTTGAAAGTTAAGGCAAGATTCAGTTCCCCTCCACCTGAAAGTGTAACGATTTGAATCAAAAGTATCTCCCTTGACGTCCCTTACCCTGTCCCAGACCTGCCTCCAGTTAAACAACAATACCGAAAACAAATTTCTGGCTTGTGAGAGTCACACAAAAAAAGGGCTAGTAGTTGATTTTTTCTCAGTAAGAAACTTAATGGCATCCTGGACTGAAGAAAAACAAAATCTCTTGCTTGATAGTGGTGAATTTTGCACTATCTCCCCTTTTCGCTTTCTGGCTTTCTTTCCTGTTCTTGGTCCCTCAGTCTGCAAAACAAGCCCAGCCACCCTCTTCTGCACCTGGCAGGTGTGCCAGATGGAGGGCAGAAGGCCACCACTGTCATGTGGAGCCCGGGTTCCATTTGGCAAGCACCTGAGGACAAATCTCCCAGTCTCCTTGATCCTAAGGACCCACCCAGGAGGTCGTAAAAGCGTCTCTGCTCTGCATTTCTCTGAGTTCCTTTCCATCTAGTTTGTAAGTGCAAAAGCACTTTTAGATGGCCACAGGGTTCTGGAATTTGAAAGATGTATACATAACCTAAATGGCAGGTTATTACACTTGTGCAAACGAGTTAAAAGCAGAGAAAGTAACAGGAGATGTGGCCAGAGGGCGGGGGTTGGGGACAAACATCCCCCTGCTGTGCTGAGGGCTCTGAGTCTGGCCCCCTACCTGTGCAGGAGGCTGGGCAGCCAGCCAGGCACATACCCCGAGCACGGGGTGCTGGTGAATAGCCCTGTGCGTCTGCGCCTGTGTGTGTGTGTGTGTGTGTGTGTGTGTGTGTGTGTGTGTGCGCGCGCGCGCGCGCCCAGGCGTAAAGGTGAGGCTTGTCTTCCTACGGCCTCACTTCTCACCCCAAGGCACACACTGGTTGGGGATCCATCAGCCCCCTGACTAGCGAATTACCAGAGGTCCCCCCAGCAGCACACAAAACCCGCCTCCAAATCCCACAGCACCCACACTCTTCCCCACTCATTAAGTAAGATTTTTCAGTTCTTGGCTCATTTAAAATAACCAAACGAGTTTCTAACTAAAGCAAGGCCCAGGGCTCTTTAACGGTATCATAGGAAGTAACCCACTTTAGACAAGGTGGCTCTGTAAATGGGCCTTTCATTACCACAGATTACAGGAGCCAATTCCAGCTCCTACACACAGTTAACGATGATGCCTCAGGATCTCACCCGGACCGAACACTAGAAATGAGATCTGTGCAAACACTAGGCATGACGAATGCACTGGACAACTATTTACTGAAGACCTACTATGTGTGTACAAGGCACTATGCCACAGGCTGACAACAGAACCTTGTGAACTCTATTCCACCCCCACGGAGTATACCTTCTAAAGCAGGACAGACATAAACACCTAATTACATCAGGAACTACTTAATTAGAACTGAGATTACTGCTGAGGAGAAACACAAGAGTCCTGTGAAGGGGTGGTTAACAGGTACTTCCCAGCTGAAGGATGTTACAGAAGCGTTTAGGCTCATTCTGAAGGACGGAGAGGCAGAATGTAATTCTGGGCAGGGGAGGGGATGGTGGATTAGGCAGAAGGAGCCCCACAGCAAAAAATCTGAAGCAGAATGCAGCTCAGCTCAGGAACTAAAAAGTTTATGTGACTTTCCCTCAAATGCAACACAGCAGCCATAGTTAAATTTGGAGAGGCTCTGCGTGTTTATCCTAAGCCAAAATGCAATGAGAAGTCACTCTTCGTTTATATTGGGGGGTGGAAGGGAAAAGGCATATAAACACATTTGTGAATAAAGAAGTTAACCTGCAGCAGAGCAGAAGGTGAAAGTGGTTGGGGGGAGAGTGGACGGGAAACCCCCACTTAGAAGGCGAAAGTCAGGGGTGGCTTGGAATAAGGGGTTCCATGGAAAGAGAAGAGGGCAACAGATTTGAGAGGTCAGGGCAGCTAGATTTGGTGAATGAATATCTATGAAAGGAGAAAGAGGAAAAAAAATCAATCATCTTCAAATTGGACTCAAGAGAGCCCAGGATGGATCACCATTCTCAAGCCAGGAGGGTGCACCTGTGGGCCCATGACAGGGTCAGGAGGTAGGGTTCCGAACTCCCCATTTCTGCCTCAAACACAACAGCTCCAATTTACCAATTGCCAAAGAGGGGTGAGGCAGGCAAGTAAGAATTCATTTGAGGGAAGGATTACTCATTAAAGAAGTTTGAAAATCACTGCACTTGAGGGACCTCTAAGATCTCCTCCAACTCCAAAGTCAATGACAAAACCCATCTGAGTCACAAAGCAGGAGGACCTGTTCCTTGGGCTCTTCATGATCACTGAAATCCTCCTGAAGGGAAGAGGTGGCAACATCCCTTTCTCTTACAGAGACACGTGTGGCATCTGAGAAGTTATTTTCCTAAAGGCTTTTAGTTGCCTGAAGGTTGGTCTAAAACTAGAACTTTTCCCACTAGCAGGTCCTCCAGCTTTATAAAAATGATGTAAACATCATCCCCAAAGCAGTTCTGGGGATGAAGCAATGGGCAGTGGAGAGGCAGTAAATCAAGTTCAAAAAACAATGTTCAAGAATGTTCCCAGGGCACCTGAGTGGCTCAGCTGGTTAAGTGTCCAACTCTTGATTTCAGCTCAGGTCATGATCTCAGAGTTGTGAGATCGAGGCCCATGTCAGGCTCTGTGCTCAGCACAGAATCTGCTTGTCTTTCTCCCTCTGCTCCTCACCCTGCTCTCACTCCCTCTCTCTCAAATAAATAAATAAAAATCCTTTTTTTTAAATGTTCCCTACAAAATGTAAAAACAAGTTTGGATGATACCTAAAAGCGAATGTTAGGAAGACCCCTGAATCAGGAGACACAGTCATTGAAAACTTCAAGAGAGGGAAACAGAGCACTTGAGGCTGGTTCCACCAGATCAGGATCTTTAATTTTCTCATTTGCACAGAGGCAGAAAAACTAAATCAGAGGTTCACCCCAAAGCCTCAGGCTTCAAACACAATATCAAAGCAGTTACCTGGGAAGCTTTTTAAAAAAAAAAAAAATCCATATCCCCGGTCCCATATCTGAGACTACTGGGGTCTGCAGTAGAGCCAGGAATGTATTTTGTTTTTAAGCTTTCTAAGTGATTCTGATGCCCAAGTTTTGGCCCCCATGAACTAAGGCAGGACACCTCTGGCTCTAATCTTTCCTGATTCTGAGAACTCCTCTGGAGAACCCCCAGTTCCAACGTCAGAGTCCCTCCCTCTGCCTCCTACCCAACCTGCTACTTTTTATTATTTTACAGCAAAAATCAACCTTCTTAGAACAATTCCAACCATTACAAAATAGAGTAAAATGTTTAAGTCTCTATCTAAACCCACTTCTTCTCAGAGACACTCACAGGTAATTTTGGTGCATATCTTCCCAGACCCTTTTCTGAGCTTTCACACATAATAATTACCCATGAACTTCGAGTTGGCTGTTTCTATTAGTTTTGGGTTTGTTTTGTCTCACCTACTTAAAAGGAAGAGGCCATACATACTGTTCTGTGATTTGCTTTTGTTCATCACTGAAATCTTTCCTATCAGAACACAAAGACTATTTTATCCCTTACAACGGCCCAAGTTCTCTTCAACAGGATGGATACGTCTTAATGTAGAGATTTTTTCCTACTGATGACATGTGAGTCTTCTCACATGCATTCTTCTACATTCCATAATCCTCTCCTTGCCTTCCCACTCCACACTCCAATTTCCCTTTTCTGTCCTTCCCATCCCAAATAACAGATACCACCATGCTACTCTCAGTCTTTCAAGAATCACTTCCTTCGAGGACAGAAGAAGCCTCTATATAACCCATAACTTGGAAGCTCTCACTCACACCCCTCCTCCTTATTAATATGAATCTACTATATTAGTGTTCTCAGCCTCTCGGAGGACCAGACGTGAAAAAGAAAGAATACTGGGCAAAGATTTAGAAAACAGAAGATGTGTTTTTGTCCAAGTACTGCCTTAAGATCAGTTGGACCTGGCCTTACTTGCATGTAAAATTAGCATGTTGACTAGGTCATACTGAACTCTAATCTTCAAGGTGTCTGTGACTATTGGTTCAGTTCTACCTTCTCCATGAAGGCTTACAATTACTCCTAGACACCCAGATTCCAAGCAGATGAGCAAACTCTTCCTCGCATTTCCTGTTTCTATTCTTCATTTTGGTGCCTAATTACATCTTGCTGGTAATGTTTGTTGATGGCCTCACAGGTGCATATATTTATCTTCCCATAATGATTACAAGCAGCTCAAGGCCAGGGACAACCGTGTAGATTGCATTTCCTTCCTTGCCCAACCACCTCAATAATGAAGACCATGGAAATCATAAACAAAGCAGCCTCCGAGCCAGGGGTCAGCAAATGAAATCCCGCATGCCACTCATTCTTGTAAATAAGTTTTACTGGAATGCAGCCATTCACTTAGGTATTGCCTATAGCAGCTTTCACACTACAATGGCAGAGCTGGATTGTTGCAAAAGAGACCATATGACCCACAGATATAAAATATTTATTATATAACCCTTTACAGAAAAAAAAAAATTCAGGCAACACCTGTCTGAGCAGTCCAAAGAAATGTCAAAAAATGACGGGACCGGGGGCCCATTCACAGGAACCCTCAGCCCCCCTCTAGAGTCTAGCAATGAGTAATTAGTTCTTGGCTTCCTTTATTGACATTCCAATTCACACACCAAATCTGATCCTTTTATCCCCTGCTTAAAACTCACAGGCTTCGCATAGGACTTAGGATGAAATGCAAACTCTTCCAGGGAAAGATCCTCCCTGCCTTCCTCTAACTAACTTGAAACGGGTGTCACATTGTTCCCTCCCTTGCCTTCCTACACGTCTACCATAATTTTGTAGTTGTACATTATCGGTGTGGTGTATCTCCCCATCTGGACTGCAAGCTCCGTGAAGGCATGGAGAGAGTCTATTTTACGTACTGATGCTATCCAAACCCCCACGGCCAGCACCCAACTCATGATATACCTGACAAGTGTTTCTTGACTGAATGAATGGATTTGAAGACCATAAATAATCAGAAGCAACAAAATAAAGGGTGATTGGAGGTTGCAGGAGCACAGGTACAAGAGCAAGTGTGAGAAAACCAAAAAGCCTTCACAATGGAACCATAATAATTCAAGGGATAAAGCTGCCTGGCACTCTTCAGTAGAAGGCCAAACAGTGTATTTCACCTCCAAAGACCCTAAGGCCACAGCACTGTTTTAACAGAACCATAACTGGTTTACAAGAAATTATGCTCAGCAGGTGCTTACAATGACAAGCACATATCATGAAGAATTTAAAACATCCCCCCTCATTCTATAAGAAATGACACTAACTTGATACTTGGAATTGTGAGAAGTATAATGAGATTATTCTTCAGAAGTCATTTATGTTCCATCCTGGTTTAAACTTCAGTTATTTGGAAATTTTCATTTATCCAGGACACTGGTTTCACTGACAAGAATGGATAAACCACCAAATACCACTGTGCCATCCCAAATTGTACAGAATGTAGGACGGCTAGAAATACTTGTTGAGTAACCAAAAGGTAAACCCCAGGACAAAGCGAATTTCAAAAGAAAGAAGAGGTAGCTCTAGAATGACCAGCTATAAAGGCAGGAAGACTGTGAGTTTGCTATAGAAAATGTTTAATGGAGCATAAAACTAATATTTTAAGAGGGATCTCAGTTACTGTGATATTATAACAAAGATAAGACAAGCAAATTATTCCTGAGTCGGTAACCATAAAATATACCAACCGAGGATCAAAAGGCAAAGCCCAGGCAGAGCAAGGCACCCTCAGAATTCCTGGCCATTTTATTACGAGAATCACATTAAATTTACAGTAACAAGACCCTGACTGCCGGGAGTTCTCCAGATTCGAAGGGAAAAAAGAAGGGTACGGAAAGGAAAACTCCAAGGGTAAAAAGCTTCCACAAAACACAGATGGAACTGTTCCTAGGTATGTTATATAAATTTGGTCAGCTCTTGCATTGCCTATTATCTTCCCTGACTTAAAAAAGTCTTCTGTTGCTAAGGCAAAAGCAGGGGCTGCTGTTAATGCTGGAGAATATAAAGAACGCCAAGGCTAGAATGTGCTGACTCCAGGACTGGAAGGAGGCAAGCTCAGGGCACACTGGGAAAAGGAAAAAAAAAAAAAAAAAAAAAAAAAACAGGCACAACTTAACCCAGATGCTATCTTCCCGGGAACCTGCAATGCAGAGGAGCATGCGCACTCGGCACTGAGTCCAGGGACCGTAGACTTCGTCTCCTTCCCCGTGCCCACGGCTACCTCTGTAAGCTAAGACCCCCACCGACATTGAGAAGCCACGTTATAAACGAGACAGTGATAAAGGTTTAGGGGGAACTATTCTTCTGTGCTCACTAAGAATTTAGAGAATCTGCATATAAACCAAGGCAAAACTACCACCACGAGCCAGCGCCCCAGTTCCGCCAAGAAAGCATCAACAAAACCTATTTTAGCCTGGCGTGTGCTCAGCAGGCTCTGCCCTAGGCTCTCGCCCTAGCTGGGCGATCTTGGCAAGTGACTCAATCCGTGTCTCCGTTTCCTCATCAGTAGAGTTTAGATCATGGTAATACCTACCCTCCCAAGATTGTTTTCAGAATTATTAAGAGAGGTGAAGCAGGTGAGACAGGCGTGACACAAGTCCCCCATATAGTTTAGTTATTTCATTGATCACGCCTTCTACTTAGCCTGTTACTGTAGTTTAGCTTTATTCCCTTGGGATTAGGCAATCTTTTTTTTTTAAGATTAGTTTTTTTATTTTTTTTTATTTTTTTTTAAGATTTTATTTATTTATTTGACACACAGAGAGAGATTACAAGTAGGCAGAGAGGCAGGCAGAGAGACAGGGAGAGGAGGAAGCAGGCTCCCTGCTGAGCAGAGAGCCCGATGCGGGCCTCGATCCCAGGACGCTGAGATCATGACCTGAGCCGAAGGCAGAGGCTTTAACCCACTGAGCCACCCAGGCGCCCNGCCACCCAGCCGCCCAAGATTAGTTTTTTTATTTGAGAAAGAGTGTGAGAGAGAGAGGGAGAAGCAGACTCCACACTGAACAGGGAGCCCAAGTCTGGTCACGATCCCAGGACCCAGGTCAGGTCGTGACCTGAGCCGAAGGCAGACCCTTAACTGACTGACCACACAGGCGCCCGGAATTGGGCAATCTTTTAAAACACCCCAATTAAAATGCAAATGTCCAGTTCCTGAGAAGTGGATCCGAGATTCCAGATTTTAAAAAGCTGTTGTCCGGAAACGTCCCCTACTAGACTTGGAGCATTCCACAAAACAAAAAATACAAACAAAATACAGACTGCATGGTGATGAGTTAAAAGACAAACAAGGGCCAATCAACACTTCAAGAAAGGCTTAACAAGGGCGCCTGGGTGGTGCAGTCAGGCAACTGACTCTTGATTTCAACTCAGGTCATGATCTCAGGGTCATGGGATCAAGCCCCGTGCCCGGCTCTGCACTCAGTGTGGAGTGTGCTCATCCTTCTCCCTTTGTTCCGCTCTCTGCATCTCTCTCTCTCTTTCTCTCAAATAAATAAATAAATAAAATCTTCAAAAAAAGCTTACCATATAAACAACATGTAGCAAATGAGAAAGCACAAGACAGAAGAAAGGATTTCCTACTGATAAAGTACACTTCAGACAAATGGAGCAGAATCTCAGCAAGCACTTTCCGGAGTGAGTTTCCCTGACCAAGTCCCACAGGATGCTGAGGACCCCGGGTAGGGAACACTGGTGAACAAACTCCCACCGGTTGCCTGCTTTTTTATAGCCCGCAAGTGAAGAATGACTGTCACGTTTTAAACAGTTGCAGCAGGGGGAGGGAATCAAGCGAAGAATAAAATTTGGGGACACATGGAAATCTGAAATTCAGATTTCAGGGTCCACAAATAAAGTTTTATTGGCACATAGCCACGCCCCTTCTATTAGGTACTGCCCAGACCTGCATTCAAAGTACAAAGACAGAGTTGAGCAGTTTCCACAGAGATCACATGCCTGCAAAGCCAAAAATACTATCTAGTTCTTTACAAATAAACTCTACCAAGCCCTGGCCTACAAGTTGAGGAAATGCTTCTGATGGCAGCCCTCACAGAGGCACAATTAATATTAGTGGACAGACGGCTCCTGGAGGCCCAGCAGGGGAGCTGCAGAAAACAATGACTGTTGAATCTGGCATCTCCCAAACGTATTTGGGCATACAATCCTTTACTCATGCAAGATGTATGAGCATCCTGCAGAACACGTGGATGCAGTTTCCACCACCAACACGATGCTGATGTCCAGAAGAGTCAACAAACCCAACATTAAAAAGATCAGATATAAAATTCAAAGGAACCAGCATAGCTTATTTAGACCATCAGTAAAGAGATCAATTTCTGCCTATTAAAACAGAACCAATGGCAACAAAGGATACTCTCAGACACAAAAAAGAGCTCGAAGAATGTTAACCTAAATTTTTGATATTAAATGTAATATTAAAAGTAGAATATAAAAATGTATGCTAGGGGAGCCTGGATTGTTCCGTCAGTTAAGTGTCCAACTCTTGATTTCAGCTTACGTCATGATCTCAGGGTGAGATCAAACCCCATGTTGGGCTCCACGCTGGGGGTGGAAGCTACTTAAAAAAAAAAATGCATGTCAGACACAGGTAATAAAAGCTTATTACCAAAAATGTAAAGATTGATGTAAAGGAGGTTAACATAAATTCCACTAATAGTTGAGACAGAGGATGACATGAGTAATTACAAAGGTAATTATCACATGGATAAACTTAGGACATCCCTAGCAATTCCTGAAATGTACATGTGCACAACCAAGGACCCTTACCTATTTATATTAAAGCAGCATAAATAAATGGAAATGACAAACTCCAATGTTGGCAGCCCTGTGGGGTAGAAGGCACATTTACTATTCCTGGTGGCACCAAATTAATTCAGTCTTTCTAAAGACAATCTGGCAATGTGCTGCTAGAGCCATAAAACCATTCATTCATTTCCCATGACCCAGCAATCCACTTTGGGCAATATACCCCAATATACCACGCTTCTGGGAACAACCCAAAAGGAAAAAGAGCAATTGATCTGTACAGAGACAACGTCATCAGTGCTGCTGGCTTGCAGAACAATGACAACAACCCAAGAGTCTGACAATAGCAGGATGGCTCCGCACGCCGCCAACACGGGAACAGGGGCATGGCAGGCCTGAAGCTTGAACTGCAGGAGTCACAGGTACCTCAAATTACTAACACACACGCAAACTCTGGGGTCCCCAAGCCCACCCACCCTTCCCCCAGCTTTGCCCTTCATAGTAATCAGACCGCCAGTTCAGGAACCAGGGAGTCAGCCTTGACTACTGAGTGAAAGTGGTCATGCTTTCCTTCAACTCCTGCCCTCTCACATCTCACCAGCTGTAGACCTACTTCGAAATCTTTAAAATCTATCTAGTAATCCCCACCTTCACTGCCACTCCCCCCACAGAACCATCATCTCCCCCCACGCTGAGCTAACTGCACAAGAATCCGATTGGCCTCCTGCATCCCCACTTCCCCTTTCTAATCCATTCTCCACAGAACTGCCAGAGTGATCTTTAAAAAAAAATCTCATTAAAACCATAATATAGGGGTGCCTGGGTGGCTCAGTTGGTGAAGCATCTGCCCTCGGCTCGGGTCATGATCCCAGGGTCATGGGATTGAGTCCTGCATCCAGCTCCTTGCTCAGGAGGGAGCCTGCTTCTCCCTCGGCCTGCTGGCCCCCGACTTGTGCTCGGTCTCTGTCAAATAAATAAATAAAATCTTTAAAAATAAAAATAAAATCATATTATAACCTTGCCTACAATTGTACACCCAGCCACATCCTGACATGTTCAGACCTTTAAAGGGCTTGTCCGATCTGGCCCCCGCCTGCCTGTGCGACTTCAATCCACACTCCCTTTGCCCCTATTTGCTGAGCTCCAACCGCAATGGCCCTCTTTCCACTGTCTGAGCACGTAGGCTCCTTCCTACCTCTGGCCCACTGTACATGCTGTTCCTTCTCAGTGGAGTGCTCTTCCTTCTGCTCTTCTAGAATGTCACCCTTTCTCTCAACCCTGATAAACTATTAACTCCAAAAGGAAAGGACCAAGAGTAGCCTTTTATTATCATATACCCAAAGTCCAGCAATGCCTGACATTTTACAACTTAATTTAGCAATGCCCCAGAAATATTTATTAAACTGAATGAAAAATATATCTCTGTAAGATAAAAATAGCTACATAAAGAAAAGCAGCATACACGTTAGTTTTAACCACACACAAATGTTTGTATAAGGTCAAATAAAAATGAATTGGGAAGAGAAATCCATATCCACTAGGTTCTTCTAGTTGCCAATTTGCTTGAGTTTAAAATGTTCTTTGTTAATAACTCAAATACCCGTCAGTTGTAGCTCAAAGTACTGAGATGTAGCTCAAGATCTAACTACCTTTAACCTGTCTAGAATGAACGAACAGTTCGTTTAGAGCGAGATCCTTCTGGAATTCATTCAACAATCATTTATTGGTTAACTACCATGTGTCAGGGCATCAAGCCAAAAACATGAAGATGAATAGCACATTGTATGTTGTCTTTAAGAAGCTGAAATGGGGATAACAACATTGCCCTTGAGCATTCCAAATGAGGAATGAAGCACATCCAAACCTTGTCTAACTTGGTATTTTCTCCTGGACCAGATACATAAGATTCAAACCAAAGAAGAGAGACTAGCCATGGACTCCCAGAAGTAAAGGAAGAGCAAGGAGTGAATGATAACAAGTTAAACTATTCTGGAAACCTGTCACCATGGGCCTTTGAATCTTCTCCATCTCCCACCCCCCATTTCTCTTAATCCTGGTTACCCTGACCTGGCCATACCTAGAATGAAGTCAAGTAACGGTCTCGTCCCATGAGTTCTTTGGGAAAGCAGAATTCCATCCTCTTTCCCAGAACCAATGATTAAATTTCTTTTCACTCTTTGCCTTTCTTTAGTCTACTCAGCATCTGCAATCTAGAAAGAGACAAGTTTACAAGCCTGCTTACGAGAATGCTAAAAAGTGCGTGGGATAAACCACACACAAAAACATGACTTATGGGACCACGCACATCGGAACGTCAGACCGGTTTCTGTAAGACCCAAAAAGTTAACAAGTAAACTAAGTAAATACTAATAACAAGTAAATACTAATAACAGATGAGACAAACCTATGTACTAATCCTATACAAGTAATCAAGCTGGCAGCAAAGAAAACCTCTACCTACCCCGGTCCTCAAGTTCTCAGGAGAAGTGAGTGAAAACTCCTTGCTAAGCAGAATCCATGTCACACTGTTACTCACTAAGCAAATATTTTTCAAAATGACCCGACTAGCAGGAAAGCAAAGCATCCATTCCCTATTTTTAACATTTCAATTTGCAAGAGTACCTTTCCATCTTAACCATGGCACCATTGCCCGTCAGAGTCACACCATAGGAAAATGCTTGCCAGTGACTCCACACCCTCGGCTCTCAATCCACACACGCAGACTGCTCTCACAGAATCGGCTCCTCAGCTAAACTTCCAAGCGACATCATGGAGCCGAACTGCTTCCCAGGGAGAGGGGGCATGTTCAGCTCTCAGGTAAAATCAGTCCCTTAACAAGAAACAAAATTCCAGGGACGCCTGGGTGGCTCAGTCGGTTAAGCATCTGCCTTCAGCTCAGGTCATGATCCCAGGGTCCTGAGATCGAGTCCTGCATGGGGGCTCCCTGCTCAGTGGGGAGTCTGCTTCTCCCTCTCCCTCTGCCCCTCCCCCAGCTGGTGCTCTCTCTAGCTCTCTCTCTCTTAAATAAATAAGATCTAAAACAACAACAACAAAATCCAGTAAATCTTTTTAAGGTTATTTGTCCCCTCCCACAACTTGGCAGAAAAAAAGCAGTGTGTATCAAGCCCCTCCAACCTAGATGTGAATCCTCTCTCTGGAAGCTGCCGCTTGCTCAACTGTAATTCCTCTTACACCTCAAAACCTCATCTATAAAATGGGGTGAAGGCCACTACATCATGGACTTGAAAGATTCACTGAGATCCTTTGTAGAAGGTATTCAACGCAATGTCAATGGTAAGTACTCAATAAATAGGAGCTCAGTAATTCAATATAAATGGTTAGTATTTTTTTTTAAAGATTTTATTTATTTATTTCACAGAGGGAGAGAGATCACAAGGAGGCAGAGAGGCAGGCAGAGGGGGGGGGGAAGCAGGCTCCCCGCTGAGCAGGGAGCCCGATGTGGGTCTCGATCCCAGGACCCTGAGATCATGACCTGAGCCGAAAGCAGAGGCTTTAACCCACTGAACCACCCAGGCGCCCTAAATGGTTAGTATTAACAGCCATTAATATTCCTCCCCTCTGGGCTCTCAGTGCTGAAGCTCTCTTGAATCCACAGCAGCTCTCATGTGATTCCAGGACTCACAGACTCATTCCTCCCCTCCCTCCTAAATCCATTAAATTCATGTCTCTTCTCCCAAAATGGATCTGCACACAGCTCCAAGCAGCTGATCTGCCGAGCCCTTCAGCTGGCAGGAGAGCATCGGGAAAATCCTGTAAAGATCAGAGAATGAGCCTTGTATGACTTTACTTACGGAGCCCCCTCTCCTTTCCTGTAGTTTTGGTTTTTTCTCTAGTTTAGAACAAAGCCTTTGATGTAATTTTCAAATCTTCTAAAGAGGAGATGGGGCTCCACATAGCTCAATGGCCTTACTCATCACCTCCACCAGGCCCAGCCCCACCCTGCCTGAGGTCCCTCTGAGCAAACCTTCCCACCACTGCAAGCATCTGTGTCTACAAGGCCCTGTGCTGACATCTGTGTGTGTTGGGGGGAGGGGGGGGACCCAGATAGCCAGAATCCAGGAAGAATGGACCATTCCTGGCGGCCTTTCCATCTCTCAAGAATGAGGTCAACAGCCTCGGTATCAGCTTTGAATCAACAGCCTGAATATGAGCGCACCCCACCTCTCTGCAGCGCCAAGTCACATGAGCACACACCCCTTGACATCTGCCAGGTGCCTCCCTGGTTCTAACCTCTGCCCGGCCCCTTGCCCCTGGACTTGGCCTGGAAATGAAAGCTGGTAGGAAAGCCAGATGGCAGCATACAAGACAATTTAGGATTCTTGTTTATTTTTTGGTATTTGACAAACACAAACACTGGGGCAAGGCCTGTATTTATTCATGATTTGCACCCCCTTCCTAAAAAAAAAAGAAGAGAAAAGAAAAATCAAAGCTCAATAGCCACTAGCCCAGCAGCAGCAAAGCCCAGTGTCCTCACGCCAAATGGGATTCAATTTTGGGAAACAAGTTGACTCCTCTTAAGGCTTCAGTTTTCATTCCATCAAACACAGACATCTGCGCCCGATGGTCCAGACTGAATCCGCTTCAAATGGTCATCGGGCACATGCCCAAAGACAATGACATACCCTGGGCTCCTTCTGTCACAGAAGAGCAAGTATCTGAGTTTTCCAGGAAGTTGCCGGTGACCCGGCCTCTGCCAGGCCCGTTTGGGGGAAGAAGGCCAACAGCGTTGAGGGCTTACTGGAAAACGGACATTGCCGCTTGTGCAGTAAAAAGTCACTCAATTCATACCAGCTCCTGAATAGCCTGGTGACCCATCTGACCATTTCCTAGCACCAATCAGTCAATCACTCAAGTTTCCTTAAGCCAATTATGCTTTAAAAAGGGCCAGCAGAGCACAAAACCAATTTTCAGCTTGTCTATGGGGTCACCAAAGAAGCTTTACCCCTCATCTTTGCAGATGGAGTCGAAGGTGCAGTTCAAGTGTGATATCTCCACATTCTGATCCACAATGGACTACGTGCACAGACCACCTGTTACCTGGGCCACGCCTCCTTGCCTCTATCCAGTCAGGCACACCTGGCGCAGGCACCTTCTGCAACCAGTCCCGAAAAACAGGGTATTAACCCTGAGGACCACATTCAGCTTGGTAGCCTTTCTGCAAATGTGACCACACAAAAATATGTACTTTAGCTAGTTGGTGGATCTATGTCTGTTTAGTCTTGGGTTTTTTTCCTCGATGTAAGGTAGTATAGTATACATCCCATCACAAGGAATTTTTTTTTTTCTTGCTGATTTGGTTTGCTTGTGTATTTTACTTATACTGGAAGTCTGTTGGTCTGGGGCTGAACCTGAGGCAGAATCAGCCATATGACTTTAGAAATAGTTTAGATTGAGAAAGCTCAATCCTCTGCATTTTGACCACAGGGATGGGAGATTCATGGTGTAAGTCAGAAATCCTGCATTACAGTACAGATCAGCCCTCCCTACTCTGACTGTAAGTGGCTTTCCCGACCAATGCTAATGCATATTATTCTGAGACTCAGGAAGCTTTTTCTTCTGCTGGCTTTCAAACTAACTAAACTAGCCCAGAATTACTTTAAGTAGTTTAAAGATTTTAACATCAACCACATTTTGTGTATTACTTTGAATACATTCATCCACTGATTCCATATCAGCTCATGAAACCCAACCATCACCCCTGATAGCCAGGTATGTTTTACATACCATAAAAACAGAGCCTGTGGGGCAAGATCCAAATCCTAATTCATCACTGGGTTCCCACTGCCTAGTACAGTGCCCCTGTTGGAGTGGGTGCTCTGTGTAGGTTTGCGAACATGGAACTTTATCCATTATGGTTTCCTTCTCTTCTGACTCCCTCACTGCCAACACTCTATGGGTCCGGGCAAAGCAAGCCCCCTGAGGGCAGGAGACATCTGAGAGTGTCCTGTCGTTCTGGGACAAGCCTTTCTAGGGCATTTCTTAACACTGGCACAAACTTAAAGGCTTCCCTTACCTTCCCTCCAGACTTTTGGCCTGGAACACTTAAGTTTTATCTTTCTCTTTGTGGTTTACTTCCCAGAATCATGCAGACACCCCAACTCATCAGAAACAGAAGTAGGAGGAGCAAGAACACTTTCTTCCCAAAGGCACTCATGTAATTCTCATTAATATTCTGTAACAAACCAAACCACCAGTCTCAACTTTGCTCCAGTGAGCCTTCTCCGCTGCTACATTTCATCGTCTAGCAATTTGGAGTTGTGAAATAGGTAACGTGGCACAGGAGGGAGCAAGGGCATGAGCTGAAGAGTCAGGTGCTCCCGGGTCCCGGCCGAGCGTCATCACTGGCGAACTGTGTGGCCAGGGACAAAACAGTGAAGTCTGCCCAGCCTACCTCTTCTCATCTGTACAATGGAGATAATACCTTCCTGCTTCACAGAGATGTTGGGAGTAAATGAGATACTGAATATAAAGCATCTGACACATAGTAATTTATATATATATATATTTGTGTGTGTGTGTATGACATTTTATGTTAGGTATCATATGTTTTTTTAAAGCTTATTAAAGCCATATGAAAGTTCTCTTTCATACAATTAGCTGGTCAGCACAAGAAAGTGTCAAAAATGATGACAATAACAAATATTGTGACAAAAAAAGAGATACCTGAAAAATGATGGTAACTGAAAACCATAATAAACAGGACATTTTATTGAGTTTATTTTTCTTAATCTAACTGCAATATATGGGTAGGGCACTAATTTCCTTGCTATCCCACTCCTCCGTGTAGTGTTCTGAGCACTTGCCATGTTTAGCTGGGCTCCAGTGCCTGGTGTCTGTCATTTTCACATGGCTAAGAACCCCAGTGGGATAAATAATCCTTACACCAATATCATGACAGGATCATTTTGTACATGAGCAATGTCTATCCTGAGGACTGGAGCTTGTAGACTGGGGATGGAAAAAAAAGAAAAGACATTGCCTTCCCACCCTGGTTTGGGGTTACAGCAAAATCCCTGGTGATCCCTGGTACACCCTCTCTATCACCCTTCAGGACGATAGGGTCAACCCCAAGCCATTCCATGGACTGAAGCAGAGTCTTTCTATTAGTTACCAGGAGAAGAAGGATTCTTACTTTAGTTAACAACATGAGATTACTTCTAAGCTCCATTACAAATTTCATTTTTTAAAAAATACAGCCAAACTTAAATTTTCAGGTCTTGAGTTGCAAATCCAATGCATAATTTTTAGATAAGCTGAGTTTAATGATTTAAGAAAAAGAACTGAGCTCTTTCTCAGTTGGTTAAAGCAACCTATACTTTATACATGGAGACTTTACTTTGAAACACCTATCTATCTCATGCTCAATTGTAAAATGAATGAAATATCACACTGACAAGATTTAACCTAGGAGTGGACTCTGTAGGGCATGTAATAATCACATAGTTGGAGGAACTGCATAGGCACGGGGGGGGGGGGGCAGGGAGAGGAGTAGATGGAAGAAGGAAACTCAAGGATGGATTTAACTCCACTGATGTTAGGGTCAGTGTTCCATGGACTGAAATGGGTTTCTCTACACACCAACACTGTCAATCCAGGTTCACTACTGGAAGAGACCCCCCACCTTACTGCTCATCAGCCCCCACACTTGTTTCAAAGATACCGATCTTGACTTTGCCATTACTATAAATGGGCAGAAAAGACTGTGAAAGGAGACTGGGACTTGCCTCATTATAAATGCTAACAGCACCAAACTTTTCTTTAGTCTCTCTTTCCCCCTTAAAACCCACACTCACACAGGGAACCAGAGCGTCTGTAGGATGAATTCCCAGGCCATAGCAACTGCAGTGCCCTGGGATCTAAGAGATCTTGGCTGACCAGGCATTAAGCCCTTTTTGGGAAGGAGACAGCAAGCCTGCCTTTCCCTTACACAGCCCTGCCGTGAAAATAGGCTCTTGTCTTTTGTTTTTGTTTGGGTTTCAGCTAAGAATCTCTGTCCTCCCTGCAGGGACAAAAAGATAGGCATGGAAAGCTTATGGTGGCTCAAGGGTTTGATCTCCTATAAATTTTCTTCCACCTAACTCAGCCCCTTCCCTCTAACTTTTGGAAAGGGGAAGGGATCTGAGGGAAGTTGGGGATAAGTTATGGGTCAAGGGTGGTTTCAGGCTTTGACCAGGTAAGTGAGGGAGGACGAGGTAGAGGGCACGCCTTGGAACTGAATGCACCTTGGGTGCTGAAGAAGGAACCTGCTCCACTTTGCAGGGTCACCTGCCTGGCCACAGGTAAACGAGGGATAGGAAAGCCTGGAGAAATTCATCTTCCTTCATGTAGAGCCCTCTCCCCCTCCCCCCACTCAAGTGCCAGCGTGCTGGCTGGCTGGGAGCCGGCGCTTTGGAGGCGCCTGAGAGTGGGTCTAAGGGTTCTTTTCTCGGCGTGCAGAAACCGGGACCCGCCCCGGCCGAGGCGGCGGGGAGGGGCTGCGCGCCCTGCTGGGGAACGCACCGCGCGGGCGCTCGCGGGTCTCCGGCGGCTGGCGCGCGCCGGCTCCGCTCTCCCACTGCGGTAGCATCCCGACATGACACTGCAGCGGCAACAAAGCGGCGCCCGCCGCCAGCCCTCGCCGCTGGG